>CM060974.1:76164856-76610731 GCA_030765045.1 Tenodera sinensis | reverse complement strand
CACCACCAGCATCACCACCACCACTATCACCACCATCAGCATCACCACCACCACTATCACCACCAGCAGCAGCATCACCACCACTGCCACCACCAGCATCACCACCACCATTATCGCCACCATCAACATCACCACCACCAGCATTATCACCACCACCACTATGACCACCACCAGTATCACCACCACCACCAATATCACCACCACCAGCCATCACCACCACCACTATCACCACCACCAGCATCACCATCACCACCATCATCACCACCACCACCTGACCACCACCATCCCATGATCAGCACCACCAGCATCACCACCAAAACCACTATCACCACCACCAGCATCACTACCACCACCACTATCACCACCACCACCGTCCGTCTGGGTGGCTAAGTTGGTAAGACGCTGGTCTACTGATGGCAAGGTCGCGGGTTCAAACCCATCCCAGGCCGATGGTTTTTAGATGTGCTTAAAAAGACAGCTCCATGTCACTAGATTTACTGGCATGTAAAAGAACTCGTGCGGGTCGAAATCGTGGCACACCGGCGACGCTGATGGGATCCTGGCAATTGACAACGTCGTTAAACAAAAAAAAAAAAAAAAAAAAAAAACCACCACTACCACAATCACGACCACCACCAATACCACAACCAGTACCACCACCAGCCCACCACCACTATCCCACCGCCACCAACCCATCACTACTACCCCACCACCACTACCCCACCACCGCCAGCACCCCACCACCGCCAACGCACCACCACTGCCACTACCACTCCACCAGCACCCCACCACCACCACTACCACTCCAACACTACCCCACCGCCACCAACCCATCACCACTACCCCACCACCACCAGCACCCCACCACCGCCAACCCACCACCACTGCCACTACCACTCCACCAGCACCCCACCACCAGCACTACCACTCCAACACTACCCCACCGCCACCATACCCACCACCACTACCCCACCACCACCAGCACCACCACCACCGCGACTATCACCACCACCATCATCACCACCACCACTGTCACCACCACCAGCATCACCACCACCACTATCACCACCACCAGCATCACCACCACTATCACCACCACCAGCATCACCACTACCACCACTATCACCACCACCAGCATCAAGACCACCACCATCACCACCACCAGCATCAGCACAACAACCAGCATCAGCACCACCATCACCACTATCACCACCACCAGCATCACCACCTCCACTATCACCACCACCAGCATCACCACCACCACTATCACCACCACCAGCATCACCACCACCATCAGCACTATCACCACCACCAGCATCACCACCACCACTATCACCACCACCAGCATCACCAGCACCACCATCACCACCACCAGCATCACCACCACCACTATCACCACCACCAGCATCACCACCACCATCACCACTATCACCACCACCAGCATCACCACCACCACCACTATCACCACCACCAGCATCACCACCACCAGCATCTCCACCACCACTATCACCACCTTCAGCATCGCCACCACCACCACTATCACCACCACCAGCATTTCCACCACCACTATCACCACCACCAGCATCACCACCACTATCACCACCACCACCATCACCACCTCACCACCACCATCCCACCATCACCACTACCAGCACCACTATCACCACCACCAGCATCACCACCACCAGCACCACTATCACCACCACCAGTACCACCACTACCACTCCACCACCACCTCACCACCACCATCCCACCATCACCACCACCAGCACCACTATCACCACCACCACCGTCCGTCTGGGTGGCTCAGTTGGTTAGACGCTGGTCTACTGATCCCAAGTTCGCGGGTTCAAACCCGGCCCAGGCCGATGGTTAATAGGTGTGCTTAAAAAGACAGCTCCATGTCAATAGATTTACTGCCATGTAAAAGAACTCCTTCGGGACGAAATTGCGGCACACCGGCGTCGCTGATGGGATCCGGGCAATTGACAGCGTCGTTAAACAAAAAAAAAATCCAACAAAAAAAAAAATCCAAAAAAAAAAAAACCCACCACCACCACAATCACTATCACCACTACCACCACCACCCCACCACCACCACTATCACCACTACCACTACTACACCACCAATACCACAACCAGTGCCACCACCACCACTATCACCACTACCACCACTACCACCAATACCACAACCAGTACCACCACCGCCCCACCACCAGCACCACTATCACCATTACCACCACTACACCACCAATACCACAACCAGTGCCACCACCACCCCACCACCACCACTACACCACCAAAACCACAACCAGTTCCACCACCACCCCACCACCACCACTATCACCACTATCACCACTACACCACCAATACCACAACCAGTACCACCACCACCCCACCACCACCACTATCACCACTACCACCACTACACCACCAATACCACAACCAGTACCACCAGCACCCCACCACCACCATCACCATCACTACCCCACCACCACCAGCACCCCACCACCAACCCACCACCATTGAATGATAAACCTAGAAAAGATCCTGAATATAATGAGGAAAAATGAAAGAGCAAAAATTGCATGTGTAACTACAAAGTCACAAGATGCGGGAGTTACTAGGAAAATTCTGGAATACTTCGGGAGGAGAAATGATATCCAAATACCAATGTACAGTAAGAGAGAAGGGGAATGTGCTATCCAGGATGACCAAATGGAGGAAGTCAGAAGAAGAAAATCTATGTATGAAGATACGTTAATTATTAAGCCCATTGGGGAAAGGACATATGCTGATATTATTAAGAATGTTAAAGAAAATGTAAATATTAAAGGAGTAATCATTATTCAGAAAAGTAAAAATAGAGACGGAAACGTCCAATTGAAAATAAAAGGAAATTACGTAAATGAGAGGAACGCTTTTAAGCAGTTGTTAACAGCTAAACTAGCAAATATTGCAGAGGTTGAAGTACAGGCAAGAAAGAAAACAGTTATGCTTCTAGATATAGATGAGACCGTACACGAAGACGAAGTAATAAAAATAGTGAAACAAGAATTGAGCACAAACGAGGAGACTTTTAATTTAAAAATGGCAGAAAGAGCAAACTCACAAGGTGTGAAATATGCGTTTTTAACTGTCAACATTGAAGCTGCTAATAGACTGATTAACAGAAAAAAAATTGGAGACGGATGGGATAGATGGAGAGTTAACGAAGTAAGCAATCTAAAAAGATGTTACAAGTGTCACAAGGTAGGCCATATGGCGAAGAATTGCTCATTTGAGGAAGTGGTACAATTGTGTTATAATTGCGGCGACAAGGAACATAAAATTAAAGAATGTAAAAACCCAACTAAATGCTACTTATGCCAATCAACCCAACATAAGGCAGAATCTATGCGATGCCCTGAATATAAAAAGTTAGTAAAAAAGCAGAAAATGGAAAAAAGGAAGGTTTATACCAATTAGGCACGAAAATAATACAGGTAAATCTCGATAGAGCAAAACAAGCTACGGATCTTTTAATACATAAATGTGTATCATGTAAATTGGACTTAGCCATAATAGCAGAGCCAAATGTCAACATGGCTAAGATGAGCTCTACATGGCTAACCGATGAATATATAGATGCTGCCTTTTATGTACCACCGAATGGCTCCAGGATAACGAAAAGTGGTAAGGGCAAAGGATATGTATGGGTGGAAACTGACGAGATGATTATATTCTCGTGTTATGTTTCCCCCACAAAAAGGAGCAGGAATTACAATTCTACTTAGATCAAGTAAGCCTTAGCATCATGCAGCAAGATAACAAAAAAATGATTTTAATCGGTGGAGACTTTAATGCAAAGGCTTTATGTTGCGGATCACCTACAGAAGATAAGAAAGGCAGCACATTAGTTGAATGGGTAAACCAAAACGATTATATCACATTAAATGATGGAAAAAAACCTACACTCGAGAGGAATAATGGATCTTCCTATAATGACATTACTATTTGTACTATTGAGGTAAATAAATTAGTCACTAAATGGTATGTGGACGATGAGGAAAATCTGAGATACCATAAAAATATATATATACTGTCTTGGAAAGGCCAGCTCCAATGATAAAACAACAAGCGAAACCATATCCAAAAGGCTGGATATATAAAGAAAAATATAAGGATGCTTTACTCGCCAAGCTAGAACTAGAAACAGGACGTCCAGACTATACCTACCAGCCAAGTGAATTTGGAAGAATGATGGTAAAAGTGTGCAATTATGCACTCAAAAAGAAATGCGCTAACAAGAAACATAAAGCAGCCTACTGGTGGAGTGATAGCATTGCACAATTAAGGAAGAATAGTACAGATGCCAGAAGGAAAGTTACAAGAGCAAACGGGAAAAATAGCCAGAATGAACATGAAATGCAGGAGATATACAATCAATATCGTGAAAGCAGAAGAACACTTAAAAATGCTATTAAAGCGGGAAAAACGACCGCATGGGAGCAACTATGTACAGAAATTGATAATGACACTTGGGGGAAGGGTTATCAGATAGTTACAGGAAAATTTGGATTCCGATCTCCAGTACGACTAAAAGACGAAGACCAGCTAAAGATAGCGAAAACTCTATTTCCAGAACATAAAATGAACATATGGCCAGAAATAAAGGTCAACAGAGAGGAAATACCTCTGTGTCAAAAAAATGAGATTATAGAAGCCGGTAGAAGAATAAAAGGAGGAAAGGCAGCAGGACCTGATGGAATCCCACCAGAGGTATTAAAGGTTATTGCAACACAGAAACCTAATGTTCTAGAAGAAATAATAAATGAACAAATAACTAAAGGGATATTTCCCAAAGAATGGAAAATAGCTAGACTAATACTAATTGAAAAACCTAGGAAAGGCGTTGGAGATATTACCTATAGACCTTTGTGTTTAATAAACGTTATTGGAAAACTTTTTGAACAAATAATAAACATAAGACTTATCAAGGAGATCGAAACCAAAGAGGGATTCTCAGAAAGACAATTCGGCTTTAGAAAAGGTTTATCAACACTAGATGCCCTTGAGACCATAAAGAGCCATATAAAATCAGAACTAGAAGAAAAGAAGAACATATATGCCATTATGGTCACGCTCGATGTTAAAAACGCTTTCAACTCAGCACCATGGATGGGTATAATAGACGAATTAAAAAGAAGAAAAATAGCTCCGTATTTAATTAAACTTATATGCAGTTATCTGGAGGATAGAAAAATCGAGATAGGAGAAAAGATGAGCCTGGGCATGAGTTGTGGCGTCCCACAAGGCTCCATACTAGGACCAACTTTATGGAACGTATATTATGATGATGTACTAAAGCTGGACTTACCAGTAGGAGTCAAAACAATAGGATATGCAGATGATCTGGCCATGGTAATACTGGGTAAATCAAAAGGGGAGGTGGAAGAAAAAATTTTGTGGTGTATGAAGAAAATGAATATATGGATGCTCCAGAAAGGATTGCGATTAGCACCAGAGAAGACAGAAATTGTCATCTTAGAGGGAAGAAGAACAATAAAGGAAATAAAAATACTTTTTGGAAATCAGGAAATTAAATCTAAACCGTATATAAAATATTTAGGAATACAAATGGGACACAATATGAGTATGTGGGCGCACATTAGATATGTAACAAGCAAGGCAGAAAAAACCGTTGCAATGTTGGGAAGGTTAATGTCAAATATTGGAGGACCTAAAACAACTAAAAGAAGCATACTTGGAAGTGTGGTAAACTCAATTATATTGTACTGCGCACCAGTTTGGAATACCTGGTTACAAAAAAATACCTGCAGAAAATTGATAGAAAGGGTCCAGCGAAAGGTAGCTATAAGAATTGCTTGTGCGTATAGAACGGTTTCCACAAGGGCAATCCAAGTTATTGCGGGTACTATACCCATACATATACTGGCTATAGAATCTACATACGGCACAGAAAATAGAAAAACGGAAAAGAAATTAGCAAGAAGAAATACCATGAACAAGTGGCAAAAAGAGTGGGAAATAGAAACTGAAGTGGCACAATGGACAAAGAGGCTCATACCACAGATAAAACCATGGATTAACAGAAAACACGGAGCACTTGACTTCTATCTAACCCAGTTCTTGTCAGGACACGGGAGGTTTAAAACTTACTTGCACAAAATGGATATTGTGAACAGTAATAATTGCTCATATTGTGGAGAAATAGATACTCCAGAGCACACTGTACTTTGCTGCTGTAAATGGGATGACATCAGAAACGAATGCACTAGAAAGATAGGAGTAAACCTGATAGCTGAAAATATAATTGAAAAAATGCTAGAGAGCAAAACTAATTGGGAAATAATTCAAAAAATGATTGTAACTATTATGAAAGGAAAGGAAACAGATGAAAATAGAATAAAAGATAGATAAATAAATGGTTGTAGCCTATGAAGTAATGCCGAGAGGTAGTTCCACAGAGCTGCAATGATATGCTGGAGGGGTTTTAGTGGGCGGGAGTCTCACAGTTGCCAGTGAGACTGACCTGCATAATGCATTTTCCCTCCACCTCCACCACCACCACTATCACCACCACCACCACCTCCTCCACCACCTCCACTACCACAACCCGTGGTTAAGCCCTAAAGGGGCTGGTACACGATTGACAGACACACGTTGGGCTGTTCTCAGCCTGTCAATAGTGGTATGGTATAGTATGATATGGTAGTCGTTCTTTTGATTCTGATGAAGGCCATGGAGCCTACAATGGCCGAATGCTCAATGTTTCTAATTATCACACGGCTGAGGTACCTTGATTAAAAATGATATATGTTTGAGATATTCTTATGACAAATGAAGTGCATATTTTGAATTTTCTCGCTAAGAGCGGTGTTCGTTTTGTTTTTGTGTTAAGGCTGCTAAGAGAACGGCATCTCAAAGCTTTAAAAAATTTATCCCCAAAGCTTACTGTGTTCTAACATTCCACTTGTATCTACAAGAAAATAAGCAATAAGATAATTTCTGTAAATGTTTATGTCAACTAAATTGAAGAAGATATAGGAATAAGAGTTTGTAGGAATAATTAGTACAAGAGTAGAGAAAGTCTTGTGAGTGTAACACATCAGATTTTTTGGATAGTAAGATTTTTTCTATGTCTTACGGCTTACAGTTATTCGAAAGTCATCCAGAGTAAACAGGACTACATAGGCTACGCCCAGAAAATTCAAAATATACATTTCATTTGTCATAAAAATATCTTAAGCTTGTACCATTTTAAACAAAATCGTTAGTCATTTTCAAGAAAATCTAAATTTCGGTAAATTTTGTATGTAAAGGGTAGTTTAGGGGGGGACCATTTTCTGCAAAATCTTAGCGTCGCAGCCTTGAAACGCATTAAGTGTGAATACCTACTTCGCTTTTTAACCGAATTTTGGTTTTTAAGTTATACTGTTCACAGGCTGACAGACTAGCACACACACAAGCACACACGCACACATACACACACACGCACGGAAGTTTTTGTAATGTTTTTTTTATTCAGGGAGTCTGAAAATATATTTCTAGTGAAATCTCGACATCGAATTTTTGGGTGGAATACAATTCTTCCTCTACTTGCCAGTGGAGAAAATAATAATAAAGTACAGCGGTAACATTAATAAGAAACAAAGAAATGCCAATCAAACATTACGCGCCCTCATGTTTGTATGTATTTTGTTACTGCAAGTTACAATCTATAGTCCGTAATGTTTTACGATAGTAGCATATACAGGAGCGAGTTTATTACCTGGAAAATAAAGTCCTGTAAGTAAAGTGGAAAATATTCCAAGACTGTGTCTCTATATTATCACGTGCTGCACACGCTAGTTGAAGCCTGGGCATTTCCTCTGCCCTCCGCTCGCTCTTCTTACAAGCAGAACAACGCCACTGGCTGGATTTACCCCGGTGATTACTGCAACACTTTTAACTCAGGAAGGTTTATCTACTTACCGGCTGGAGTGGGCCACTTGATATAACACATGTTTAAGTATTTTACATGACGTATAAGAGACAGATATATCTTGAGTGTTTTGGGGATATTCTGTGAAGTCCTTCTAGTTTTCTAGCATTAGTCACTTCCGAAATGTTGGTTATTATTGGTTTCAGTTATCAACACTTTGTCAGTTTCAAAGTTCAGTTTTTACTGTTAGTTCACTATTGTTATTCAGTTCCACTTTCATTGTGTCCTGAAGTTTGTAACTGTACTCTGTTGACAAGTGTTGTTTGTTTTACAGGATGACGTCAGCAGTGTTGCGCTGCTTCCTTACAGCAAGTTTGGTTATATGGACCGTCTCGGCAGTCACGTGTCCTGAAGGGTGTGACTGTACACGGATCACATACGTCGTGTGTTGGGATGTCCCTCTGGACCACTTAGCAACGTCAACCTTCAAGTTGCCTCATGCCTCATTGGTACAAGCACTCAGTCTTTACAATAACAACATCTCTGTGATACATGGAAAATTCTTGTCAGAACTGAATGGCTTGGTATGGTTGGCCATTATTTACAATGAAATGAGAGAGCTTCCCGCAGGACTCTTTGACCCTGTTAAGAACTTGACCGACCTCTTGCTCTACAGTAATAAACTTTCCACCTTATCTGCTCGTCTATTTACCAACTTACACCATCTTGTGTATCTGGACTTAAAGTATAACCATTTAACTGAAATTCAACCAAACACATTTGCCTCATTACATAAACTTGAAACTCTTGAGTTACAACACAACAGAATACACAAGATAACAAAAGACAGCTTCACTGGTCTACGTAGTATCAATGTTCTTTTCTTATCTCACAACCAAATAGAAGAGCTGGAAGAAGATCTATTTGAACACTTAGAATCACTAAACACCTTGTACTTACATAACAATCTCATTTCTCAACTTGATGGAGCGGTTTTCTGTCGGTTGGAATTAGAAGATCTCTATTTAGACAATAATAAAATCACTAATATTACCAACCGACTTTTTACTGGTTCTCCATCATTTAGGGTGATAGATCTCGGCTACAATTCAATATCTGAGATATCTAGTGAGGCATTCTCCGGACAGGTCAACCTTACCATTCTTTATGTAGAAAACAACAGACTACATCATCTTGATGTAGATCTGTTTCAAGGATTGGAGCAACTTGTTTTTCTGGATCTCAGTTACAACAATTTAACAACAATTGAACCAGGAACATTTGAACATCTGAAAGCACTTAAATATATACACATTTACAATAATCCTCTCAGGTGCAACTGTTACCTGAACCAAACACTTCTACAGTGGGAAGAGGGAAATGTTACAGTACAAGCATCAACCTGTGTTGCTCCTGAAGAACAAGACGCGGCCTGTAGTGGTTCATCCTCCTCAAGAGGAATAACCAACAATGTTCGTCTACTGATATTAGCTTGTGTTGTATTATCACTGTTAGCAAACATATGAAGTCGTGTAACTTCATGTCAAACAATGTATATTTGCATATAAAGTATTAATATATATGAATACACACAATGTACACTTGTTGACATGTATCATACCTGAGACAGCTGCTTGTACCTTAAACGTCACACTCCCATCGGAACGCATTTCTGACATAGGGCAAGAACCATTATTCCTGTTTCCTCACGCGAACCAGAGATTGAACTTGAGACTGCTGCTACTGCCAAATATATTACTTGTGTATATTTGAAATCACTCCGATTACAAGACAAAATAAACATTATACTAATTCTGAATAATTGTTGCAGTTACGTGCAGACTCAAATAGCTAAGTCAACTTTGTTTGCAGTTTCTGAAAGTCCTAAGGTGGGCCATTTATACGTCTCCTCGTTTCTTCAAATTGGACAATTACAACTCAAAATATGGCCAAAATAAGCTTTACACTAATTCTGAATAATTGTTGCAGTTACGCGCAGACTCAAATTCCTAAGTCAACTTTGTTTACAGTTTCTGAAATTCCTAAGCTGGACCATTTATACATCACCTCGTTTATTTAAATTGAACTATTACAACTCAAAATATGTCCAAAACATACTTTACACTAATTCTGAATAGTTGTTGCAGTTACGCGCAGACTCAAATAGCTAAGGCAACTTTCTTTGCAGTTAATGAAAGTCCTAAGTTGGACCACTTATACGTCACCTCGTTTATTTAACTTGGACCTTTACAACTCAAAATATTTCCAAAATAAACTTTACAATAATTCTGAATAATTGTTGCAGTTACGTGCAGACATAAATAGGTAAGTCAACTTTCTTTACAGTTTCTGAAAGCCCTAAGCTGGACCATTTATACATCACCTCGTTTATTGAAATTGGACCATTACAAGCCAAATATAGCCAAAATAAGATTTACACTAATTCTGAATAATTGTTGCAGTTACGTGCAGACTCAAATAGCTATGTCAACTTTCTTTACAGTTTCTCAAAGTCCTAAGCTGGACCACTTATACGTCACCTCGTTTATTCAAGTTGGACCATTACAACTCAAAATATGGCCAAAAGAAACTTTACCTTAATTCTGAATAATTGTTGCAGTTACGTGCAGACTCAAATAGCTATGTCAACTTTCTTTACAGTTTCTCAAAGTGCTAAGCTGGACCATTTATACATCACCCCGTTTATTCAAATTGGACCATTGCAACTCAAAATATGGCCAAAATAAACTTTACAATAATTCTGAATAATTGTTGCAGTTACGCGCAGACTCAAATGACTATGTGAACTTTCTTTACAGTTTCTGAAAGTCCTAAGCCGGACCATTTACACGCCACCTCGTTTATTGAAATTGGACCATTACAACACAAATATAGCCCAAATTAACTTTACACTAATTCTGAATAATTATTGCAGTTACGTGCAGACTCAAATAGCTATGTCAACTTTCTTTACAGTTTCTGAAAGCCCTAAGCTGGACCATTTACACGTCACTCCGCTTATGCAAATTGGACCATTGCGACTCAAAATATGGCCAAAATAAACTTTACACTAATTCTGAATAGTTGTTGTAGTTACGCGCAGACTTAAATAGGTAAGTCAACTTTCATTACAGTTTCTGAAAGTCCTAAGCTGAGCCATTTATTCGCCACCTAGTTTATTCAAATTGGACCATTACTACTCAAAATATGGCCAAAATAAACTATACACTAATTCTGAATAATTGTTGTAGTTACGCGCAGACTCAAATAGGTAAGTAAACTTTCTTTACAGTTTCTGAAAGTCCTAAGCTGAGCCATTTATTCGCCACCTCGTTTATTCAAATTGGACCATCACAACTCAAAATATGGCCAAAATAAACTATACACTAATTCTGAATAATTGTTGCAGTTACGTGCAGACATAAATAGGTAAGTCAACTTTCTCTACTGTTTCTGAAAGTCCCAAGCTGGGCCATTTACACGTCACCTCGTTTACTCAAATTGGACCATTATAACTCAAAATATGGCCAAAATAAGCTTTACACTAATTATGAATAATTGTTGCAGTTACGCGCAGACTCAAATAGGTAAGGCAACTTTCTTTACAGTTTCTGAAAGTCCTAGGCTGGGCAATTTATACTTCAGCTCGTTTATTCCAATTGGACCATTACATCTCAAAATATTGCCAAAATAAGCTTTACACTAATTCTGAATAATTGTTGCAGTTACGTGCAGACTCAAATAGCTAACTCAACTTTCTTCACAGTTTCTGAAATTCCTAGGCTGAGCCATTTATACTTCAGCTCGTTTATTCAAATTGGACCATTACTTCTAAAAATATGGCCAAAATAAACTTTACACTAATTCTGAATAATTGTTGCAGTTACGCGCAGACTCAAATAGCTAAGTCAACTTTCTTTACAGTTTCTGAAAGCCCCAAGCTGGACTATTTATACGCCACCTCGTTTACTCAAATTGGACCATTACAACCCAAAATATGGCCAAAATAAGCTTTACACTAATTCTGAATAATTGTTGCAGTTACGTGCAGACTCAAATATTTAAGTCAACTTTCTCTACAGTTTCTGAAAGTCCTAAGCTGGACCATGTATACGCCACCTCGTTTATTCAAATCGGACCATTACAACTCAAAATATGGCCCAAATAAGCTTTACACTAATTCTGAATAATTGTTGCATTTACGTGCAGACTCAAATAGCTATGTCAACTTTCTTTCCAGTTTCTGAACGTCCTAAGCTGGACCATTTATACGTCACCTCGTTTAT
Organism: Tenodera sinensis; assembly: GCA_030765045.1. Classification (NCBI taxonomy): domain Eukaryota; kingdom Metazoa; phylum Arthropoda; class Insecta; order Mantodea; family Mantidae; genus Tenodera; species Tenodera sinensis. The sequence goes on along the minus strand of CM060974.1, from coordinate 76,598,518 downwards.
TCAAATTGGACCATTACAACTCAAAATATGGCCCAAATAAGCTTTACACTAATTCTGAATAATTGTTGCAGTTACGTGCAGACTCAAATAGCTATGTCAAGTTTCTTTACAGTTTCTGAAAGTCCTAAGCTGGACCATTTATACGTCACCTCGTTTATTCAAATTGGACCATTACAACTCAAAATATGGCCCAAATTAGCTTTACACTAATTCTGAATAATTGTTGCAGTTACGTGCAGACTCAAATAGCTATGTCAACTTTCTTTACAGTTTCTGAAAGTCCTAAGCTGGACCATTTATACGTCACCTCGTTTATTCAAATTGGACCATTACAACTCAAAATATGGCCCAAATAAGCTTTACACTAATTCTGAATAATTGTTGCAGTTACGTGCAGACTCAAATAGCTAAGGCAACTTTCTTTGCAGTTAATGAAAGTCCTAAGTTGGACCACTTATACGTCACCTCGTTTATTTAACTTGGACCTTTACAACTCAAAATATTTCCAAAATAAACTTTACCATAATTCTGAATAATTGTTGCAGTTACGTGCAGACATAAATAGGTAAGTCAACTTACTTTACAGTTTCTGAAAGCCCTAAGCTGGACCATTTATGCGTCACCTCGTTTATTCAAATTGGACCATCACAACTCAAAATATGGCCAAAACAAGCTTTACACTAATTCTGAATAATTGTTGCAGTTACGCGCAGACTCAAATGACTATGTGAACTTTCTTTACAGTTTCTGAAAGTCCTAAGCCGGACCATTTACACGCCACCTCGTTTATTGAAATTGGACCATTACAACACAAATATAGCCCAAATTAACTTTACACTAATTCTGAATAATTATTGCAGTTACGTGCAGACTCAAATAGCTATGTCAACTTTCTTTACAGTTTCTGAAAGCCCTAAGCTGGACCATTTACACGTCACTCCGCTTATGCAAATTGGACCATTGCAACTCAAAATATGGCCAAAATAAACTTTGCACTAATTCTGAATAATTGTTGCAGTTACGCGCAGACTTAAATAGGTAAGTCAACTTTCTTTATAGTTTCTGAAAGTCCTAAGCTGAGCCATTTATTCGCCACCTAGTTTATTCAAATTGGACCATTACTACTCAAAATATGGCCAAAATAAACTATACACTAATTCTGAATAATTGTTGTAGTTACGCGCAGACTCAAATAGGTAAGTAAACCTTCTTTACAGTTTCTGAAAGTCCTAAGCTGTGCCATTTATTCGCCACCTCGTTTATTCAAATTGGACCATTACAACTCAAAATATGGCCAACATAAGCTTTACACTAATTCTGAATAATTGTTGCAGTTACGTGCAGACATAAATAGGTAAGTCAACTTTCTCTACAGTTTCTGAAAGTCCTAAGCTGGGCCATTTACACGTCACCTCGTTTACTCAAATTGGACCATTATAACTCAAAATATGGCCAAAATAAGCTTTACACTAACTATGAATAATTGTTACAGTTACGCGCAGACTCAAATAGGTAAGTCAACTTTCTTTACAGTTTCTGAAAGTCCTAGGCTGGGCAATTTATACTTCAGCTCGTTTATTCCAATTGGACCATTACATCTCAAAATATTGCCAAAATAAGCTTTACACTAATTCTGAATAATTGTTGCAGTTACGTGCAGACTCAAATAGCTAACTCAACTTTCTTCACAGTTTCTGAAATTCCTAGGCCGAGCCATTTATACTTCAGCTCGTTTATTCAAATTGGACCATTACAACTCAAAATATGGCCAAAATAAGCTTTACACTAATTCTGAATAATTGTTGCAGTTACGTGCAGACTCAAATATTTAAGTCAACTTTCTCTACAGTTTCTGAAAGTCCTAAGCTGGACCATTTATACGTCACCTCGTTTATTCAAATTGGACCATTACAACTCAAAATATGGCCCAAATAAGCTTTACACTAATTCTGAATAATTGTTGCAGTTACGTGCAGACTCAAATAGCTATGTCAAGTTTCTTTACAGTTTCTGAAAGTCCTAAGCTGGACCATTTATTCGCCACCTCGTTTATTCAAATTGGACCATTACAACTCAAAATATGGCCCAAATAAGCTTTACACTAATTCTGAATAATTGTTGCAGTTACGTGCAGACCCAAATAGCTATGTCAACTTTCTTTACAGTTTCTGAAAGTCCTAAGCTGGACAATTTATACGTCACCTCGTTTATTCAAATTGGACCATTAGAACTCAAAATATGGCCAAAATAAGCTTTACACTAATTCTGAATAATTGTTGCAGTTACGTGCAGACTCAAATAGCTATGTCAAGTTTCTTTACAGTTTCTGAAAGTCCTAAGCTGGACCATTTATACGTCACCTCGTTTATTCAAATTGGACCATTACAACTCAAAATATGGCCCAAATAAGCTTTACACTAATTCTGAATAATTGTTGCAGTTACGTGCAGACTCAAAGATTTAAGTCAACTTTCTCTACAGTTTCTGAAAGTCCTAAGCTGGACCATTTATACGACACCTAGTTTATTCAAATTGGACCATTACAACTCAAAATATGGCCCAAATAAGCTTTACACTAATTCTGAATAATTGTTGCAGTTACGTGCAGACTCAAATAGCTATGTCAAGTTTCTTTACAGTTTCTGAAAGTCCTAAGCTGGACTATTTATTCGCCACCTCGTTTATTCAAATTGGACCATTACAACTCAAAATATGGCCCAAATAAGCTTTACACTAATTCTGAATAATTGTTGCAGTTACGTGCAGACTCAAATAGCTATGTCAACTTTCTTTACAGTTTCTGAAACTCCTAAGCTGGACCATTTATACGTCACCCCGTTTATTCAAATTGGACCATTACAACTCAAAATATGGCCCAAATAAGCTTTACACTAATTCTGAATAATTGTTGCAGTTACGTGCAGACTCAAATAGCTATGTCAACTTTCTTTACAGTTTCTGAAAGTCCTAAGCTGGACCATTTATACGTCACCTCGTTTATTCAAATTGGACCATTACAACTCAAAATATGGCCCAAATAAGCTTTACACTAATTCTGAATAATTGTTGCAGTTACGTGCAGACTCAAATAGCTATGTCAACTTTCTTTACAGTTTCTGAAGGTCCTAAGCTGGCCCATTTATACGTCCCCTCGTTTATTCAAATTGGACCGTTACATCTAAAAATATTGCGAAAATAAGATTTACACTAATTCTGAATAATTGTTGCAGTTACGCGCAGACTCAAGTAGCTAAGACAACTTTCTTTACAGTTTCTGAAAGCCCTAACCTGGACCATTTATACGCCACCTCGTTTATTCAAATTGGACTATTACAACTCAAAATATGGCCAAAATAAACTTTACACTAGTTCTGAATAATTGTTGCAGATACGTGCAGACTCAAATAGCTAAGTCAACTTTCTTTACAGTTTCTGAAAGCCCTAACCTGGACCATTTATACCCCACCTCGTTTATTCAAATTGGACCATCGCAACTCAAAATATGGCCAAAATAAGCTTTATACTACTTCTGAATAATTGTTGCAGATACGTGCAGACTCAAATAGCTAAGTCAACTTTCTTTACAGTTTCTGAAAGCCCTAACCTGGACCATTTATACGCCACCTCGTTTATTCAAATTGGACCATCGCAACTCAAAATATGGCCAAAACAAGCTTTACACTAGTTCTGAATAATTGTTGCAGTTACGCGCAGACTCAAATATCTAAGTCAACTTTCTTTACAGTTTCTGAAAGCCCTAAGCTGGACCATTTATGCGTCACCTCGCTTATTCAAATTGGACCATCACAACTCAAAATATGGCCAAAACAAGCTTTACCTTAATTCTGAATAATTGTTGCAGTTACGTGCAGACTCAAATAGCTATGTCAACTTTCTTTACAGTTTCTGAAAGTCCTAAGCCGGACCATTTACACGCCACCTCGTTTATTGAAATTGGATCATTACAACACAAATATAGCCCAAATTAACTTTACACTAATTCTGAATAATTATTGCAGTTACGTGCAGACTCAAATAGCTATGTCAACTTTCTTTACAGTTTCTGAAAGCCCGAAGCTGGACCATTTACACGTCACCCCGCTTATGCAAATTGGACCATCGCAACTCAAAATATGGCCAAAATAAGCTTTACACTAATTCTGAATAATTATTGCAGTTACGTGCAGACTCAAATAGCTATGTCAACTTTCTTTACAGTTTCTGAAAGCCCGAAGCTGGACCATTTACACGTCACCCCGCTTATGCAAATTGGACCATTGCAACTCAAAATATGGCCAAAATAAACTTTACACTAATTCTGAATAATTGTTGCAGTTACGCGCAGACTTAAATAGGTAAGTCAACTTTCTTTACAGTTTCTGAAAGTCCTAAGCTGAGCCATTTATTCGCCACCTCGTTTATTCAAATTGGACCATCACAACTCCGAATATGGCCAAAATAAACTATACACTAATTCTGAATAATTGTTGCAGTTACGCGCAGACTTAAATAGCTAAGTCAACTTTCTTTACAGTTTCTGAAAGCCCTAAGCTGGGCCATTTATACGCCACCTCGTTTATTCAAATTGGACTATTACAACTCAAAATATGGCCAATATAAACTTTACACTAGTTCTGAATAATTGTTGCAGTTACGTGCAGACTCAAATAGCTAAGTCAACTTTCTTTACAGTTTCTGAAAGCCCTAACCTGGACCATTTATATGCCACCTCGTTTATTCAAATTGGACTATTAGACCTCAAAATATGGCCAAAATAAACTTTACACTAGTTCTGAATAATTGTTGCAGATACGTGCAGACTCAAATAGCTAAGTCAACTTTCTTTACAGTTTCTGAAAGCCCTAACCTGGACCATTTATACGCCACCTCGTTTATTCAAATTGGACCATCGCAACTCAAAATATGGCCAAAATAAACTTTATACTACTTCTGAATAATTGTTGCAGTTACACGCAGACTCGAATATCTAAGTCAACTTTCTTTACAGTTTCTGAAAGCCCTAGGCTGGACCATTTATACGCCACCTCGTTTATTCAACTTGGACCATCACAACTCAAAATATGGCCAAAACAAGCTTTACACTAATTCTGAATAATTGTTGCAGTTACGCGCAGACTCAAATATCTAAGTCAACTTTCTTTACAGTTTCTGAAAGCCCTAACCTGGACCATTTATGCGCCACCTCGTTTATTCAACTTGGACCATCACAACTCAAAATATGGCCAAAACAAGCTTTACACTAATTCTGAATAATTGTTGCAGTTACGTGCAGACTCAAATAGCTAAGGCAACTTTCTTTGCAGTTAATGAAAGTCCTAAGTTGGACCACTTATACGTCACCTCGTTTATTTAACTTGGACCTTTACAACTCAAAATATTTCCAAAATAAACTTTACCATAATTCTGAATAATTGTTGCAGTTACGTGCAGACATAAATAGGTAAGTCAACTTACTTTACAGTTTCTGAAAGCCCTAAGCTGGACCATTTATGCGTCACCTCGTTTATTCAAATTGGACCATCACAACTCAAAATATGGCCAAAACAAGCTTTACACTAATTCTGAATAATTGTTGCAATTACGCGCAGACTCAAATATCTAAGTCAACTTTGTTTACAGTTTCTCAGAGTCCTAAGCTGGCCCATTTATACATCACCTCGTTTATTGAAATTGGACCATTACAAGCCAAATATAGCCAAAATAAGATTTACACTAATTCTGAATAATTGTTGCAGTTACGTGCAGACTCAAATAGCTATGTCAACTTTCTTTACAGTTTCTCAAAGTCCTAAGCTGGACCATTTATACATCACCCCGTTTATTCAAATTGGACCATTGCAACTCAAAATATGGCCAAAATAAATTTTACAATAATTCTGAATAATTGTTGCAGTTACGCGCAGACTCAAATGACTATGTGAACTTTCTTTACAGTTTCTGAAAGTCCTAAGCCGGACCATTTACACGCCACCTCGTTTATTGAAATTGGACCATTACAACACAAATATAGCCCAAATTAACTTTACACTAATTCTGAATAATTATTGCAGTTACGTGCAGACTCAAATAGCTATGTCAACTTTCTTTACAGTTTCTGAAAGCCCTAAGCTGGACCATTTACACGTCACTCCGCTTATGCAAATTGGACCATTGCAACTCAAAATATGGCCAAAATAAACTTTGCACTAATTCTGAATAATTGTTGCAGTTACGCGCAGACTTAAATAGGTAAGTCAACTTTCTTTATAGTTTCTGAAAGTCCTAAGCTGAGCCATTTATTCGCCACCTAGTTTATTCAAATTGGACCATTACTACTCAAAATATGGCCAAAATAAACTATACACTAATTCTGAATAATTGTTGTAGTTACGCGCAGACTCAAATAGGTAAGTAAACCTTCTTTACAGTTTCTGAAAGTCCTAAGCTGTGCCATTTATTCGCCACCTCGTTTATTCAAATTGGACCATCACAACTCAAAATATGGCCAAAATAAACTATACACTAATTCTGAATAATTGTTGCAGTTACGCGCAGACTTAAATAGCTAAGTCAACTTTCTTTACAGTTTCTGAAAGTCCTAAGCTGAGCCATTTATACACCACCTCGTTTATTCAAATTGGACCATTACAACTCAAAATATGGCCAACATAAGCTTTACACTAATTCTGAATAATTGTTGCAGTTACGTGCAGACATAAATAGGTAAGTCAACTTTCTCTACAGTTTCTGAAAGTCCTAAGCTGGGCCATTTACACGTCACCTCGTTTACTCAAATTGGACCATTATAACTCAAAATATGGCCAAAATAAGCTTTACACTAACTATGAATAATTGTTACAGTTACGCGCAGACTCAAATAGGTAAGTCAACTTTCTTTACAGTTTCTGAAAGTCCTAGGCTGGGCAATTTATACTTCAGCTCGTTTATTCCAATTGGACCATTACATCTCAAAATATTGCCAAAATAAGCTTTACACTAATTCTGAATAATTGTTGCAGTTACGTGCAGACTCAAATAGCTAACTCAACTTTCTTCACAGTTTCTGAAATTCCTAGGCCGAGCCATTTATACTTCAGCTCGTTTATTCAAATTGGACCATTACAACTCAAAATATGGCCCAAATAAGCTTTACACTAATTCTGAATAATTGTTGCAGTTACGTGCAGACTCAAATAGCTATGTCAAGTTTCTTTACAGTTTCTGAAAGTCCTAAGCTGGACCATTTATTCGCCACCTCGTTTATTCAAATTGGACCATTACAACTCAAAATATGGCCCAAATAAGCTTTACACTAATTCTGAATAATTGTTGCAGTTACGTGCAGACCCAAATAGCTATGTCAACTTTCTTTACAGTTTCTGAAAGTCCTAAGCTGGACAATTTATACGTCACCTCGTTTATTCAAATTGGACCATTACAACTCAAAATATGGCCAAAATAAGCTTTACACTAATTCTGAATAATTGTTGCAGTTACGTGCAGACTCAAATAGCTATGTCAAGTTTCTTTACAGTTTCTGAAAGTCCTAAGCTGGACCATTTATACGTCACCTCGTTTATTCAAATTGGACCATTACAACTCAAAATATGGCCCAAATAAGCTTTACACTAATTCTGAATAATTGTTGCAGTTACGTGCAGACTCAAAGATTTAAGTCAACTTTCTCTACAGTTTCTGAAAGTCCTAAGCTGGACCATTTATACGTCACCTAGTTTATTCAAATTGGACCATTACAACTCAAAATATGGCCCAAATAAGCTTTACACTAATTCTGAATAATTGTTGCAGTTACGTGCAGACTCAAATAGCTATGTCAAGTTTCTTTACAGTTTCTGAAAGTCCTAAGCTGGACTATTTATTCGCCACCTCGTTTATTCAAATTGGACCATTACAACTCAAAATATGGCCCAAATAAGCTTTACACTAATTCTGAATAATTGTTGCAGTTACGTGCAGACTCAAATAGTTATGTCAACTTTCTTTACAGTTTCTGAAACTCCTAAGCTGGACCATTTATACGTCACCCCGTTTATTCAAATTGGACCATTACAACTCAAAATATGGCCCAAATAAGCTTTACACTAATTCTGAATAATTGTTGCAGTTACGTGCAGACTCAAATAGCTATGTCAACTTTCTTTACAGTTTCTGAAAGTCCTAAGCTGGACCATTTATACGTCACCTCGTTTATTCAAATTGGACCATTACAACTCAAAATATGGCCCAAATAAGCTTTACACTAATTCTGAATAATTGTTGCAGTTACGTGCAGACTCAAATAGCTATGTCAACTTTCTTTACAGTTTCTGAAGGTCCTAAGCTGGCCCATTTATACGTCCCCTCGTTTATTCAAATTGGACCGTTACATCTAAAAATATTGCGAAAATAAGATTTACACTAATTCTGAATAATTGTTGCAGTTACGCGCAGACTCAAGTAGCTAAGACAACTTTCTTTACAGTTTCTGAAAGCCCTAACCTGGACCATTTATACGCCACCTCGTTTATTCAAATTGGACTATTACAACTCAAAATATGGCCAAAATAAACTTTACACTAGTTCTGAATAATTGTTGCAGATACGTGCAGACTCAAATAGCTAAGTCAACTTTCTTTACAGTTTCTGAAAGCCCTAACCTGGACCATTTATACCCCACCTCGTTTATTCAAATTGGACCATCGCAACTCAAAATATGGCCAAAATAAGCTTTATACTACTTCTGAATAATTGTTGCAGATACGTGCAGACTCAAATAGCTAAGTCAACTTTCTTTACAGTTTCTGAAAGCCCTAACCTGGACCATTTATACGCCACCTCGTTTATTCAAATTGGACCATCGCAACTCAAAATATGGCCAAAACAAGCTTTACACTAATTCTGAATAATTGTTGCAGTTACGCGCAGACTCAAATAGCTAAGTCAACTTTCTTTACAGTTTCTGAAAGCCCTAACCTGGACCATTTATACCCCACCTCGTTTATTCAAATTGGACCATCGCAACTCAAAATATGGCCAAAATAAGCTTTATACTACTTCTGAATAATTGTTGCAGATACGTGCAGACTCAAATAGCTAAGTCAACTTTCTTTACAGTTTCTGAAAGCCCTAACCTGGACCATTTATACGCCACCTCGTTTATTCAAATTGGACCATCGCAACTCAAAATATGGCCAAAATAAGCTTTATACTACTTCTGAATAATTGTTGCAGATACGTGCAGACTCAAATAGCTAAGTCAACTTTCTTTACAGTTTCTGAAAGCCCTAACCTGGACCATTTATACCCCACCTCGTTTATTCAAATTGGACCATCGCAACTCAAAATATGGCCAAAATAAGCTTTATACTACTTCTGAATAATTGTTGCAGATACGTGCAGACTCAAATAGCTAAGTCAACTTTCTTTACAGTTTCTGAAAGCCCTAACCTGGACCATTTATACGCCACCTCGTTTATTCAAATTGGACCATCGCAACTCAAAATATGGCCAAAACAAGCTTTACACTAATTCTGAATAATTGTTGCAGTTACGCGCAGACTCAAATATCTAAGTCAACTTTCTTTACAGTTTCTGAAAGCCCTAAGCTGGACCATTTATGCGTCACCTCGTTTATTCAAATTGGACCATCACAACTCAAAATATGGCCAAAACAAGCTTTACCTTAATTCTGAATAATTGTTGCAGTTACGTGCAGACTCAAATAGCTATGTCAACTTTCTTTACAGTTTCTGAAAGTCCTAAGCCGGACCATTTACACGCCACCTCGTTTATTGAAATTGGATCATTACAACACAAATATAGCCCAAATTAACTTTACACTAATTCTGAATAATTATTGCAGTTACGTGCAGACTCAAATAGCTATGTCAACTTTCTTTACAGTTTCTGAAAGCCCGAAGCTGGACCATTTACACGTCACCCCGCTTATGCAAATTGGACCATCGCAACTCAAAATATGGCCAAAATAAGCTTTACACTAATTCTGAATAATTATTGCAGTTACGTGCAGACTCAAATAGCTATGTCAACTTTCTTTACAGTTTCTGAAAGCCCTAAGCTGGACCATTTACACGTCACCCCGCTTATGCAAATTGGACCATTGCAACTCAAAATATGGCGAAAATAAACTTTACACTAATTCTGAATAATTGTTGCAGTTACGCGCAGACTTAAATAGGTAAGTCAACTTTCTTTACAGTTTCTGAAAGTCCCAAGCTGAGCCATTTATTCGCCACCTAGTTTATTCAAATTGGACCATTACTACTCAAAATATGGCCAAAATAAACTATACACTAATTCTGAATAATTGTTGTAGTTACGCGCAGACTCAGATAGGTAAGTCAACTTTCCTTACAGTTTCTGAAAGTCCTAAGCTGAGCCATTTATTCGCCACCTCGTTTATTCAAATTGGACCATCACAACTCCGAATATGGCCAAAATAAACTATACACTAATTCTGAATAATTGTTGCAGTTACGCGCAGACTTAAATAGCTAAGTCAACTTTCTCTACAGTTTCTGAAAGCCCTAAGCTGGGCCATTTATACGCCACCTCGTTTATTCAAATTGGACTATTACAACTCAAAATATGGCCAATATAAACTTTACACTAGTTCTGAATAATTGTTGCAGTTACGTGCAGACTCAAATAGCTAAGTCAACTTTCTTTACAGTTTCTGAAAGCCCTAACCTGGACCATTTATATGCCACCTCGTTTATTCAAATTGGACTATTAGAACTCAAAATATGGCCAAAATAAACTTTACACTAGTTCTGAATAATTGTTGCAGATACGTGCAGACTCAAATAGCTAAGTCAACTTTCTTTACAGTTTCTGAAAGCCCTAACCTGGACCATTTATACGCCACCTCGTTTATTCAAATTGGACCATCGCAACTCAAAATATGGCCAAAATAAACTTTATACTACTTCTGAATAAATGTTGCAGTTACACGCAGACTCGAATATCTAAGTCAACTTTCTTTACAGTTTCTGAAAGCCCTAGGCTGGACCATTTATACGCCACCTCGTTTATTCAACTTGGACCATCACAACTCAAAATATGGCCAAAACAAGCTTTACACTAATTCTGAATAATTGTTGCAGTTACGCGCAGACTCAAATATCTAAGTCAACTTTCTTTACAGTTTCTGAAAGCCCTAACCTGGACCATTTATGCGCCACCTCGTTTATTCAACTTGGACCATCACAACTCAAAATATGGCCAAAACAAGCTTTACACTAATTCTGAATAATTGTTGCAGTTACGCGCAGACTCAAATTTCTAAGTCAACTTTGTTTACAGTTTCTGAAAGCCCTAAGCTGGGCCATTTATACGCCACCTCGTTTATTCAAATTGGAACATCACAACTCAAAATATGGCCAAAACAAGCTTTACACTAATTCTGAATAATTGTTGCAGTTACGCGCAGACTCAAATTTCTAAGTCAACTTTGTTTACAGTTTCTGAAAGTCCTAAGCTGGACCATTTATACATCACCTCGTTTATTGAAATTGGACCATTACAAGCCAAATATGGCAAAAAGAAACTTTACCTTAATTCTGAATAATTGTTGCAGTTACGTGCAGACTCAAATAGCTATGTCAACTTTCTTTACAGTTTCTCAAAGTCCTAAGCTGGACCACTTATACATCACCCCGTTTATTCAAATTGGACCATTGCAACTCAAAATATGGCCAAAATAAACTTTACAATAATTCTGAATAATTGTTGCAGTTACGCGCAGACTCAAATGATTATGTGAACTTTCTTTACAGTTTCTGAAAGTCCTAAGCCGGACCATTTACACGCTACCTCGCTTATTGAAATTGGACCATTACAACTCAAAATATGGCCAAAATAAACTTTACACTAATTCTGAATAATTGTTGCAGTTACGCGCAGACTTAAATAGGTAAGTCAACTTTCTGTACAGTTTCTGAAAGTCCTAAGCTGAGCCATTTATTCGCCACCTAGTTTATTCAAATTGGACCATTACTACTCAAAATATGGCCAAAATAAACTATACACTAATTCTGAATAATTGTTGTAGTTACGCGCAGACTCAAATAGGTAAGTCAACTTTCTTTACAGTTTCTGAAAGTCCTAAGCTGAGCCATTTATTCGCCACCTCGTTTATTCAAATTGGACCATCACAACTCAAAATATGGCCAAAATAAGCTATACACTAATTCTGAATAATTGTTGCAGTTACGCGCAGACTTAAATAGCTAAGTCAACTTTCTTTACAGTTTCTGAAAGTCCTAAGCTGAGCCATTTATACGCCACCTCGTTTATTCAAATTGGACCATTCCAACTCAAAATATGGCCAACATAAGCTTTACACTAATTCTGAATAATTGTTGCAGTTACGTGCAGACATAAATAGGTATGTCAACTTTCTCTACAGTTTCTGAAAGTCCTAAGCTGGGCCATTTATACGTCACCTCGTTTATTCAAATTGGACCATTACAACTCAAAATATGGCCAAAATAAGCTTTACACTAATTCTGAATAATTGTTGCAGTTACGTGCAGACTGAAATAGCTATGTCAAGTTTCTTTACAGTTTCTGAAAGTCCTAAGCTGGACCATTTATACGTCACCTCGTTTATTCTAATTGGACCATTACAACTCAAAATATGGCCCAAATAAGCTTTACACTAATTCTGAATAATTGTTGCAGTTACGTCCAGACTCAAATAGCTATGTCAACTTTCTTTACAGTTTCTGAAAGTCCTAAGCTGGACCATTTATACGTCACTTCGTTTATTCAAATTGGACCATTACAACTCAAAATATGGCCAAAATAAGCTTTACACTAATTCTGAATAATTGTTGCAGTTACGTGCAGACTCAAATAGCTATGTCAACTTTCTTTACAGTTTCTGAAAGTCCTAAGCTGGACCATTTATACGTCACCTCGTTTATTCAAATTGGACCATTACAACTCAAAATATGGCCAAAATAAGCTTTACACTAATTCTGAATAATTGTTGCAGTTACGTGCAGACTCAAATAGCTATGTCAACTTTCTTTACAGTTTCTGAAAGTCCTAAGCTGGACCATTTATACGTCACCTCGTTTATTCAAATTAGACCATTACAACTCAAAATATGGCCAAAATAAGCTTTACACTAATTCTGAATAATTGCTGCAGTTACGTGCAGACTCAAATAGCTATGTGAAGTTTCTTTACAGTTTCTGAAAGTCCTAAGCTGGACCATTTATACGTCACCTCGTTTATTCAAATTGGACCATTACAACTCAAAATATGGCCCAAATAAGCTTTACACTAATTCTGAATAATTGTTGCAGTTACGTGCAGACTCAAATAGATATGTCAACTTTCTTTACAGTTTCTGAAGGTCCTAAGCTGGCCCATTTATACGTCACCTCGTTTATTCAAATTGTACCATTACAACTCAAAATATGGCCCAAATAAGCTTTACACTAATTCTGAATAATTGTTGCAGTTACGTGCAGACTCAAATAGCTATGTCAACTTTCTTTACAGTTTCTGAAAGTCCTAAGCCGGACCATTTACACGCCACCTCGTTTATTGAAATTGAACCATTACAACTCAAAATATGGCCAAAATAAGCTTTACACTAATTCTGAATAATTGTTGCAGTTACGTGCAGACTCAAATAGCTATGTCAAGTTTCTTTACAGTTTCTGAAAGTCCTAAGCTGGACCATTTATACGTCACCTCGTTTATTCAAATTGGACCATTACAACTCAAAATTATGGCCCAAATAAGCTTTACACTAATTCTGAATAATTGTTGCAGTTACGTGCAGACTCAAATAGATATGTCAACTTTCTTTACAGTTTCTGAAGGTCCTAAGCTGGCCAATTTATACGTCCCCTCGTTTATTCAAATTGGACCATTACATCTAAAAATATTGCGAAAATAAGATTTACACTAATTCTGAATAATTGTTGCAGTTACGCGCAGACTCAAGTAGCTAAGACAACTTTCTTTACAGTTTCTAAAAGCCCTAAGCTGGACCATTTATACGTCCCCTCGTTTATCCAAATTGGACCATTACAACACAAAATATGGCCAAAATATACTTTACACTAGTTCTGAATAATTTTTGCAATTACGTGCAGACTCAAATATTTAAGTCAACTTTCTCTACAGTTTCTGAAAGTCCTAAGCTGGACCATTTATACGTCACCTCGTTTATTCAAATTGGACCATTACAACTCAAAATATGGCCCAAATAAGCTTTACACTAATTCTGAATAATTGTTGCTGTTACGTGCAGACTCAAATAGCTATGTCAACTTTCTTTACATTTTCTGAAAGTCCTAAGCTGGACCATTTATACGTCACCTCGTTTATTCAAATTGGACCATTACAACTCAAAATATGGCCAAAATAAGCTTTACACTAATTCTGAATAATTGTTGCAGTTACGTGCAGACTCAAATAGCTATGTCAAGTTTCTTTACAGTTTCTGAAAGTCCTGAGCTGGACAATTTATACGTCACCTCGTTTATTCAAATTGGACCATTACAACTCAAAATATGGCCCAAATAAGCTTTACACTAATTCTGAATAATTGTTGCAGTTACGTGCAGACTCAAATAGCTATGTCAACTTTCTTTACAGTTTCTGAAAGTCCTAAGCTGGACCATTTATACGTTACCTCGTTTATTCAAATTGGACCATTACAACTCAAAATATGGCCCAAATAAGCTTTACACTAATTCTGAATAATTGTTGCAGTTACATGCAGACTCAAATAGCTATGTCAACTTTCTTTACAGTTTCTGAAAGTCCTAAGCTGGACCATTTATACGTCACCTCGTTTATTCAAATTGGACCATTACAACTCAAAATATGGCCCAAATAAGCTTTACACTAATTCTGAATAATTGTTGCAGTTACGTGCAGACTCAAATAGCTATGTCAACTTTCTTTACAGTTTCTGAAAGTCCTAAGCTGGACCATTTATACGTCACCTCGTTTATTCAAATTGGACTATTACAACTCAAAATATGGCCAAAATAAGCTTTACACTAATTCTGAATAATTGTTGCAGTTACGTGCAGACTCAAATATTTAAGTCAACTTTCTCTACAGTTTCTGAAAGTCCTAAGCTGGACCATTTATACGCCACCTCGTTTATTCAAATTGGACCATTACAACTCAAAATATGGCCCAAATAAGCTTTACACTAATTCTGAATAATTGTTGCAGTTACGTGCAGACTCAAATAGATATGTCAACTTTCTTTACAGTTTCTGAAAGTCCTAAGCTGGACCATTTATACGTCACCTTGTTTATTCAAATTGGACCATTACAACTCAAAATATGGCCCAAATAAGCTTTACACTAATTCTGAATAATTGTTGCAGTTACGTGCAGACTCAAATAGCTATGTCAACTTTCTTTACAGTTTCTGAAAGCCCTAGGCTGGACCATTTATACGCCACCTCGTTTATTCAACTTGGACCATCACAACTCAAAATATGGCCAAAACAAGCTTTACACTAATTCTGAATAATTGTTGCAGTTACGCGCAGACTCAAATATCTAAGTCAACTTTCTTTACAGTTTCTGAAAGCCCTAACCTGGACCATTTATGCGCCACCTCGTTTATTCAACTTGGACCATCACAACTCAAAATATGGCCAAAACAAGCTTTACACTAATTCTGAATAATTGTTGCAGTTACGCGCAGACTCAAATTTCTAAGTCAACTTTGTTTACAGTTTCTGAAAGCCCTAAGCTGGGCCATTTATACGCCACCTCGTTTATTCAAATTGGAACATCACAACTCAAAATATGGCCAAAACAAGCTTTACACTAATTCTGAATAATTGTTGCAGTTACGCGCAGACTCAAATTTCTAAGTCAACTTTGTTTACAGTTTCTGAAAGTCCTAAGCTGGACCATTTATACATCACCTCGTTTATTGAAATTGGACCATTACAAGCCAAATATGGCAAAAAGAAACTTTACCTTAATTCTGAATAATTGTTGCAGTTACGTGCAGACTCAAATAGCTATGTCAACTTTCTTTACAGTTTCTCAAAGTCCTAAGCTGGACCACTTATACATCACCCCGTTTATTCAAATTGGACCATTGCAACTCAAAATATGGCCAAAATAAACTTTACAATAATTCTGAATAATTGTTGCAGTTACGCGCAGACTCAAATGATTATGTGAACTTTCTTTACAGTTTCTGAAAGTCCTAAGCCGGACAATTTATACGTCACCTCGTTTATTCAAATTAGACCATTACAACTCAAAATATGGCCAAAATAAGCTTTACACTAATTCTGAATAATTGCTGCAGTTACGTGCAGACTCAAATAGCTATGTGAAGTTTCTTTACAGTTTCTGAAAGTCCTAAGCTGGACCATTTATACGTCACCTCGTTTATTCAAATTGGACCATTACAACTCAAAATATGGCCCAAATAAGCTTTACACTAATTCTGAATAATTGTTGCAGTTACGTGCAGACTCAAATAGATATGTCAACTTTCTTTACAGTTTCTGAAGGTCCTAAGCTGGCCCATTTATACGTCACCTCGTTTATTCAAATTGTACCATTACAACTCAAAATATGGCCCAAATAAGCTTTACACTAATTCTGAATAATTGTTGCAGTTACGTGCAGACTCAAATAGCTATGTCAACTTTCTTTACAGTTTCTGAAAGTCCTAAGCCGGACCATTTACACGCCACCTCGTTTATTGAAATTGAACCATTACAACTCAAAATATGGCCAAAATAAGCTTTACACTAATTCTGAATAATTGTTGCAGTTACGTGCAGACTCAAATAGCTATGTCAAGTTTCTTTACAGTTTCTGAAAGTCCTAAGCTGGACCATTTATACGTCACCTCGTTTATTCAAATTGGACCATTACAACTCAAAATTATGGCCCAAATAAGCTTTACACTAATTCTGAATAATTGTTGCAGTTACGTGCAGACTCAAATAGATATGTCAACTTTCTTTACAGTTTCTGAAGGTCCTAAGCTGGCCAATTTATACGTCCCCTCGTTTATTCAAATTGGACCATTACATCTAAAAATATTGCGAAAATAAGATTTACACTAATTCTGAATAATTGTTGCAGTTACGCGCAGACTCAAGTAGCTAAGACAACTTTCTTTACAGTTTCTAAAAGCCCTAAGCTGGACCATTTATACGTCCCCTCGTTTATCCAAATTGGACCATTACAACACAAAATATGGCCAAAATATACTTTACACTAGTTCTGAATAATTTTTGCAATTACGTGCAGACTCAAATATTTAAGTCAACTTTCTCTACAGTTTCTGAAAGTCCTAAGCTGGACCATTTATACGTCACCTCGTTTATTCAAATTGGACCATTACAACTCAAAATATGGCCCAAATAAGCTTTACACTAATTCTGAATAATTGTTGCTGTTACGTGCAGACTCAAATAGCTATGTCAACTTTCTTTACATTTTCTGAAAGTCCTAAGCTGGACCATTTATACGTCACCTCGTTTATTCAAATTGGACCATTACAACTCAAAATATGGCCAAAATAAGCTTTACACTAATTCTGAATAATTGTTGCAGTTACGTGCAGACTCAAATAGCTATGTCAAGTTTCTTTACAGTTTCTGAAAGTCCTAAGCTGGACAATTTATACGTCACCTCGTTTATTCAAATTGGACCATTACAACTCAAAATATGGCCCAAATAAGCTTTACACTAATTCTGAATAATTGTTGCAGTTACGTGCAGACTCAAATAGCTATGTCAACTTTCTTTACAGTTTCTGAAAGTCCTAAGCTGGACCATTTATACGTTACCTCGTTTATTCAAATTGGACCATTACAACTCAAAATATGGCCCAAATAAGCTTTACACTAATTCTGAATAATTGTTGCAGTTACATGCAGACTCAAATAGCTATGTCAACTTTCTTTACAGTTTCTGAAAGTCCTAAGCTGGACCATTTATACGTCACCTCGTTTATTCAAATTGGACCATTACAACTCAAAATATGGCCCAAATAAGCTTTACACTAATTCTGAATAATTGTTGCAGTTACGTGCAGACTCAAATAGCTATGTCAACTTTCTTTACAGTTTCTGAAAGTCCTAAGCTGGACCATTTATACGTCACCTCGTTTATTCAAATTGGACTATTACAACTCAAAATATGGCCAAAATAAGCTTTACACTAATTCTGAATAATTGTTGCAGTTACGTGCAGACTCAAATATTTAAGTCAACTTTCTCTACAGTTTCTGAAAGTCCTAAGCTGGACCATTTATACGCCACCTCGTTTATTCAAATTGGACCATTACAACTCAAAATATGGCCCAAATAAGCTTTACACTAATTCTGAATAATTGTTGCAGTTACGTGCAGACTCAAATAGATATGTCAACTTTCTTTACAGTTTCTGAAAGTCCTAAGCTGGACCATTTATACGTCACCTTGTTTATTCAAATTGGACCATTACAACTCAAAATATGGCCCAAATAAGCTTTACACTAATTCTGAATAATTGTTGCAGTTACGTGCAGACTCAAATAGCTATGTCAAGTTTCTTTACAGTTTCTGAAAGTCCTAAGCTGGACAATTTATACGTCACCTCGTTTATTCAAATTGGACCATTACAACTCAAAATATGGCCCAAATAAGCTTTACACTAATTCTGAATAATTGTTGCAGTTACGTGCAGACTCAAATAGCTATGTCAACTTTCTTTACAGTTTCTGAAAGTCCTAAGCTGGACCATTTATACGTTACCTCGTTTATTCAAATTGGACCATTACAACTCAAAATATGGCCCAAATAAGCTTTACACTAATTCTGAATAATTGTTGCAGTTACGTGCAGACTCAAATAGCTATGTCAACTTTCTTTACAGTTTCTGAAAGTCCTAAGCTGGACCATTTATACGTCACCTCGTTTATTCAAATTGGACCATTACAACTCAAAATATGGCCCAAATAAGCTTTACACTAATTCTGAATAATTGTTGCAGTTACGTGCAGACTCAAATAGCTATGTCAACTTTCTTTACAGTTTCTGAAAGTCCTAAGCTGGACCATTTATACGTCACCTCGTTTATTCAAATTGGACTATTACAACTCAAAATATGGCCAAAATAAGCTTTACACTAATTCTGAATAATTGTTGCAGTTACGTGCAGACTCAAATATTTAAGTCAACTTTCTCTACAGTTTCTGAAAGTCCTAAGCTGGACCATTTATACGCCACCTCGTTTATTCAAATTGGACCATTACAACTCAAAATATGGCCCAAATAAGCTTTACACTAATTCTGAATAATTGTTGCAGTTACGTGCAGACTCAAATAGATATGTCAACTTTCTTTACAGTTTCTGAAAGTCCTAAGCTGGACCATTTATACGTCACCTTGTTTATTCAAATTGGACCATTACAACTCAAAATATGGCCCAAATAAGCTTTACACTAATTCTGAATAATTGTTGCAGTTACGTGCAGACTCAAATAGCTATGTCAACTTTCTTTACAGTTTCTGAAACTCCTAAGCTGGAACATTTATACGTCACCTCGTTTATTCAAATTGGACCATTACAACTCAAAATATGGCCAAAATAAGCTTTACACTAATTCTGAATAATTGCTGCAGTTACGTGCAGACTCAAATAGCTATGTCAAGTTTCTTTACAGTTTCTGAAAGTCCTAAGCTGGACCATTTATACGTCACCTCGTTTATTCAAATTGGACCATTACAACTCAAAATATGGCCCAAATAAGCTTTACACCAATTCTGAATAATTGTTGCAGTTACGTGCAGACTCAAATAGATATGTCAACTTTCTTTACAGTTTCTGAAGGTCCTAAGCTGGCCCATTTATACGTCCCCTCGTTTATTCAAATTGGACCATTACATCTAAAAATATTGCGAAAATAAGATTTACACTAATTCTGAATAATTGTTGCAGTTACGCGCAGACTCAAGTAGCTAAGACAACTTTCTTTACAGTTTCTAAAAGCCCTAAGCTGGACCATTTATACGTCCCCTCGTTTATTCAAATTGGACCATTACAACACAAAATATGGCCAAAATATACTTTACACTAGTTCTGAATAATTGTTGCAGTTACGTGCAGACTCAAATAGCTAAGTCAACTTTCTTTACAGTTTCTGAAAGCCCTAAGCTGGGCCATTTATACGCCACCTCGTTTATTCAAATTGGACTATTACAACTCAAAATATGGCCAAAATAAGCTTTACACTAGTTCTGAATAATTGCTGCAGTTACGTGCAGACTCAAATAGCTATGGCAAGTTTCTTTACAGTTTCTGAAAGTCCTGAGCTGGACCATTTATACGTCACCTCGTTTATTCAAATTGGACCATTACAACTCAAAATATGGCCCAAATAATCTTTACACTAATTCTGAATAATTGTTGCAGTTACGTGCAGACTCAAATAGATATGGAAGTTTCTTTACAGTTTCTGAAAGTCCTAAGCTGGACCATTTATACGTCCCCTCGTTTATTCAAATTGGACCATTACATCTAAAAATATTGCGAAAATAAGATTTACACTAATTCTGAATAATTGTTGCAGTTACGCGCAGACTCAAGTAGCTAAGACAACTTTCTTTACAGTTTCTAAAAGCCCTAAGCTGGACCATTTATACGTCCCCTCGTTTATCCAAATTGGACCATTACAACACAAAATATGGCCAAAATATACTTTACACTAGTTCTGAATAATTGTTGCAGTTACTTGCAGACTCAAATAGCTAAGTCAACTTTCTTTACAGTTTCTGAAAGTCCTAAGCTGGGCCATTTATACGCCACCTCGTTTATTCAAATTGGACTATTACAACTCAAAATATGGCCAAAATAAGCTTTACACTAATTCTGAATAATTGTTGCAGTTACGTGCAGACTCAAATATTTAAGTCAACTTTCTCTACAGTTTCTGAAAGTCCTAAGCTGGACCATTTATACGCCACCTAGTTTATTCAAATTGGACCATTACAACTCAAAATATGGCCCAAATAAGCTTTACACTAATTCTGAATAATTGTTGCAGTTACGTGCAGACTCAAATAGCTATGTCAACTTTCTTTACAGTTTCTGAAAGTCCTAAGCTGGACCATTTATACGTCACCTTGTTTATTCAAATTGGACCATTACAACTCAAAATATTGCCCAAATAAGCTTTACACTAATTCTGAATAATTGTTGCAGTTACGTGCAGACTCAAATAGCTATGTCAACTTTCTTTACAGTTTCTGAAAGTCCTAAGCTGGACCATTTATACGTCACCTCGTTTGTTCAAATTGGACCATTACAACTCAAAATATGGCCAAAATAAGCTTTACACTAATTCTGAATAATTGCTGCAGTTACGTGCAGACTCAAATAGCTATGTCAAGTTTCTTTACAGTTTCTGAAAGTCCTAAGCTGGACCATTTATACGTCACCTCGTTTATTCAAATTGGACCATTAAAACTCAAAATATGGCCCAAATAAGCTTTACACCAATTCTGAATAATTGTTGCAGTTACGTGCAGACTCAAATAGATATGTCAACTTTCTTTACAGTTTCTGAAGGTCCTAAGCTGGCCCATTTATACGTCCCCTCGTTTATTCAAATTGGACCATTACATCTAAAAATATTGCGAAAATAAGATTTACACTAATTCTGAATAATTGTTGCAGTTACGCGCAGACTCAAGTAGCTAAGACAACTTTCTTTACAGTTTCTAAAAGCCCTAAGCTGGACCATTTATACGTCCCCTCGTTTATTCAAATTGGACCATTACAACACAAAATTTGGCCAAAATATACTTTACACTAGTTCTTAATAATTACTGCAGTTACGTGCAGACTCAAATAGCTAAGTCAACTTTCTTTACAGTTTCTGAAAGCCCTAAGCTGGGCCATTTATACGCCACCTCGTTTATTCAAATTGGACTATTACAACTCAAAATATGGCCAAAATAAACTTTACACTAGTTCTGAATAATTGTTGCAGTTACGTGCAGACTCAAATAGCTAAGTCAACTTTCTTAACAGTCTCTGAAAGTCCTAAGCTGGGCCATTAATACGCCACCTCGTTTATTCAAATTGGACCATTACAACTCAAAATATGGCCAATATAAACTTTACACTAGTTCTGAATAATTGTTGCAGTTACGTGCAGACTCAAATAGCTAAGTCAACTTTCTTAACAGTTTCTGAAAGCTCTAAGCTGGGCCATTTATACGCCACCTCGTTTATTCAAATTGGACTATTACAACTCAAAATATGGCCAATATAAACTTTACACTAGTTCTGAATAATTGTTGCAGTTACGTGCAGACTCAAATAGCTAAGTCAACTTTCTTTACAGTTTCTGAAAGCCCTAACCTGGACCATTTATACGCCACCTCGTTTATTCAAATTGGACCATCGCAACTCAAAATATGGCCAAAACAAACTTTATACTACTTCTGAATAATTGTTGCAGTTACACGCAGACTCGAATATCTAAGTCAACTTTCTTTACAGTTTCTGAAAGCCCTAGGCTGGACCATTTATACGCCACCTCGTTTATTCAACTTGGATCATCACAACTCAAAATATGGCCAAAACAAGCTTTACACTAATTCTGAATAATTGTTGCAGTTACGCGCAGACTCAAATATCTAAGTCAACTTTCTTTACAGTTTCTGAAAGCCCTAAGTTGGACCATTCATGCGTCACCTCGTTTATTCAAATTGGACCATCACAACTCAAAATATGGCCAAAACAAGATTTACACTAATTCTGAATAATTGTTGCAGTTACGCGCAGACTCAAATATCTAAGTCAACTTTGTTTACAGTTTCTGAAAGTCCTAAGCTGGACCATTTATACATCACCTCGTTTATTGAAATTGGACCATTACAAGCCAAATATAGCCAAAATAAGATTTACACTAATTCTGAATAATTGTTGCAGTTACGTGCAGACTCAAATAGCTATGTCAACTTTCTTTACAGTTTCTCAAAGTCCTAAGCTGGACCACTTATACATCACCCCGTTTATTCAAATTGGACCATTGCAACTCAAAATATGGCCAAAATAAACTTTACAATAATTCTGAATAATTGTTGCAGTTACGCGCAGACTCAAATGATTATGTGAACTTTCTTTACAGTTTCTGAAAGTCCTAAGCCGGACCATTTACACGCCACCTCGTTTATGGAAATTGGACCATTACAACACAAATATAGCCCAAATTAACTTTACACTAATTCTGAATAATTATTGCAGTTACGTGCAGACTCAACTAGCTATGTCAACTTTCTTTACAGTTTCTGAAAGCCCTAAGCTGGACCATTTACACGTCACCCCGCTTATGCAAATTGGACCACTGCAACTCAAAATATGGCCAAAATAAACTTTACACTAATTCTGAATAATTGTTGCAGTTACGCGCAGACTTAAATAGGTAAGTCAACTTTCTTTACAGTTTCTAAAAGTCCTAAGCTGAGCCATTTATTCGCCACCTAGTTTATTCAAATTGGACCACTACTCAAAATATGGCCAAAATAAACTATACACTAATTCTGAATAATTGTTGTAGTTACGCGCAGACTCAAATAGGTAAGTCAACTTTCTTTACAGTTTCTGAAAGTCCTAAGCTGAGCCATTTATACGCCACCTCGTTTATTCAAATTGGACCATTACAACTCAAAATATGGCCAACATAAGCTTTACACTAATTCTGAATAATTGTTGCAGTTACGTGCAGACATAAATAGGTAAGTCAACTTTCTCTACAGTTTCTGAAAGTACTAAGCTGGGCCATTTACACGTCACCTAGTTTACTCAAATTGGACCATTATAACTCAAAATATGGCCAAAATAAGCTTTACACTAATTATGAATAATTGTTGCAGTTACGCGCAGACTCAAATAGGTAAGTCAACTTTCTCTACAGTTTCTGAAAGCCCTAAGCTGGACCATTTATACGTCACCTCGTTTATTCAAATTGGACCATTACAACTCAAAATATGGCCCAAATAAGCTTAACACTAATTCTGAATAATTGTTGCATTTACGTGCAGACTCAAATAGCTATGTCAACTTTCTTTACAGTTTCTGAAAGTCCTAAGCTGGACCATTTATACGTCACCTCGTTTATTCAAATTGGACCATTACAACTCAAAATATGGCCCAAATAAGCTTTACACTAATTCTGAATAATTGTTGCTGTTACGTGCAGACTCAAATAGCTATGTCAACTTTCTTTACATTTTCTGAAAGTCCTAAGCTGGACCATTTATACGTCACCTCGTTTATTCAAATTGGACCATTACAACTCAAAATATGGCCAAAATAAGCTTTACACTAATTCTGAATAATTGTTGCAGTTACGTGCAGACTCAAATAGCTATGTCAAGTTTCTTTACAGTTTCTGAAAGTCCTAAGCTGGACAATTTATACGTCACCTCGTTTATTCAAATTGGACCATTACAACTCAAAATATGGCCCAAATAAGCTTTACACTAATTCTGAATAATTGTTGCAGTTACGTGCAGACTCAAATAGCTATGTCAACTTTCTTTACAGTTTCTGAAAGTCCTAAGCTGGACCATTTATACGTTACCTCGTTTATTCAAATTGGACCATTACAACTCAAAATATGGCCCAAATAAGCTTTACACTAATTCTGAATAATTGTTGCAGTTACGTGCAGACTCAAATAGCTATGTCAACTTTCTTTACAGTTTCTGAAAGTCCTAAGCTGGACCATTTATACGTCACCTCGTTTATTCAAATTGGACCATTACAACTCAAAATATGGCCCAAATAAGCTTTACACTAATTCTGAATAATTGTTGCAGTTACGTGCAGACTCAAATAGCTATGTCAACTTTCTTTACAGTTTCTGAAAGTCCTAAGCTGGACCATTTATACGTCACCTCGTTTATTCAAATTGGACCATTACAACTCAAAATATGGCCCAAATAAGCTTTACACTAATTCTGAATAATTGTTGCAGTTACGTGCAGACTCAAATAGCTATGTCAAGTGTCTTTACAGTTTCTGAAAGTCCTAAGCTGGACCATTTATACGTCACCTCGTTTATTCAAATTGGACCATTACAATTCAAAATATGGCCCAAATAAGCTTTACACTAATTCTGAATAATTGTTGCAGTTACGTGCAGACTCAAATAGCTATGTCAACTTTCTTTACAGTTTCTGAAAGTCCTAAGCTGGACCATTTATACGTCACCCCGTTTATTCAAATTGGACCATTACAACTCAAAATATAGCCCAAATAAGCTTTACACTAATTCTGAATAATTGTTGCAGTTACGTGCAGACTCAAATAGATATGTCAACTTTCTTTACAGTTTCTGAAGATCCTAAGCTGGCCCATTTATACGTCCCCTCGTTTATTCAAATTGGCCCATTACATCTAAAAATATTGCGAAAATAAGATTTACACTAATTCTGAATAATTGTTGCAGTTACGCGCAGACTCAAGTAGCTAAGACAACTTTCTTTACAGTTTCTGAAGGTCCTAAGCTGGCCCATTTATACGTCCCCTCGTTTATTCAAATTGGACCATTACAACTCAAAATATGGCCCAAATAAGCTTTACACTAATTCTGAATAATTGTTGCAGTTACGTGCAGACTGAAATAGCTATGTCAACTTTCTTTACAGTTTCTGAAAGTCCTAAGCTGGACCATTTACACGTCACCTCGTTTACTCAAATTGCACCATTACAACTCAAATTATGGCCAAAATAAAATTTACACTAATTCTGAATAATTGTTGCAGTTACGCGCAGACTCAAGTAGCTAAGCCAACTTTGCTTATAGTTTCAGAAAGTCCTAAGCTGGACCATTTGTACCTCACCTCGTTTACTCAAATTGCACCATTACAACTCAAAATATGGCCAAAATAAACCTTACACTAGTTCTGAATAATTGTTGCAGTTACGTGCAGACTCAAACAGCTAAGTCAACTTTCTTTACAGTTTCTGAAAGCCCTAACCTGGACCATTTATACGCCACCTCGTTTATTCAAATTGGACTATTACAACTCAAAATATGGCCAAAATAAACTTTACACTAGTTCTGAATAATTGTTGCAGTTACGTGCAGACTCAAATAGCTAAGTCAACTTTCTTTACAGTTTCTGAAAGCCCTAAGCTGGACCATTTATACGCCACCTCGTTTATTCAAATTGGACTATTACAACTCAAAATATGGCCCAAATAAGCTTTACACTAGTTCTGAATAATTGTTGCAGTTACGTGCAGACTCAAATAGCTAAGTCAAGTTTCTTTACAGCTTCTGAAAGCCCTAAGCTGGGCCTATTATACGTCACCTCGTTTATTCAAATTGGACCATTACAACTCAAAATATGGCCAAAATAAGCTTTACACTAATTCTGAATAATTGTTGCAGTTACGTGCAGACTCAAATAGCTATGTCAACTTTCTTTACAGTTTCTGAAAGTCTTAAGCTGGACCATTTATACGTCACCTCGTTTATTCAAATTGGACCATTACAACTCAAAATATGGCCAAAATAAGCTTTACACTAATTCTGAATAATTGTTGCAGTTACGTGCAGACTCAAATAGCTATGTGAAGTTTCTTTACAGTTTCTGAAAGTCCTAAGCTGGACCATTTATACGCCACCTCGTTTATTCAAATTGGATCATTACAACTCAAAATATGGCCCAAATAAGCTTTACACTAATTCTGAATAATTGTTGCAGTTACGTGCAGACTCAAATAGATATGTCAACTTTCTTTACAGTTTCTGAAGGTCCTAAGCTGGCCCATTTATACGTCACCTCGTTTATTCAAATTGTACCATTACAACTCAAAATATGGCCCAAATAAGCTTTACACTAATTCTGAATAATTGTTGCAGTTACGTGCAGACTCAAATAGCTATGTCAACTTTCTTTACAGTTTCTGAAAGTCCTAAGCCGGACCGTTTACACGCCACCTCGTTTATTGAAATTGAACCATTACAACTCAAAATATGGCCAAAATAAGCTTTACACTAATTCTGAATAATTGTTGCAGTTACGCGCAGACTCAAATAGGTAAGTCAACTTTCTCTACAGTTTCTGAAAGCCCTAAGCTGGACCATTTATACGTCACCTCGTTTATTCAAATTGGACCATTACAACTCAAAATATGGCCCAAATAAGCTTAACACTAATTCTGAATAATTGTTGCATTTACGTGCAGACTCAAATAGCTATGTCAACTTTCTTTACAGTTTCTGAAAGTCCTAAGCTGGACCATTTATACGTCACCTCGTTTATTCAAATTGGACCATTACAACTCAAAATATGGCCCAAATAAGCTTTACACTAATTCTGAATAATTGTTGCTGTTACGTGCAGACTCAAATAGCTATGTCAACTTTCTTTACATTTTCTGAAAGTCCTAAGCTGGACCATTTATACGTCACCTCGTTTATTCAAATTGGACCATGACAACTCAAAATATGGCCAAAATAAGCTTTACACTAATTCTGAATAATTGTTGCAGTTACGTGCAGACTCAAATAGCTATGTCAAGTTTCTTTACAGTTTCTGAAAGTCCTAAGCTGGACAATTTATACGTCACCTCGTTTATTCAAATTGGACCATTACAACTCAAAATATGGCCCAAATAAGCTTTACACTAATTCTGAATAATTGTTGCAGTTACGTGCAGACTCAAATAGCTATGTCAACTTTCTTTACAGTTTCTGAAAGTCCTAAGCTGGACCATTTATACGTTACCTCGTTTATTCAAATTGGACCATTACAACTCAAAATATGGCCCAAATAAGCTTTACACTAATTCTGAATAATTGTTGCAGTTACGTGCAGACTCAAATAGCTATGTCAACTTTCTTTACAGTTTCTGAAAGTCCTAAGCTGGACCATTTATACGTCACCTCGTTTATTCAAATTGGACCATTACAACTCAAAATATGGCCCAAATAAGCTTTACACTAATTCTGAATAATTGTTGCAGTTACGTGCAGACTCAAATAGCTATGTCAAGTGTCTTTACAGTTTCTGAAAGTCCTAAGCTGGACCATTTATACGTCACCTCGTTTATTCAAATTGGACCATTACAATTCAAAATATGGCCCAAATAAACTTTACACTAATTCTGAATAATTGTTGCAGTTACGTGCAGACTCAAATAGCTATGTCAACTTTCTTTACAGTTTCTGAAAGTCCTAAGCTGGACCATTTATACGTCACCCCGTTTATTCAAATTGGACCATTACAACTCAAAATATGGCCAAAATAAGCTTTACACTAATTCTGAATAATTGTTGCAGTTACGTGCAGACTCAAATAGCTATGTCAAGTGTCTTTACAGTTTCTGAAAGTCCTAAGCTGGACCATTTATACGTCACCTCGTTTATTCAAATTGGACCATTACAATTCAAAATATGGCCCAAATAAGCTTTACACTAATTCTGAATAATTGTTGCAGTTACGTGCAGACTCAAATAGCTATGTCAACTTTCTTTACAGTTTCTGAAAGTCCTAAGCTGGACCATTTATACGTCACCTCGTTTATTCAAATTGGACCATTACAACTCAAAATATGGCCAAAATAAGCTTTACACTAATTCTGAATAATTGTTGCAGTTACGTGCAGACTCAAATAGCTATGTCAAGTTTCTTTACAGTTTCTGAAAGTCCTAAGCTGGACAATTTATACGTCACCTCGTTTATTCAAATTGGACCATTACAACTCAAAATATGGCCCAAATAAGCTTTACACTAATTCTGAATAATTGTTGCAGTTACGTGCAGACTCAAATAGCTATGTCAACTTTCTTTACAGTTTCTGAAAGTCCTAAGCTGGACCATTTATACGTTACCTCGTTTATTCAAATTGGACCATTACAACTCAAAATATGGCCCAAATAAGCTTTACACTAATTCTGAATAATTGTTGCAGTTACGTGCAGACTCAAATAGCTATGTCAACTTTCTTTACAGTTTCTGAAAGTCCTAAGCTGGACCATTTATACGTCACCTCGTTTATTCAAATTGGACCATTACAACTCAAAATATGGCCCAAATAAGCTTTACACTAATTCTGAATAATTGTTGCAGTTACGTGCAGACTCAAATAGCTATGTCAAGTGTCTTTACAGTTTCTGAAAGTCCTAAGCTGGACCATTTATACGTCACCTCGTTTATTCAAATTGGACCATTACAATTCAAAATATGGCCCAAATAAGCTTTACACTAATTCTGAATAATTGTTGCAGTTACGCGCAGACTCAAGTAGCTAAGCCAACTTTGCTTATAGTTTCAGAAAGTCCTAAGCTGGACCATTTGTACCTCACCTCGTTTACTCAAATTGCACCATTACAACTCAAAATATGGCCAAAATAAACCTTACACTAGTTCTGAATAATTGTTGCAGTTACGTGCAGACTCAAACAGCTAAGTCAACTTTCTTTACAGTTTCTGAAAGCCCTAACCTGGACCATTTATACGCCACCTCGTTTATTCAAATTGGACTATTACAACTCAAAATATGGCCAAAATAAACTTTACACTAGTTCTGAATAATTGTTGCAGTTACGTGCAGACTCAAATAGCTAAGTCAACTTTCTTTACAGTTTCTGAAAGCCCTAAGCTGGACCATTTATACGCCACCTCGTTTATTCAAATTGGACTATTACAACTCAAAATATGGCCCAAATAAGCTTTACACTAGTTCTGAATAATTGTTGCAGTTACGTGCAGACTCAAATAGCTAAGTCAACTTTCTTTACAGCTTCTGAAAGCCCTAAGCTGGGCCTATTATACGTCACCTCGTTTATTCAAATTGGACCATTACAACTCAAAATATGGCCAAAATAAGCTTTACACTAATTCTGAATAATTGTTGCAGTTACGTGCAGACTCAAATAGCTATGTCAACTTTCTTTACAGTTTCTGAAAGTCTTAAGCTGGACCATTTATACGTCACCTCGTTTATTCAAATTGGACCATTACAACTCAAAATATGGCCAAAATAAGCTTTACACTAATTCTGAATAATTGTTGCAGTTACGTGCAGACTCAAATAGCTATGTGAAGTTTCTTTACAGTTTCTGAAAGTCCTAAGCTGGACCATTTATACGTCACCTCGTTTATTCAAATTGGATCATTACAACTCAAAATATGGCCCAAATAAGCTTTACACTAATTCTGAATAATTGTTGCAGTTACGTGCAGACTCAAATAGATATGTCAACTTTCTTTACAGTTTCTGAAGGTCCTAAGCTGGCCCATTTATACGTCACCTCGTTTATTCAAATTGTACCATTACAACTCAAAATATGGCCCAAATAAGCTTTACACTAATTCTGAATAATTGTTGCAGTTACGTGCAGACTCAAATAGCTATGTCAACTTTCTTTACAGTTTCTGAAAGTCCTAAGCCGGACCGTTTACACGCCACCTCGTTTATTGAAATTGAACCATTACAACTCAAAATATGGCCAAAATAAGCTTTACACTAATTCTGAATAATTGTTGCAGTTACGTGCAGACTCAAATAGCTATGTCAAGTTTCTTTACAGTTTCTGAAAGTCCTAAGCTGGACCATTTATACGTCACCTCGTTTATTCAAATTGAACCATTACAACTCAAAATATGGCCCAAATAAGCTTTACACTAATTCTGAATAATTGTTGCAGTTACGTGCAGACTCAAATAGATATGTCAACTTTCTTTACAGTTTCTGAAGGTCCTAAGCTGGCCCATTTATACGTCCCCTCGTTTATTCAAATTGGACCATTACATCTAAAAATATTGCGAAAATAAGATTTACACTAATTCTGAATAATTGTTGCAGTTACGCGCAGACTCAAGTAGCTAAGACAACTTTCTTTACAGTTTCTAAAAGCCCTAAGCTGGACCATTTATACGTCCCCTCGTTTATCCAAATTGGACCATTACAACACAAAATATGGCCAAAATATACTTTACACTAGTTCTGAATAATTTTTGCAGTTACGTGCAGACTCAAATAGCTAAGTCAACTTTCTTTACAGTTTCTGAAAGCCCTAAGCTGGGCCATTTATACGCCACCTCGTTTATTCAAATTGGACTATTACAACTCAAAATATGGCCAAAATAAGCTTTACACTAGTTCTGAATAATTGCTGCAGTTACGTGCAGACTCAAATAGCTATGGCAAGTTTCTTTACAGTTTCTGAAAGTCCTAAGCTGGACCATTTATACGTCACCTCGTTTATTCAAATTGGACCATTACAACTCAAAATATGGCCCAAATAAGCTTTACACTAATTCTGAATAATTGTTGCAGTTACGTGCAGACTCAAATAGATATGGCAAGTTTCTTTACAGTTTCTGAAAGTCCTAAGCTGGACCATTTATACGTCCCCTCGTTTATTCAAATTGGACCATTACATCTAAAAATATTGCGAAAATAAGATTTACACTAATTCTGAATAATTGTTGCAGTTACGCGCAGACTGAAATAGCTATGTCAACTTTCTTTACAGTTTCTGAAAGTCCTAAGCTGGACCATTTATACGTCCCCTCGTTTATCCAAATTGGACCATTACAACACAAAATATGGCCAAAATATACTTTACACTAGTTCTGAATAATTGTTGCAGTTACGTGCAGACTCAAATAGCTAAGTCAACTTTCTTTACAGTTTCTGAAAGCCCTAAGCTGGGCCATTTATACGCCACCTCGTTTATTCAAATTGGACTATTACAACTCAAAATATGGCCAAAATAAGCTTTACACTAATTCTGAATAATTGTTGCAGTTACGTGCAGACTCAAATATTTAAGTCAACTTTCTCTACAGTTTCTGAAAGTCCTAAGCTGGACCATTTATACGCCACCTCGTTTATTCAAATTGGACCATTACAACTCAAAATATGGCCCAAATAAGCTTTACACTAATTCTGAATAATTGTTGCAGTTACGTGCAGACTCAAATAGCTATGTCAACTTTCTTTACAGTTTCTGAAAGTCCTAAGCTGGACCATTTATACGTCACCTTGTTTATTCAAATTGGACCATTACAACTCAAAATATGGCCCAAATAAGCTTTACACTAATTCTGAATAATTGTTGCAGTTACGTGCAGACTCAAATAGCTATGTCAACTTTCTTTACAGTTTCTGAAAGTCCTAAGCTGGACCATTTATACGTCACCTCGTTTATTCAAATTGGACCATTACAACTCAAAATATGGCCAAAATAAGCTTTTCACTAATTCTGAATAATTGCTGCAGTTACGTGCAGACTCAAATAGCTATGTCAAGTTTCTTTACAGTTTCTGAAAGTCCTAAGCTGGACCATTTATACGTCACCTCGTTTATTCAAATTGGACCATTAAAACTCAAAATATGGCCCAAATAAGCTTTACACCAATTCTGAATAATTGTTGCAGTTACGTGCAGACTCAAATAGATATGTCAACTTTCTTTACAGTTTCTGAAGGTCCTAAGCTGGCCCATTTATACGTCCCCTCGTTTATTCAAATTGGACCATTACATCTAAAAATATTGCGAAAATAAGATTTACACTAATTCTGAATAATTGTTGCAGTTACGCGCAGACTCAAGTAGCTAAGTCAACTTTCTTTACAGTTTCTGAAATACCTAAGCTGGGCCATTTATACGTCCCCTCGTTTATTCAAATTGGACCATTACAACACAAAATTTGGCCAAAATATACTTTACACTAGTTCTTAATAATTACTGCAGTTACGTGCAGACTCAAATAGCTAAGTCAACTTTCTTTACAGTTTCTGAAATACCTAAGCTGGGCCATTTATACGCCACCTCGTTTATTCAAATTGGACTATTACAACTCAAAATATGGCCAAAATAAACTTTACACTAGTTCTGAATAATTGTTGCAGTTACGTGCAGACTCAAATAGCTAAGTCAACTTTCTTAACAGTTTCTGAAAGTCCTAAGCTGGGCCATTTATACGCCACCTCGTTTATTCAAATTGGACCATTACAACTCAAAATATGGCCAATATAAACTTTACACTAGTTCTGAATAATTGTTGCAGTTACGTGCAGACTCAAATAGCTAAGTCAACTTTCTTAACAGTTTCTGAAAGCTCTAAGCTGGGCCATTTATACGCCACCTCGTTTATTCAAATTGGACTATTACAACTCAAAATATGGCCAATATAAACTTTACACTAGTTCTGAATAATTGTTGCAGTTACGTGCAGACTCAAATAGCTAAGTCAACTTTCTTTACAGTTTCTGAAAGCCCTAACCTGGACCATTTATATGCCACCTCGTTTATTCAAATTGGACTATTACAACTCAAAATATGGCCAAAATAAACTTTACACTAGTTCTGAATAATTGTTGCAGATACATGCAGACTCAAATAGCTAAGTCAACTTTCTTTACAGTTTCTGAAAGCCCTAACCTGGACCATTTATACGCCACCTCGTTTATTCAAATTGGACCATCGCAACTCAAAATATGGCCAAAACAAACTTTATACTACTTCTGAATAATTGTTGCAGTTACACGCAGACTCGAATATCTAAGTCAACTTTCTTTACAGTTTCTGAAAGCCCTAGGCTGGACCATTTATACGCCACCTCGTTTATTCAACTTGGATCATCACAACTCAAAATATGGCCAAAACAAGCTTTACACTAATTCTGAATAATTGTTGCAATTACGCGCAGACTCAAATATCTAAGTCAACTTTCTTTACAGTTTCTGAAAGCCCTAAGCTGGACCATTCATGCGTCACCTCGTTTATTCAAATTGGACCATCACAACTCAAAATATGGCCAAAACAAGATTTACACTAATTCTGAATAATTGTTGCAGTTACGCGCAAACTCAAATATCTAAGTCAACTTTGTTTACAGTTTCTGAAAGTCCTAAGCTGGACCATTTATACATCACCTCGTTTATTGAAATTGGACCATTACAAGCCAAATATAGCCAAAATAAGATTTACACTAATTCTGAATAATTGTTGCAGTTACGTGCAGACTCAAATAGCTATGTCAACTTTCTTTACAGTTTCTCAAAGTCCTAAGCTGGACCACTTATACATCACCCCGTTTATTCAAATTGGACCATTGCAACTCAAAATATGGCCAAAATAAACTTTACAATAATTCTGAATAATTGTTGCAGTTACGCGCAGACTCAAATGATTATGTGAACCTTCTTTACAGTTTCTGAAAGTCCTAAGCCGGACCATTTACACGCCACCTCGTTTATTGAAATTGGACCATTACAACACAAATATAGCCCAAATTAACTTTACACTAATTCTGAATAATTATTGCAGTTACGTGCAGACTCAAATAGCTATGTCAACTTTCTTTACAGTTTCTGAAAGCCCTAAGCTGGACCATTTACACGTCACCCCGCTTATGCAAATTGGACCACTGCAACTCAAAATATGGCCAAAATAAACTTTACACTAATTCTGAATAATTGTTGCAGTTACGCGCAGACTTAAATAGGTAAGTCAACTTTCTTTACAGTTTCTGAAAGTCCTAAGCTGAGCCATTTATTCGCCACCTAGTTTATTCAAATTGGACCACTACTCAAAATATGGCCAAAATAAACTATACACTAATTCTGAATAATTGTTGTAGTTACGCGCAGACTCAAATATCTAAGTCAACTTTCTTTACAGTTTCTGAAAGCCCTAAGCTGGACCATTCATGCGTCACCTCGTTTATTCAAATTGGACCATCACAACTCAAAATATGGCCAAAACAAGATTTACACTAATTCTGAATAATTGTTGCAGTTACGCGCAAACTCAAATATCTAAGTCAACTTTGTTTACAGTTTCTGAAAGTCCTAAGCTGGACCATTTATACATCACCTCGTTTATTGAAATTGGACCATTACAAGCCAAATATAGCCAAAATAAGATTTACACTAATTCTGAATAATTGTTGCAGTTACGTACAGACTCAAATAGCTATGTCAACTTTCTTTACAGTTTCTCAAAGTCCTAAGCTGGACCACTTATACATCACCCCGTTTATTCAAATTGGACCATTGCAACTCAAAATATGGCCAAAATAAACTTTACAATAATTCTGAATAATTGTTGCAGTTACGCGCAGACTCAAATGATTATGTGAACTTTCTTTACAGTTTCTGAAAGTCCTAAGCCGGACCATTTACACGCCACCTCGTTTATTGAAATTGGACCATTACAACACAAATATAGCCCAAATTAACTTTACACTAATTCTGAATAATTATTGCAGTTACGTGCAGACTCAAATAGCTATGTCAACTTTCTTTACAGTTTCTGAAAGCCCTAAGCTGGACCATTTACACGTCACCCCGCTTATGCAAATTGGACCACTGCAACTCAAAATATGGCCAAAATAAACTTTACACTAATTCTGAATAATTGTTGCAGTTACGCGCAGACTTAAATAGGTAAGTCAACTTTCTTTACAGTTTCTGAAAGTCCTAAGCTGAGCCATTTATTCGCCACCTAGTTTATTCAAATTGGACCACTACTCAAAATATGGCCAAAATAAACTATACACTAATTCTGAATAATTGTTGTAGTTACGCGCAGACTCAAATAGGTAAGTCAACTTTCTTTACAGTTTCTGAAAGTCCTAAGCTGAGCCATTTATACGCCACCTCGTTTGTTCAAATTGGACCATTACAACTCAAAATATGGCCAACATAAGCTTTACACTAATTCTGAATAATTGTTGCAGTTACGTGCAGACATAAATAGGTAAGTCAACTTTCTCTACAGTTTCTGAAAGTCCTAAGCTGGGCCATTTACACGTCACCTAGTTTACTCAAATTGGACCATTATAACTCAAAATATGGCCAAAATAATCTTTACACTAATTATGAATAATTGTTGCAGTTACGCGCAGACTCAAATAGGTAAGTCAACTTTCTCTACAGTTTCTGAAGGCCCTAAGCTGGACCATTTATACGTCACCTCGTTTATTCAAATTGGACCATTACAACTCAAAATATGGCCCAAATAAGCTTAACACTAATTCTGAATAATTGTTGCATTTACGTGCAGACTCAAATAGCTATGTCAACTTTCTTTACAGTTTCTGAAAGTCCTAAGCTGGACCATTTATACGTCACCTCGTTTATTCAAATTGGACCATTACAACTCAAAATATGGCCCAAATAAGCTTTACACTAATTCTGAATAATTGTTGCTGTTACGTGCAGACTCAAATAGCTATGTCAACTTTCTTTACATTTTCTGAAAGTCCTAAGCTGGACCATTTATACGTCACCTCGTTTATTCAAATTGGACCATTACAACTCAAAATATGGCCAAAATAAGCTTTACACTAATTCTGAATAATTGTTGCAGTTACGTGCAGACTCAAATAGCTATGTCAAGTTTCTTTACAGTTTCTGAAAGTCCTAAGCTGGACAATTTATACGTCACCTCGTTTATTCAAATTGGACCATTACAACTCAAAATATGGCCCAAATAAGCTTTACACTAATTCTGAATAATTGTTGCAGTTACGTGCAGACTCAAATAGCTATGTCAACTTTCTTTACAGTTTCTGAAAGTCCTAAGCTGGACCATTTATACGTTACCTCGTTTATTCAAATTGGACCATTACAACTCAAAATATGGCCCAAATAAGCTTTACACTAATTCTGAATAATTGTTGCAGTTACGTGCAGACTCAAATAGCTATGTCAACTTTCTTTACAGTTTCTGAAAGTCCTAAGCTGGACCATTTATACGTCACCTCGTTTATTCAAATTGGACCATTACAACTCAAAATATGGCCCAAATAAGCTTTACACTAATTCTGAATAATTGTTGCAGTTACGTGCAGACTCAAATAGCTATGTCAACTTTCTTTACAGTTTCTGAAAGTACTAAGCTGGACCATTTATACGTCACCTCGTTTATTCAAATTGGACCATTACAACTCAAAATATGGCCCAAATAAGCTTTACACTAATTCTGAATAATTGTTGCAGTTACGTGCAGACTCAAATAGCTATGTCAAGTGTCTTTACAGTTTCTGAAAGTCCTAAGCCGGACCATTTATACGTCACCTCGTTTATTCAAATTGGACCATTACAATTCAAAATATGGCCCAAATAAGCTTTACACTAATTCTGAATAATTGTTGCAGTTACGTGCAGACTCAAATAGCTATGTCAACGTTCTTTACAGTTTCTGAAAGTCCTAAGCTGGACCATTTATACGTCACCCCGTTTATTCAAATTGGACCATTACAACTCAAAATATAGCCCAAATAAGCTTTACACTAATTCTGAATAATTGTTGCAGTTACGTGCAGACTCAAATAGATATGTCAACTTTCTTTACAGTTTCTGAAGGTCCTAAGCTGGCCCATTTATACGTCCCCTCGTTTATTCAAATTGGACCATTACATCTAAAAATATTGCGAAAATAAGATTTACACTAATTCTGAATAATTGTTGCAGTTACATGCAGACTGAAATAGCTATGTCAACTTTCTTTACAGTTTCTGAAAGTCCTAAGCTGGACCATTTATACGTCACCTCGTTTACTCAAATTGCACCATTACAACTCAAATTATGGCCAAAATAAACTTTACACTAATTCTGAATAATTGTTGCAGTTACGCGCAGACTCAAGTAGCTAAGCCAACTTTGCTTATAGTTTCAGAAAGTCCTAAGCTGGACCATTTGTACCTCACCTCGTTTACTCAAATTGCACCATTACAACTCAAAATATGGCCAAAATAAACCTTACACTAGTTCTGAATAATTGTTGCAGTTACGTGCAGACTCAAACAGCTAAGTCAACTTTCTTTACAGTTTCTGAAAGCCCTAACCTGGACCATTTATACGCCACCTCGTTTATTCAAATTGGACTATTACAACTCAAAATATGGCCAAAATAAACTTTACACTAGTTCTGAATAATTGTTGCAGTTACGTGCAGACTCAAATAGCTAAGTCAACTTTCTTTACAGTTTCTGAAAGCCCTAAGCTGGACCATTTATACGCCACCTCGTTTATTCAAATTGGACTATTACAACTCAAAATATGGCCCAAATAAGCTTTACACTAGTTCTGAATAATTGTTGCAGTTACGTGCAGACTCAAATAGCTAAGTCAACTTTCTTTACAGCTTCTGAAAGCCCTAAGCTGGGCCTATTATACGTCACCTCGTTTATTCAAATTGGACCATTACAACTCAAAATATGGCCAAAATAAGCTTTACACTAATTCTGAATAATTGTTGCAGTTACGTGCAGACTCAAATAGCTATGTCAACTTTCTTTACAGTTTCTGAAAGTCTTAAGCTGGACCATTTATACGTCACCTCGTTTATTCAAATTGGACCATTACAACTCAAAATATGGCCAAAATAAGCTTTACACTAATTCTGAATAATTGTTGCAGTTACGTGCAGACTCAAATAGCTATGTCAACTTTCTTTACAGTTTCTGAAAGTCCTAAGCTGGACCATTTATACGTCACCTCGTTTATTCAAATTGGACCATTACAACTCAAAATATGGCCAAAATAAGCTTTACACTAATTCTGAATAATTGCTGCAGTTACGTGCAGACTCAAATAGCTATGTGAAGTTTCTTTACAGTTTCTGAAAGTGCTAAGCTGGACCATTTATACGTCACCTCGTTTATTCAAATTGGACCATTACAACTCAAAATATGGCCCAAATAAGCTTTACACTAATTCTGAATAATTGTTGCAGTTACGTGCAGACTCAAATAGATATGTCAACTTTCTTTACAGTTTCTGAAGGTCCTAAGCTGGCCCATTTATACGTCACCTCGTTTATTCAAATTGTACCATTACAACTCAAAATATGGCCCAAATAAGCTTTACACTAATTCTGAATAATTGTTGCAGTTACGTGCAGACTCAAATAGCTATGTCAACTTTCTTTACAGTTTCTGAAAGTCCTAAGCCGGACCATTTACACGCCACCTCGTTTATTGAAATTGAACCATTACAACTCAAAATATGGCCAAAATAAGCTTTACACTAATTCTGAATAATTGTTGCAGTTACGTGCAGACTCAAATAAATATGTCAAGTTTCTTTACAGTTTCTGAAAGTCCTAAGCTGGACCATTTATACGTCACCTCGTTTATTCAAATTGGACCATTACAACTCAAAATATGGCCCAAATAAGCTTTACACTAATTCTGAATAATTGTTGCAGTTACGTGCAGACTCAAATAGATATGTCAACTTTCTTTACAGCTTCTGAAGGTCCTAAGCTGGCCCATTTATACGTCCCCTCTTTTATTCAAATTGGACCATTACATCTAAAAATATTGCGAAAATAAGATTTACACTAATTCTGAATAATTGTTGCAGTTACGCGCAGACTCAAGTAGCTAAGACAACTTTCTTTACAGTTTCTAAAAGCCCTAAGCTGGACCATTTATACGTCCCCTCGTTTATCCAAATTGGACCATTACAACACAAAATATGGCCAAAATATACTTTACACTAGTTCTGAATAATTTTTGCAGTTACGTGCAGACTCAAATAGCTAAGTCAACTTTCTTTACAGTTTCTGAAAGCCCTAAGCTGGGCCATTTATACGCCACCTCGTTTATTCAAATTGGACCATTACAACTCAAAATATGGCCCAAATAAGCTTTACACTAATTCTGAATAATTGTTGCAGTTACGTGCAGACTCAAATAGCTATGTCAACTTTCTTTACTTTTTTTGAAAGTCCTAAACTGGCCCATTTATACGCCACGTCGTTTATTCAAATTGGACCATTACAACTCAAAATATGGCCAAAATCAATTTACACAAATTCTGAATATTTGTTGCAGTTACGTGCAGACTCAAATAGCTAAGTCAACTTCCCTTACAGTTTCTGAAAGCCCTAAGCTGGACCATTTATACGTCACCTCGCTTATTCAGATTGGACCATCACAACTCCAAATATGGCCAAAGCAAGCTTTACACTAATTCTGAATAATTGTTGCAGTTACGTATAGACTCAAACAGCTAAGTCAACTTTCTTTACAGTTTCTGAAAGTCCTAAGCTGGACCATTTATACGTCACCTCGTTTATTCAAATTGGACCATTACAACTCAAAATATGGTCAAAATAAACTTTACACCAATTCTGAATAATTGTTGCAGTTACGCGGAGACTCAAATATCTAAGTCAACTTTCTTTACAGTTTCTGAAAGCCCTAAGCCGGACCATTTATACGCCACCTCGTTTATTCAAATTGGACCATTGCAACTCAAAATATGGCCAAAATAAGCCTTACACTAATTCTGAATAATTGTTGCAGTTACGCGCAGACTCAAATAGCTAAGTCAACTTTCTTTACCGTTTCTAAAGGCCCTAAGCTGGACCATTTATACGTCACCCCGTTTATTCAAATTGGACCATTGCATCTCAAAATATGGCCAAAACAAGCTTTACACCAATTCTGAATAACTGTTGCAGTTACGCGGAGACTCAAATATCTAGGTCAACTTTCTTTACAGTTTCTGAAAGCCCTAAGCTGGGCCATTTATACATCACCTCGTTTATTCAAATTGGAACATTGCAGCTCAAAATATGGCCAAAATAAGCTTTACACTAATTCTGAATAATTGTTGCAGTTACGCGCAGACTCAAATATGTATGTCTACTTTCTTTACAGTTTCTGAAGGCCCTAAGCTGGACCATTTATACGTCACCCCGTTTATTCAAATTGGAACATTGCAGCTCAAAAAATGGCCAAAATAAGCTTTACACTAATTCTGAATAATTGTTGCAGTTACGCGCAGACTCAAATATGTAAGTCTACTTTCTTTACAGTTTCTGAAGGCCCGAAGCTGGACCATTTATACGTCACCCCGTTTATTCAAATTGGACCATTGCATCTCAAAAAATGGCCAAAATAAACTTTACCTTAATTCTGAATAATTGTTGCAGTTACGTGCAGACTTAAATAGGTAAGTCAACTTTCTTTACAGCTTCTGAAAGCCCTAAGCCGGACCATTTACACGCCACCTCGTTTATTGAAATTTGACCATTACAACCAAAATATAGCCAAAATAAACTTTACACTAATTCTGAATAATCGTTGCAGTTACGTGCAGACTCAAATGACTATGT
The DNA here is from genome assembly GCA_030765045.1 of Tenodera sinensis. Classification (NCBI taxonomy): domain Eukaryota; kingdom Metazoa; phylum Arthropoda; class Insecta; order Mantodea; family Mantidae; genus Tenodera; species Tenodera sinensis. The sequence goes on along the minus strand of CM060974.1, from coordinate 76,557,364 downwards.
GCACTTTCTTTACAGTTTCTGAAAGCTCTAAGCTGGACCATTTATACATCACCTCGTTTATACAAATGGGACCATTACAACTCAAAATATGGCCAAAATAAACTTTACACTAATTCTGAATATTTGTTGCAGTTACGTGCACACTCAAATAGCTAAGTCAACTTTCTTTACAGTTTCTGAAAGCTCTAAGCTGGACCATTTATACGTCACCTCGCTTGTTCAAACTGGACCATTACAACTCAAAATATGGCCAAAATAAACTTTACACTAATTCTGAATATTTGTTGCAGTTACGTGCACACTCAAATAGCTAAGTCAACTTTCTTTACAGTTTCTGAAAGCTCTAAGCTGGGTCATTTATACGTCACCTCGTTTATTCAAATTGGACCATTACAACATAAAATATGGCCAAAATAAACTTTACACTAATTCTGAATAATTGTTGTAGTTACGTGCAGACTCAAATAGCTAAGTCAACTTTCTTTATAGTTTCTGATAGCCCAAAGCTGGACCATTTATACGTCACCTCGTTAACTCAAATTGGACCATTACAACTCAAAATATGGCCACAATAAGCTTTACACTAATTCTGAATAATTGTTGCAGTTACGCGCAGAGTCAAGTAGCCAAGTCAAATTTTTTACAGTTTCTGAAACTCCTAAGCTGGACCATTAATACGTCACCTCGTTCATTTAAATTGGACAATTACAACTATAAATATGGCCAAAATAAACTTTGCACTAATTCTGAATAAGTGTTGCAGTTACGCGCAGACTCAAATGGCTAAGTCAACTTTCTTTACAGTTTCTGAAAGCACTCAGCTGGACCATTTATACGTCACCTCGTTTATTTAAATTGGACAAATACAACTCCTAATATGGCCAAAATAAACGTTACACTAATGCTGAATAATTGTTGCAGTTACGCGCAGACTCAAATGGCTAAGTCAACTTTCTTTACAGTTTCTGAAAGCACTCAGCTGGACCATTTATACGTCACCTCGTTTATTTAAATTGGACAATTACAACTCATAATATGGCCAAAATAAGCTTTACACTAATGCTGAATAAGTGTTGCAGTTACGCGCAGACTCAAATGGCTAAGTCAACTTTCTTTACAGTTTCTGAAAGCACACAGCTGGACCATTTATACGTCACCTCGTTTATTTAAATTGGACAAATACAACTCCTAATATGGCCAAAATAAACTTTACACTAATGCTGAATAATTGTTGCAGTTACGCGCAGACTCAAATGGCTAAGTCAACTTTCTTTACAGTTTCTGAAGGCACTCAGCTGGACCATTTATACGTCACCTCGTTTATTTAAATTGGACCTTTGCAACTCAAAATATGTCCAAAATATACTTTACACTATTTCTGAATAATTGTTGCAGTTACGCGCAGACTCAAATGGCTAAGTCAACTTTCTTTACAGTTTCTGAAAGCACTAAGCTGGACCATTTATACGTCACCTCGTTTATTTAAATTGGATCTTTACAACTCAAAATATGTCCAAAATATACTTTACACTAATTCTGAATAATTGTTGCAGTTACGCGCAGACTCAAATGGCTAAGTCAAATTTCTTTACAGTTTCTGAAAGCACTAAGCTGGACCATTTATACGTCACCTCGTTTATCCAAATTGGACCATTACAACTCAAAATATGGCCAAAATAAACTTTACACTAATTCTGAATAATTGTTGCAGTTACGCGCAGACTCAAATTGCTAAGTCAATTTTCTTTACAGTTTCTGAAAGCCCTAAGCTGGACCATTAATACGTCACCTCGTTTATTTAAATTGGACAATTACAACTCAAAATATGGCCAAAATAAACTGTGCACTAAATCTGAATAATTGTTGCACTTATGCGCAGACTCAAATAGCTAACTCAACTTTCTTTACAGTTTCTGAAAGTCCTAAGCTGGACCATATATACGCCACCTCGTTTATTCAAATTGGACCATCACAACTCAAAATATGGCCAAAACAAACCTTACACTAATTATGAATAATTGTTGCAGTTACGCGCAGACTCAAATATTTAAGTCAAATTTTTTACAGTTTCTGAAACTCCTAAGCAGCACCATTAATACGTCAACTCGTTTGTTCAAATTGGACCATTACAACTCAAAATATGGCCAAAATAAGCTTTACACTAATTCTGAATAATTGTTGCAGTTACGCGCAGACTCAAATGGCTAAGTCAACTTTGTTTATAGTTTCTGATAGCCCTAAGCTGGACCATTTATACGTCACCTCGTTTATTCAAATTGCACCATTGCAACTCAAAATATGGCCAAAATAAACTTTACACTAATTCTGAATAATTGTTGCAGTTACGCGCAGACTCAAATATCTAAGTCAACTTTCTTTACCGTTTCTGAAAGCCCTAAGCTGGATCATTTATACGTCACCTCGTTTATTCAAATTGGACCATTACAACTCAAAATATGGCCAAAATAAGCTTTACACTGATTCTGAATAATTGTTGCAGTTACGTGCACACTCAAACATCTAAGTCAAGTTTCTTTAAGTTTCTGAAAGCCCTAAGCTGGGCCATTTGTACGCCACCTCGTTCATTCAAATTTTACGATTATAACTCAAAATATGGCCAAAGCAAGCTTTATACAAATTATGAATATTTGTTGCAGTTATGTGCAGACTCAAATAGCTAAGTCAACTTCCCTTACAGTTTCTGAAAGCCCTAAGCTGGACCATTTATACGTCACCTCGTTTATTCAAATTTTACCATTACAACTCAAAATATGGCCAAAGCAAGCTTTACACTAATTCTAAATAATTGTTGCAGTTAGGTGCAGACTCAAATAGTTAAGTCAACTTTCTTTACAGTTTCTGAAAACCCTAAACTGGACCATTTATACGTCACCTCGTTTATTCAAATTTTACCATTATAACACAAAATATGGCCAAAGCAAGCTTTACACTAATTCTGAATAATTGTTGCAGTTACGCGCAGACTCAATAATCAAAGTCAACTTTCTTTACAGTTTCTGAAAGCGCTAAGCCGGACCATTTATACGTCACCTCGTTTATTCAAATTTTACCATTATAACGCAAAATATGGCCAAAGCAAGCTTTACGCTAATTCTGAATAATTGTTGCAGTTACGTGCAGACTCAAATATCTTGGTCAGCTTTCTTTACAGTTTCTGAAAGCCCGTAGTTGGACGATTTATGCGTCACCTCGTTTATTCAAATTGGACCATTACAACTCAAAATATGGCCAAAACAATCTTTACATTAATTCTGAATAATTGTTGCAGTTACGCGCAGACTCAAATATCTAAGTCAACTTTCTTTACAGTTTCTGAAAGCCCGTAGTTGGATCATTTATACGTCACCTAGTTTATTCAAATTGGACCATTACAAATCAAAATATGGCCAAAATAAGCTTTACACTCATTCTGAATAATTGTTGCAGTTACGTGCAGACTCAAATATCTAGGTCAACTTTCTTTACAGTTTCTGAAAGCTCTAAGCTGGATTATTTATACGCCAACTCGCTAATTCAAACTGGACCACTACAACTCAAAATATGGCCAAAATAAACTTTACACTAACGCTGAATAATTGTTGCAGTTACGTGCAGACTAAAATAGCTATGTCAACTTTCTTTACTTTTTTTGAAAGTCCTAAACTGGCCCATTTATACGCCACGTCGTTTATTCAAATTGGACCATTACAACTCAAAATATGGCCAAAATCAATTTACACAAATTCTGAATATTTGTTGCAGTTACGTGCAGACTCAAATAGCTAAGTCAACTTCCCTTACAGTTTCTGAAAGCCCTAAGCTGGACCATTTATACGTCACCTCGCTTATTCAGATTGGACCATCACAACTCCAAATATGGCCAAAGCAAGCTTTACACTAATTCTGAATAATTGTTGCAGTTACGTGCAGACTCAAACAGCTAAGTCAACTTTCTTTACAGTTTCTGAAAGTCCTAAGCTGGACCATTTATACGTCACCTCGTTTATTCAAATTGGACCATTACAACTCAAAATATGGTCAAAATAAACTTTACACCAATTCTGAATAATTGTTGCAGTTACGCGGAGACTCAAATATCTAAGTCAACTTTCTTTACAGTTTCTGAAAGCCCTAAGCTGGACCATTTATACGCCACCTCGTTTATTCAAATTGGACCATTGCAACTCAAAATATGGCCAAAATAAGCTTTACACTAATTCTGAATAATTGTTGCAGTTACGCGCAGACTCAAATAGCTAAGTCAACTTTCTTTACAGTTTCTAAAGGCCCTAAGCTGGACCATTTATACGTCACCCCGTTTATTCAAATTGGACCATTGCATCTCAAAATATGGCCAAAACAAGCTTTACACCAATTCTGAATAATTGTTGCAGTTACGCGGAGACTCAAATATCTAAGTCAACTTTCTTTACAGTTTCTGAAAGCCCTAAGCTGGGCCATTTATACATCACCTCGTTTATTCAAATTGGAACATTGCAGCTCAAAATATGGCCAAAATAAGCTTTACACTAATTCTGAATAATTGTTGCAGTTACGCGCAGACTCAAATATGTATGTCTACTTTCTTTACAGTTTCTGAAGGCCCTAAGCTGGACCATTTATACGTCACCCCGTTTATTCAAATTGGAACATTGCAGCTCAAAAAATGGCCAAAATAAGCTTTACACTAATTCTGAATAATTGTTGCAGTTACGCGCAGACTCAAATATGTAAGTCTACTTTCTTTACAGTTTCTGGAGGCCCGAAGCTGGACCATTTATACGTCACCCCGTTTATTCAAATTGGACCATTGCATCTCAAAAAATGGCCAAAATAAACTTTACCTTAATTCTGAATAATTGTTGCAGTTACGTGCAGACTTAAATAGGTAAGTCAACTTTCTTTACAGCTTCTGAAAGCCCTAAGCCGGACCATTTACACGCCACCTCGTTTATTGAAATCTGACCATTACAACCAAAATATAGCCAAAATAAACTTTACACTAATTCTGAATAATCGTTGCAGTTACGTGCAGACTCAAATGACTATGTGCACTTTCTTTACAGTTTCTGAAAGCTCTAAGCTGGACCATTTATACATCACCTCGTTTATACAAATGGGACCATTACAACTCAAAATATGGCCAAAATAAACTTTACACTAATTCTGAATATTTGTTGCAGTTACGTGCACACTCAAATAGCTAAGTCAACTTTCTTTACAGTTTCTGAAAGCTCTAAGCTGGACCATTTATACGTCACCTCGCTTGTTCAAACTGGACCATTACAACTCAAAATATGGCCAAAATAAACTTTACACTAATTCTGAATATTTGTTGCAGTTACGTGCACACTCAAATAGCTAAGTCAACTTTCTTTACAGTTTCTGAAAGCTCTAAGCTGGGTCATTTATACGTCACCTCGTTTATTCAAATTGGACCATTACAACATAAAATATGGCCAAAATAAACTTTACACTAATTCTGAATAATTGTTGTAGTTACGTGCAGACTCAAATAGCTAAGTCAACTTTCTTTATAGTTTCTGATAGCCCAAAGCTGGACCATTTATACGTCACCTCGTTAACTCAAATTGGACCATTACAACTCAAAATATGGCCACAATAAGCTTTGCACTAATTCTGAATAATTGTTGCAGTTACGCGCAGAGTCAAGTAGCCAAGTCAAATTTTTTACAGTTTCTGAAACTCCTAAGCTGGACCATTAATACGTCACCTCGTTCATTTAAATTGGACAATTACAACTATAAATATGGCCAAAATAAACTTTGCACTAATTCTGAATAAGTGTTGCAGTTACGCGCAGACTCAAATGGCTAAGTCAACTTTCTTTACAGTTTCTGAAAGCACTCAGCTGGACCATTTATACGTCACCTCGTTTATTTAAATTGGACAAATACAACTCCTAATATGGCCAAAATAAACGTTACACTAATGCTGAATAATTGTTGCAGTTACGCGCAGACTCAAATGGCTAAGTCAACTTTCTTTACAGTTTCTGAAAGCACTCAGCTGGACCATTTATACGTCACCTCGTTTATTTAAATTGGACAATTACAACTCATAATATGGCCAAAATAAGCTTTACACTAATGCTGAATAAGTGTTGCAGTTACGCGCAGACTCAAATGGCTAAGTCAACTTTCTTTACAGTTTCTGAAAGCACACAGCTGGACCATTTATACGTCACCTCGTTTATTTAAATTGGACAAATACAACTCCTAATATGGCCAAAATAAACTTTACACTAATGCTGAATAATTGTTGCAGTTACGCGCAGACTCAAATGGCTAAGTCAACTTTCTTTACAGTTTCTGAAAGCACTCAGCTGGACCATTTATACGTCACCTCGTTTATTTAAATTGGACCTTTGCAACTCAAAATATGTCCAAAATATACTTTACACTATTTCTGAATAATTGTTGCAGTTACGCGCAGACTCAAATGGCTAAGTCAACTTTCTTTACAGTTTCTGAAAGCACTAAGCTGGACCATTTATACGTCACCTCGTTTATTTAAATTGGATCTTTACAACTCAAAATATGTCCAAAATATACTTTACACTAATTCTGAATAATTGTTGCAGTTACGCGCAGACTCAAATGGCTAAGTCAAATTTCTTTACAGTTTCTGAAAGCACTAAGCTGGACCATTTATACGTCACCTCGTTTATCCAAATTGGACCATTACAACTCAAAATATGGCCAAAATAAACTTTACACTAATTCTGAATAATTGTTGCAGTTACGCGCAGACTCAAATTGCTAAGTCAATTTTCTTTACAGTTTCTGAAAGCCCTAAGCTGGACCATTAATACGTCACCTCGTTTATTTAAATTGGACAATTACAACTCAAAATATGGCCAAAATAAACTGTGCACTAAATCTGAATAATTGTTGTACTTATGCGCAGACTCAAATAGCTAACTCAACTTTCTTTACAGTTTCTGAAAGTCCTAAGCTGGACCATATATACGCCACCTCGTTTATTCAAATTGGACCATCACAACTCAAAATATGGCCAAAACAAACCTTACACTAATTATGAATAATTGTTGCAGTTACGCGCAGACTCAAATATTTAAGTCAAATTTTTTACAGTTTCTGAAACTCCTAAGCAGCACCATTAATACGTCAACTCGTTTGTTCAAATTGGACCATTACAACTCAAAATATGGCCAAAATAAGCTTTACACTAATTCTGAATAATTGTTGCAGTTACGCGCAGACTCAAATGGCTAAGTCAACTTTGTTTATAGTTTCTGATAGCCCTAAGCTGGACCATTTATACGTCACCTCGTTTATTCAAATTGCACCATTGCAACTCAAAATATGGCCAAAATAAACTTTACACTAATTCTGAATAATTGTTGCAGTTACGCGCAGACTCAAATATCTAAGTCAACTTTCTTTACCGTTTCTGAAAGCCCTAAGCTGGATCATTTATACGTCACCTCGTTTATTCAAATTGGACCATTACAACTCAAAATATGGCCAAAATAAGCTTTACACTGATTCTGAATAATTGTTGCAGTTACGTGCACACTCAAACATCTAAGTCAAGTTTCTTTAAGTTTCTGAAAGCCCTAAGCTGGACCATTTATACGTCATCTCGCTTATTCAAATTTTACCATTATAACTCAAAATATGGCCATAACAAGCTTTACACTAATTCTGAATAATTGTTGCAGTTACGTGCAGACTCAAATATCTAGGTCAACTTTCTTTACAGTTTCTGAAAGCCCTAAGCTGGGCCATTTGTACGCCACCTCGTTCATTCAAATTTTACGATTATAACTCAAAATATGGCCAAAGCAAGCTTTATACAAATTATGAATATTTGTTGCAGTTATGTGCAGGCTCAAATAGCTAAGTCAACTTTCTTTACCGTTTCTGAAAGCCCTAAGCTGGACCATTTATACGTCACCTCGTTTATTCAAATTTTACCATTACAACTCAAAATATGGCCAAAGCAAGCTTTACACTAATTCTAAATAATTGTTGCAGTTAGGTGCAGACTCAAATAGTTAAGTCAACTTTCTTTACAGTTTCTGAAAACCCTAAACTGGACCATTTATACGTCACCTCGTTTATTCAAATTTTACCATTATAACACAAAATATGGCCAAAGCAAGCTTTACACTAATTCTGAATAATTGTTGCAGTTACGCGCAGACTCAATAATCAAAGTCAACTTTCTTTACAGTTTCTGAAAGCGCTAAGCCGGACCATTTATACGTCACCTCGTTTATTCAAATTTTACCATTACAACTCAAAATATGGCCAAAGCAAGCTTTACACTAATTCTAAATAATTGTTGCAGTTAGGTGCAGACTCAAATAGTTAAGTCAACTTTCTTTACAGTTTCTGAAAACCCTAAACTGGACCATTTATACGTCACCTCGTTTATTCAAATTTTACCATTATAACGCAAAATATGGCCAAAGCAAGCTTTACGCTAATTCTGAATAATTGTTGCAGTTACGTGCAGACTCAAATATCTTGGTCAGCTTTCTTTACAGTTTCTGAAAGCCCGTAGTTGGACGATTTATGCGTCACCTCGTTTATTCAAATTGGACCATTACAACTCAAAATATGGCCAAAACAATCTTTACATTAATTCTGAATAATTGTTGCAGTTACGTGCAGACTCAAATATCTAAGTCAACTTTCTTTACAGTTTCTGAAAGCCCGTAGTTGGATCATTTATACGTCACCTAGTTTATTCAAATTGGACCATTACAACTCAAAATATGGCCAAAATAAGCTTTACACTCATTCTGAATAATTGTTGCAGTTACGTGCAGACTCAAATATCTAGGTCAACTTTCTTTACAGTTTCTGAAAGCTCTAAGCTGGATTATTTATACGCCAACTCGCTAATTCAAACTGGACCACTACAACTCAAAATATGGCCAAAATAAACTTTACACTAACGCTGAATAATTGTTGCAGTTACGTGCAGACTAAAATAGCTATGTCAACTTTCTTTACTTTTTTTGAAAGTCCTAAACTGGCCCATTTATACGCCACGTCGTTTATTCAAATTGGACCATTACAACTCAAAATATGGCCAAAATAAGCTTTACACTAATTCTGAATAATTGTTGCAGTTACGCGCAGACTCAAATAGCTAAGTCAACTTTCTTTACAGTTTCTAAAGGCCCTAAGCTGGACCATTTATACGTCACCCCGTTTATTCAAATTGGACCATTGCATCTCAAAATATGGCCAAAACAAGCTTTACACCAATTCTGAATAATTGTTGCAGTTACGCGGAGACTCAAATATCTAAGTCAACTTTCTTTACAGTTTCTGAAAGCCCTAAGCTGGGCCATTTATACATCACCTCGTTTATTCAAATGGGAACATTGCAGCTCAAAATATGGCCAAAATAAGCTTTACACTAATTCTGAATAATTGTTGCAGTTACGCGCAGACTCAAATATGTATGTCTACTTTCTTTACAGTTTCTGAAGGCCCTAAGCTGGACCATTTATACGTCACCCCGTTTATTCAAATTGGAACATTGCAGCTCAAAAAATGGCCAAAATAAGCTTTACACTAATTCTGAATAATTGTTGCAGTTACGCGCAGACTCAAATATGTAAGTCTACTTTCTTTACAGTTTCTGAAGGCCCGAAGCTGGACCATTTATACGTCACCCCGTTTATTCAAATTGGACCATTGCATCTCACAAAATGGCCAAAATAAACTTTACCTTAATTCTGAATAATTGTTGCAGTTACGTGCAGACTTAAATAGGTAAGTCAACTTTCTTTACAGCTTCTGAAAGCCCTAAGCTGGGCCATTTATACATCACCTCGTTTATTCAAATTGGAACATTGCAGCTCAAAATATGGACAAAATAAGCTTTACACTAATTCTGAATAATTGTTGCAGTTACGCGCAGACTCAAATATGTATGTCTACTTTCTTTACAGTTTCTGAAGGCCCTAAGCTGGACCATTTATACGTCACCCCGTTTATTCAAATTGGAACATTGCAGCTCAAAAAATGGCCAAAATAAGCTTTACACTAATTCTGAATAATTGTTGCAGTTACGCGCAGACTCAAATATGTAAGTCTACTTTCTTTACAGTTTCTGAAGGCCCGAAGCTGGACCATTTATACGTCACCCCGTTTATTCAAATTGGACCATTGCATCTCAAAAAATGGCCAAAATAAACTTTACCTTAATTCTGAATAATTGTTGCAGTTACGTGCAGACTTAAATAGGTAAGTCAACTTTCTTTACAGCTTCTGAAAGCCCTAAGCCGGACCATTTACACGCCACCTCGTTTATTGAAATTTGACCATTACAACCAAAATATAGCCAAAATAAACTTTACACTAATTCTGAATAATCGTTGCAGTTACGTGCAGACTCAAATGACTATGTGCACTTTCTTTACAGTTTCTGAAAGCTCTAAGCTGGACCATTTATACATCACCTCGTTTATACAAATGGGACCATTACAACTCAAAATATGGCCAAAATAAACTTTACACTAATTCTGAATATTTGTTGCAGTTACGTGCACACTCAAATAGCTAAGTCAACTTTCTTTACAGTTTCTGAAAGCTCTAAGCTGGACCATTTATACGTCACCTCGCTTGTTCAAACTGGAGCATTACAACTCAAAATATGGCCAAAATAAACTTTACACTAATTCTGAATATTTGTTGCAGTTACGTGCACACTCAAATAGCTAAGTCAACTTTCTTTACAGTTTCTGAAAGCTCTAAGCTGGGTCATTTATACGTCACCTCGTTTATTCAAATTGGACCATTACAACATAAAATATGGCCAAAATAAACTTTACACTAATTCTGAATAATTGTTGTAGTTACGTGCAGACTCAAATAGCTAAGTCAACTTTCTTTATAGTTTCTGATAGCCCAAAGCTGGACCATTTATACGTCACCTCGTTAACTCAAATTGGACCATTACAACTCAAAATATGGCCACAATAAGCTTTACACTAATTCTGAATAATTGTTGCAGTTACGCGCAGAGTCAAGTAGCCAAGTCAAATTTTTTACAGTTTCTGAAACTCCTAAGCTGGACCATTAATACGTCACCTCGTTCATTTAAATTGGACAATTACAACTATAAATATGGCCAAAATAAACTTTGCACTAATTCTGAATAAGTGTTGCAGTTACGCGCAGACTCAAATGGCTAAGTCAACTTTCTTTACAGTTTCTGAAAGCACTCAGCTGGACCATTTATACGTCACCTCGTTTATTTAAATTGGACAAATACAACTCCTAATATGGCCAAAATAAACGTTACACTAATGCTGAATAATTGTTGCAGTTACGCGCAGACTCAAATGGCTAAGTCAACTTTCTTTACAGTTTCTGAAAGCACTCAGCTGGACCATTTATACGTCACCTCGTTTATTTAAATTGGACAATTACAACTCATAATATGGCCAAAATAAGCTTTACACTAATGCTGAATAAGTGTTGCAGTTACGCGCAGACTCAAATGGCTAAGTCAACTTTCTTTACAGTTTCTGAAAGCACACAGCTGGACCATTTATACGTCACCTCGTTTATTTAAATTGGACAAATACAACTCCTAATATGGCCAAAATAAACTTTACACTAATGCTGAATAATTGTTGCAGTTACGCGCAGACTCAAATGGCTAAGTCAACTTTCTTTACAGTTTCTGAAAGCACTCAGCTGGACCATTTATACGTCACCTCGTTTATTTAAATTGGACCTTTGCAACTCAAAATATGTCCAAAATATACTTTACACTATTTCTGAATAATTGTTGCAGTTACGCGCAGACTCAAATGGCTAAGTCAACTTTCTTTACAGTTTCTGAAAGCACTAAGCTGGACCATTTATACGTCACCTCGTTTATTTAAATTGGATCTTTACAACTCAAAATATGTCCAAAATATACTTTACACTAATTCTGAATAATTGTTGCAGTTACGCGCAGACTCAAATGGCTAAGTCAAATTTCTTTACAGTTTCTGAAAGCACTAAGCTGGACCATTTATACGTCACCTCGTTTATCCAAATTGGACCATTACAACTCAAAATATGGCCAAAATAAACTTTACACTAATTCTGAATAATTGTTGCAGTTACGCGCAGACTCAAATTGCTAAGTCAATTTTCTTTACAGTTTCTGAAAGCCCTAAGCTGGACCATTAATACGTCACCTCGTTTATTTAAATTGGACAATTACAACTATAAATATGGCCAAAATAAACTGTGCACTAAATCTGAATAAGTGTTGCAGTTACGCGCAGACTCAAATGGCTAAGTCAACTTTCTTTACAGTTTCTGAAAGCACTCAGCTGGGCCATTTATACGTCACCTCGTTTATTTAAATTGGATCTTTACAACTCAAAATATGGCCAAAATATACTTTACACTAATTCTCAATAATTGTTGCAGTTACATGCAGACTCAAATTGCTAAGTCAACTTTCTTTACAGTTGCTGAAAGCACCAAGCTGGACCATTTATACGTCACCTCGTTTATTTAAATTGTACCTTTGCTACTCAAAATATGTCCAAAATATACTTTACACTAATTCTGAATAATTGTTGCAGTTACACGCAGACTCAAATGGCTAAGTCAACTTTCCTTACACTTCCTGAAAGCACTCAGCTGGGCCATTTATACGTCACCTCGTTTATTTAAATTGGACCATTGTAACTCAAAATATGGCCAAAATAAACTTTACACTAATTATGAATAATTGTTGCCGTTACGCGCAGACTCAAATATCTAAGTCAACTTTCTTTACAGTTTCTGAAAGCCCTAAGCTTGACCATATATACGCCACCTCGTTTATTCAAATTGGACAATTACAACTCAAAATATGGCCAAAATAGGCTTTACACTAATTCTGAGTAATTGTTGCACTTTTGCGCAGACTCAAATAGCTAAGGCAACTTTCTTTACAGTTTCTGAAAGCCCTAAGTTGGACCATTAATACGTCACCTCGTTTATTCAAATTGGGCCATTACAACTCAAAATATGGCCAAAATAGGCTTTACACTAATTCTGAATAATTGTTGCACTTATGCGCAGACTCAAATAGCTAAGTCAACTTTCTTTACAGTTTCTGAAGGTCCTAAGCTGGACCATATATACGCCACCTCGTTTATTCAAATTGGACCATCACAGCTCAAAATATGGCCAAAACAAACCTTACACTAATTATGAATAATTGTTGCAGTTACGCGCAGACTCAAATATTTAAGTCAAATTTTTTACAGTTTCTGAAACTCCTAAGCAGCACCATTAATGCGTCAACTCGTTTGTTCAAATTGGACCATTACAACTCAAAATATAGCCAAAATAAGCTTTACACTAATTCTGAATAATTGTTGCAGTTACGCGCAGACTCAAATGGTTAAGTCAACTTTGTTTATAGTTTCTGATAGCCCTAAGCTGGACCATTTATACGTCACCTCGTTAACTCAAATTGGACCATTACCACTCAAAATATGGCCAAAATAAGCCTTACACTAATTGTGAATAATTGTTGCAGTTACGCGCAGACTCAAGTATATAAGTCAACCTTCTTTACAGCTTCGAAAAGCCCTAAGCTGGACCATTTATACGTCACCTCGTTTATCCAAATTGGACCATTACAACTCAAAATATGGCCAAAATAAACTTTACACTAATTCTGAATAATTGTTGCAGTTACGCGCAGACTCAAATTGCTAAGTCAATTTTCTTTACAGTTTCCGAAAGCCCTAAGCTGGACCATTAATACGTCACCTCGTTTATTTAAATTGGACAATTACAACTATAAATATGGCCAAAATAAACTTTGCACTAAATCTGAATAAGTGTTGCAGTTACGCGCAGACTCAAATAGCTGAGTGAACTTTCTTTACAGTTTCTGAAAGCCCTAAGCTGGACCATTTATACGTCACCTCGTTTATTCAAATTGGACCATTGCAACTCATAATATGGCCAAAATAAGCTTTACACTAATTCTGAATAATTGTTGTAGTTACGCGCATACTCAAATTGCTAAGTCAACTTTCTTTACAGTTTCTGAAAGCACTCAGCTGGACCATTTATACGTCACCTCGTTTATTTAAATTGGACAATTACAACTCATAATATGGCCAAAATAAGCTTTACACTAATGCTGAATAATTGTTGCAGTTACGCGCAGACTCAAATGGCTAAGTCAACTTTTTTACAGTTTCTCAGAGCCCTAGGCTGGGCCATTTATACGTCACCTTGTGTATTTAAATTGGACAATTACAAATCATAATATGTCCAAAATAAACTTTACAGTAATTCTGAATAATTGCTGCACTTACGTGCAGACTCAAATAGCTAAGTCAACTTTTTCACAGTTTCTCAGAGCCCTAGGCTGGGCCATTTATACGTCACCTTGTGTATTTAAATTGGACAATTACAACTCATAATATGTCCAAAATAAACTTTACACTAATTCTGAATAATTGTTGCAGTTACGCGCAGACTCAAGTAGCTAAGTCAACTTTCCTTACAGTTGCTAAAAGCCCTAAGCTGAACCATTTATTCGTCACCTCGTTTATTCAAATTGGACCATTACAATTCAAAATATGGCGAAAATAAGCTTTACACTAATTCTGAATAATTGTTGCAGTTACGCGCAGACTCAAATATCTAAGTCAACTTTCTTTATAGTTTCTGAAAGCCCTAAGCTGGACCATGTATACGTCACCTCGTTTATTCAAATTGGACCATTGCAACTCAAAATATGGCCAAAATAAACTTTACACTAATTCTGAATAATTGTTGCATTTACGTGCAGACTCAAATATCTTGGCCAACTTTCTTTACAGTTTCTGAAAGCCCGTAGTTGGACCATTTATACGTCACCTCGTTTATTCAAATTGGACCATTACAGCTCAAAATATAGCCAAAACAAGCTTAAACTAATTCTAAATAATTGTTGCAGTTACGCGCAGACTCAAATATCTAAGTCAACTTTCTTTACAGTTTCTGAAAGCCCTAAGCTGGACCATTTATACGTCACCTCGTTTATTCAAATTGCACCATTGCAACTCAAAATATGGCCAAAATAAGCTTTACACTAATTCAGAATAATTGTTGCAGTTACGCGCAGACTCAAATATCTAAGTCAACTTTCTTTACCGTTTCTGAAAGCCCTAAGCTGGATCATTTATACGTCACCTCGTTTATTCAAATTGGACCATTACAACTCAAAATATGGCCAAAATAAGCTTTACACTGATTCTGAATAATTGTTGCAGTTACGTGCACACTCAAACATCTAAGTCAAGTTTCTTTATAGTTTCTGAAAGCCCTAAGCTGGACCATTTATACGTCACCTCGTTCATTCAAATTTCACGATTATAACTCAAAATATGGCCAAAGTAAGCTTTATACTAATTCTGAATATTTGTTGCAGTTACGTGCAGACTCAAATAGCTAAGTCAACTTTCTTTACAGTTTCTGAAAACCCTAAACTGGACCATTTATACGTCACCTCGTTTATTCAAATTTTACCATTACAACACAAAATATGGCCAAAGCAAGCTTTACACTAATTCTGAATAATTGTTGCAGTTACGCGCAGACTCAATAATCAAAGTCAACTTTCTTTACAGTTTCTGAAAGCGCTAAGCCGGACCATTTATACGTCACCTCGTTTATTCAAATTTTACCATTATAACACAAAATATGGCCAAAGCAAGCTTTACGCTAATTCTGAATAATTGTTGCAGTTACGTGCAGACTCAAATATCTTGGTCAACCTTCTTTACAGTTTCTGAAAGCCCGTAGTTGGACGATTTATGCGTCACCTCGTTTATTCAAGTTGGACCATTACAACTCAAAATATGGCCAAAACAATCTTTACATTAATTCTGAATAATTGTTGCAGTTACGCGCAGACTCAAATATCTAAGTCAACTTTCTTTACAGTTTCTGAAAGCCCGTAGTTGGATCATTTATACGTCACCAAGTTTATTCAAATTGGACCATTACAACTCAAAATATGGCCAAAATAAGCTTTACACTCATTCTGAATAATTGTTGCAGTTACGTGCAGACTCAAATATCAAGGTCAACTTTCTTTACAGTTTCTGAAAGCTCTAAGCTGGATTATTTATACGCCAACTCGCTTATTCAAACTGGAACACTACAACTCAAAATATGGCCAAAATAAATTTACACAAATTCTGAATATTTGTTGCAGTTACGTGCAGACTCAAATAGCTAAGTCAACTTCCCTTACAGTTTCTGAAAGCCCTAAGTTGGACCATTTATACGTCACCTCGCTTATTCAGATTGGACCATCACAACTCCAAATATGGCCAAAGCAAGCTTTACACTAATTCTGAATAAGTGTTGCAGTTACGTGCAGACTCAAACAGCCAAGTCAACTTTCTTTACAGTTTCTGAAAGTCCTAAGCAGGACCATTTATACGTCACCTCGTTTATTTAAATTGGATCTTTACAACTCAAAATATGTCCAAAATATACTTTAGACTAATTCTGATTAATTGTTGCAGTTACGCGCAGACTCAAATGGTTAAGTCAACTTTCTTTACAGTTTCTGAAAGCACTAGTCTGGACCATTTATACGTCACCTCGTTTATTGAAATTGGACCATTACAACTCAAAATATGGTCAAAATAAACTTTACACCAATTCTGAATAATTGTTGCAGTTACGCGGAGACTCAAATATCTAAGTCAGCTTTCTTTACAGTTTCTGAAAGCACTAAGCTGGACCATTTATACGCCACCTCGTTTATTCAAATTGGACCATTGCAACTCAAAATATGGCCAAAATAAGCTTTACACTAATTCTGAATAATTGTTGCAGTTACGCGCAGACTCAAATAGCTAAGTCAACTTTCTTTACAGTTTCTAAAGGCCCTAAGCTGGACCATTTATACGTCACCCCGTTTATTCAAATTGGACCATTGCATCTCAAAATATGGCCAAAACAAGCTTTACACCAATTCTGAATAATTGTTGCAGTTACGCGGAGACTCAAATATCTAAGTCAACTTTCTTTACAGTTTCTGAAAGCCCTAAGCTGGGCCATTTATACATCACCTCGTTTATTCAAATTGGAACATTGCAGCTCAAAATATGGCCAAAATAAGCTTTACAGTAATTCTGAATAATTGGTGCAGTTACGCGCAGACTCAAATATGTATGTCTACTTTCTTTACAGTTTCTGAATGCCCTAAGCTGGACCATTTATACGTCACATTGTTTATTCAAATTGGAACATTGCAGCTCAAAAAATGGCCAAAATAAGCTTTACACTAATTCTGAATAATTGTTGCAGTTACGCGCAGACTCAAATATGTAAGTCTACTTTCTTTACAGTTTCTGAAGGCCCGAAGCTGGACCATTTATACGTCACCCCGTTTATTCAAATTGGACCATTGCATCTCAAAAAATGGCCAAAATAAACTTTACCTTAATTCTGAATAATTGTTGCAGTTACGTGCAGACTTAAATAGGTAAGTCAACTTTCTTTACAGTTTCTGAAAGCCCTAAGCCGGACCATTTACACGCCACCTCGTTTATTGAAATTTGACCATTACAACCAAAATATAGCCAAAATAAACTTTACACTAATTCTGAATAATCGTTGCAGTTACGTGCAGACTCAAATGACTATGTGCACTTTCTTTACAGTTTCTGAAAGCTCTAAGCTGGACCATTTACACATCACCTCGTTTATACAAATTGGAACATTACAACTCAAAATATGGCCAAAATAAACTTTACACTAATTCTGAATATTTGTTGCAGTTACGTGCACACTCAAATAGCTAAGTCAACTTTCTTTACAGTTTCTGAAAGCTCTAAGCTGGACCATTTATACGTCACCTCGCTTGTTCAAACTGGACCATTACAACTCAAAATATGGCCAAAATAAACTTTACACTAATTCTGAATATTTGTTGCAGTTACGTGCACACTCAAATAGCTAAGTCAACTTTCTTTACAGTTTCTGAAAGCTCTAAGCTGGGCCATTTATACGTCACCTCGCTTATTCAAATTGGACCATTACTACTTAAAATATGGCCAAAAGAAACTTTACACTAATTCTGAATAATTGTTGTAGTTACGTGCAGACTCAAATAGCTAAGTCAACTTTCTTTATAGTTTCTGATAGCCCTAAGCTGGACCATTTATACGTCACCTCGTTAACTCAAATTGGACCATTACAACTCAAAATATGGCCACAACAAGCTTTACACTAATTCTGAATAATTGTTGCAGTTACGCGCAGAGTCAAGTAGCCAAGTCAAATTTTTTACAGTTTCTGAAACTCCTAAGCTGGACCATTAACACGTCACCTCGTTTATTTAAATTGGACAATTACAACTATAAATATGGCCAAAATAAACTTTGCACTAATTCTGAATAAGTGTTGCAGTTACGCGCAGACTCAAATGGCTAAGTCAACTTTCTTTACAGTTTCTGAAAGCACTCAGCTGGACCATTTATACGTCACCTCGTTTATTTAAATTGGACAATTACAACTCATAATATGGCCAAAATAAGCTTTACACTAATGCTGAATAAGTGTTGCAGTTACGCGCAGACTCAAATGGCTAAGTCAACTTTCTTTACAGTTTCTGAAAGCACTCAGCTGGACCATTTATACGTCACCTCGTTTATTTAAATTGGACAAATACAACTCCTAATATGGCCAAAATAAGCTATACACTAATGCTGAATAATTGTTGCAGTTACGCGCAGACTCTAATGGCTAAGTCAACTTTCTTTACAGTTTCTGAAAGCACTCAGCTGGACCATTTATACGTCACCTCGTTTATTTAAATTGGACCTTTGCAACTCAAAATATGTCCAAAATATACTTTACACTAATTCTGAATAATCGTTGCAGTTACGCGCAGACTCAAATGGCTAAGTCAACTTTCTTTACAGTTTCTGAAAGCACTAAGCTGGACCATTTATACGTCACCTCGTTTATTTAAATTGGATCTTTACAACTCAAAATATGTCCAAAATATACTTTACACTAATTCTGAATAATTGTTGCAGTTACGCGCAGACTCAAATGGCTAAGTCAACTTTCTTTACAGTTTCTGAAAGCACTAAGCTGGACCGCTTATACGTCACCTCGTTTATCCAAATTGGACCATTACAACTCAAAATATGGCCAAAATAAGCTTTACACTAATTCTGAATAATTGTTGCAGTTACGCGCAGACTCAAATTGCTAAGTCAATTTTCTTTACAGTTTCTGAAAGCCCTAAGCTGTACCATTAATACGTCACCTCGTTTATTTAAATTGGACAATTACAACTATAAATATGGCCAAAATAAACTTTGCACTAAATCTGAATAAGTGTTGCAGTTACGCGCAGACTCAAATGGCTATGTCAACTTTCTTTACAGTTTCTGAAAGCACTCAGCTGGGCCATTTATACGTCACCTCGCTTATTTAAATTGGATCTTTACAACTCAAAATATGGCCAAAATATACTTTACACTAATTCTGAATAATTGTTGCAGTTACATGCAGACTCAAATTGCTAAGTCAACTTTCCTTACAGTTCCTGAAAGCACTCAGCTGGGCCATTTATACGTCACCTCGTTTATTTAAATTGTACCTTTGCTACTCAAAATATGTCCAAAATATACTTTACACTAATTCTGAATAATTGTTGCAGTTACATGCAGACTCAAATTGCTAAGTCAACTTTCCTTACACTTCCTGAAAGCACTAAGCTGGACCATTTATACGTCACCTCGTTTATTTAAATTGTACCTTTGCTACTCAAAATATGTCCAAAATATACTTTACACTAATTCTGAATAATTGTTGCAGTTACACGCAGACTCAAATGGCTAAGTCAACTTTCCTTACACTTCCTGAAAGCACTCAGCTGGGCCATTTATACGTCACCTCGTTTATTTAAATTGGACCATTGTAACTCAAAATATGGCCAAAATAAACTTTACACTAATTATGAATAATTGTTGCCGTTACGCGCAGACTCAAATATCTAAGTCAACTTTCTTTACAGTTTCTGAAAGCCCTAAGCTTGACCATATATACGCCACCTCGTTTATTCAAATTGGACAATTACAACTCAAAATATTGCCAAAATAGGCTTTACACTAACTCTGAGTAATTGTTGCACTTTTGCGCAGACTCAAATAGCTAAGTCAACTTTCTTTACAGTTTCTGAAAGCCCTAAGTTGGACCATTAATACGTCACCTCGTTTATTCAAATTGGGCCATTACAACTCAAAATATGGCCAAAGAAAACTTTACACTAATTCTAAATATTTGTTGCAGTTATGCGCAGACTCAAATAGCTGAGTCAACTTTCTTTACAGTTTCTGAAAGCCCTAAGCTGGACCGTATATACGCCACCTCGTTTATTCAAATTGGACAATTACAACTCAAAATATGGCCAAAATAGGCTTTACACTAATTCTGAATAATTGTTGCACTTATGCGCAGACTCAAATAGCTAAGTCAACTTTCTTTACAGTTTCTGAAAGTCCTAAGCTGGACCATATATATGCCACCTCGTTTATTCAAATTGGACCATCACAACTCAAAATTCGGCCAAAACAAACCTTACACTAATTATGAATAATTGTTGCAGTTACGCGCAGACTCAAATATTTAAGTCAAATTTTTTACAGTTCCTGAAACTCCTAAGCAGCACCATTAATACGTCAACTCGTTTGTTCAAATTGGACCATTACAACTCAAAATATGGCCAAAATAAGCTTTACACTAATTCTGAATAATTGTTGCAGTTACGCGCAGACTCAAATGGCTAAGTCAACTTTCTTTATAGTTTCTGATAGCCCTAAGCTGGACCATTTGTACGTCACCTCGTTAACTCAAATTGGACCATTACCACTCAAAATATGGCCAAAATAAGCCTTACACTAATTGTGAATAATTGTTGCAGTTACGCGCAGACTCAAGTAGATAAGTCAACCTTCTTTACAGCTTCGAAAAGCCCTAATCTGGACCATTTATACGTCACCTCGTTTATCCAAATTGGACCATTACAACTCAAAATATGCCCAAAATAAACTTTACACTAATTCTGAATAATTGTTGCAGTTACGCGCAGACTCAAATTGCTAAGTCAATTTTCTTTACAGTTTCCGAAAGCCCTAAGCTAAACCATTAATACGTCACCTCGTTTATTTAAATTGGACAATTACAACTATAAATATGGCCAAAATAAACTTTGCACTAAATCTGAATAAGTGTTGCAGTTACGCGCAGACTCAAATAGCTGAGTGAACTTTCTTTACAGTTTCTGAAAGCCCTAAGCTGGACCATTTATACATCACCTCGTTTATTCAAATTGGAACATTGCAGCTCAAAATATGGCCAAAATAAGCTTTACAGTAATTCTGAATAATTGGTGCAGTTACGCGCAGACTCAAATATGTATGTCTACTTTCTTTACAGTTTCTGAATGCCCTAAGCTGGACCATTTATACGTCACATTGTTTATTCAAATTGGAACATTGCAGCTCAAAAAATGGCCAAAATAAGCTTTACACTAATTCTGAATAATTGTTGCAGTTACGCGCAGACTCAAATATGTAAGTCTAGTTTCTTTACAGTTTCTGAAGGCCCGAAGCTGGACCATTTATACGTCACCCCGTTTATTCAAATTGGACCATTGCATCTCAAAAAATGGCCAAAATAAACTTTACCTTAATTCTGAATAATTGTTGCAGTTACGTGCAGACTTAAATAGGTAAGTCAACTTTCTTTACAGTTTCTGAAAGCCCTAAGCCGGACCATTTACACGCCACCTCGTTTATTGAAATTTGACCATTACAACCAAAATATAGCCAAAATAAACTTTACACTAATTCTGAATAATCGTTGCAGTTACGTGCAGACTCAAATGACTATGTGCACTTTCTTTACAGTTTCTGAAAGCTCTAAGCTGGACCATTTACACATCACCTCGTTTATACAAATTGGAACATTACAACTCAAAATATGGCCAAAATAAACTTTACACTAATTCTGAATATTTGTTGCAGTTACGTGCACACTCAAATAGCTAAGTCAACTTTCTTTACAGTTTCTGAAAGCTCTAAGCTGGACCATTTGTACGTCACCTCGCTTGTTCAAACTGGACCATTACAACTCAAAATATGGCCAAAATAAACTTTACACTAATTCTGAATATTTGTTGCAGTTACGTGCACACTCAAATAGCTAAGTCAACTTTCTTTACAGTTTCTGAAAGCTCTAAGCTGGGCCATTTATACGTCACCTCGCTTATTCAAATTGGACCATTACTACTTAAAATATGGCCAAAATAAACTTTACACTAATTCTGAATAGTTGTTGTAGTTACGTGCAGACTCAAATAGCTAAGTCAACTTTCTTTATAGTTTCTGATAGCCCTAAGCTGGACCATTTATACGTCACCTCGTTAACTCAAATTGGACCATTACAACTCAAAATATGGCCACAACAAGCTTTACACTAATTCTGAATAATTGTTGCAGTTACGCGCAGAGTCAAGTAGCCAAGTCAAATTTTTTACAGTTTCTGAAACTCCTAAGCTGGACCATTAACACGTCACCTCGTTCATTTAAATTGGACAATTACAACTATAAATATGGCCAAAATAAACTTTGCACTAATTCTGAATAAGTGTTGCAGTTACGCGCAGACTCAAATGGCTAAGTCAACTTTCTTTACAGTTTCTGAAAGCACTCAGCTGGACCATTTATACGTCACCTCGTTTATTTAAATTGGACAATTACAACTCATAATATGGCCAAAATAAGCTTTACACTAATGCTGAATAAGTGTTGCAGTTACGCGCAGACTCAAATGGCTAAGTCAACTTTCTTTACAGTTTCTGAAAGCACTCAGCTGGACCATTTATACGTCACCTCGTTTATTTAAATTGGACAAATACAACTCCTAATATGGCCAAAATAAGCTTTACACTAATGCTGAATAATTGTTGCAGTTACGCGCAGACTCTAATGGCTAAGTCAACTTTCTTTACAGTTTCTGAAAGCACTCAGCTGGACCATTTATACGTCACCTCGTTTATTTAAATTGGACCTTTGCAACTCAAAATATGTCCAAAATATACTTTACACTAATTCTGAATAATCGTTGCAGTTACGCGCAGACTCAAATGGCTAAGTCAACTTTCTTTACAGTTTCTGAAAGCACTAAGCTGGACCATTTATACGTCACCTCGTTTATTTAAATTGGATCTTTACAACTCAAAATATGTCCAAAATATACTTTACGCTAATTCTGAATAATTGTTGCAGTTACGCGCAGACTCAAATGGCTAAGTCAACTTTCTTTACAGTTTCTGAAAGCACTAAGCTGGACCATTTATACGTCACCTCGTTTATCCAAATTGGACCATTACAACTCAAAATATGGCCAAAATAAGCTTTACACTAATTCTGAATAATTGTTGCAGTTACGCGCAGACTCAAATTGCTAAGTCAATTTTCTTTACAGTTTCTGAAAGCCCTAAGCTGTACCATTAATACGTCACCTCGTTTATTTAAATTGGACAATTACAACTATAAATATGGCCAAAATAAACTTTGCACTAAATCTGAATAAGTGTTGCAGTTACGCGCAGACTCAAATGGCTATGTCAACTTTCTTTACAGTTTCTGAAAGCACTCAGCTGGGCCATTTATACGTCACCTCGCTTATTTAAATTGGATCTTTACAACTCAAAATATGGCCAAAATATACTTTACACTAATTCTGAATAATTGTTGCAGTTACATGCAGACTCAAATTGCTAAGTCAACTTTCCTTACAGTTCCTGAAAGCACTCAGCTGGGCCATTTATACGTCACCTCGTTTATTTAAATTGTACCTTTGCTACTCAAAATATGTCCAAAATATACTTTACACTAATTCTGAATAATTGTTGCAGTTACATGCAGACTCAAATTGCTAAGTCAACTTTCCTTACACTTCCTGAAAGCACTAAGCTGGACCATTTATACGTCACCTCGTTTATTTAAATTGTACCTTTGCTACTCAAAATATGTCCAAAATATACTTTACACTAATTCTGAATAATTGTTGCAGTTACACGCAGACTCAAATGGCTAAGTCAACTTTCCTTACACTTCCTGAAAGCACTCAGCTGGGCCATTTATACGTCACCTCGTTTATTTAAATTGGACCATTGTAACTCAAAATATGGCCAAAATAAACTTTACACTAATTATGAATAATTGTTGCCGTTACGCGCAGACTCAAATATCTAAGTCAACTTTCTTTACAGTTTCTGAAAGCCCTAAGCTTGACCATATATACGCCACCTCGTTTATTCAAATTGGACAATTACAACTCAAAATATTGCCAAAATAGGCTTTACACTAACTCTGAGTAATTGTTGCACTTTTGCGCAGACTCAAATAGCTAAGTCAACTTTCTTTACAGTTTCTGAAAGCCCTAAGTTGGACCATTAATACGTCACCTCGTTTATTCAAATTGGGCCATTACAACTCAAAATATGGCCAAAGAAAACTTTACACTAATTCTAAATATTTGTTGCAGTTATGCGCAGACTCAAATAGCTGAGTCAACTTTCTTTACAGTTTCTGAAAGCCCTAAGCTGGACCGTATATACGCCACCTCGTTTATTCAAATTGGACAATTACAACTCAAAATATGGCCAAAATAGGCTTTACACTAGTTCTGAATAATTGTTGCACTTATGCGCAGACTCAAATAGCTAAGTCAACTTTCTTTACAGTTTCTGAAAGTCCTAAGCTGGACCATATATATGCCACCTCGTTTATTCAAATTGGACCATCACAACTCAAAATTCGGCCAAAACAAACCTTACACTAATTATGAATAATTGTTGCAGTTACGCGCAGACTCAAATATTTAAGTCAAATTTTTTACAGTTCCTGAAACTCCTAAGCAGCACCATTAATACGTCAACTCGTTTGTTCAAATTGGACCATTACAACTCAAAATATGGCCAAAATAAGCTTTACACTAATTCTGAATAATTGTTGCAGTTACGCGCAGGCTCAAATGGCTAAGTCAACTTTCTTTATAGTTTCTGATAGCCCTAAGCTGGACCATTTGTACGTCACCTCGTTAACTCAAATTGGACCATTACCACTCAAAATATGGCCAAAATAAGCCTTACACTAATTGTGAATAATTGTTGCAGTTACGCGCAGACTCAAGTAGATAAGTCAACCTTCTTTACAGCTTCGAAAAGCCCTAAGCTGGACCATTTATACGTCACCTCGTTTATCCAAATTGGACCATTACAACTCAAAATATGCCCAAAATAAACTTTACACTAATTCTGAATAATTGTTGCAGTTACGCGCAGACTCAAATTGCTAAGTCAATTTTCTTTACAGTTTCCGAAAGCCCTAAGCTGGACCATTAATACGTCACCTCGTTTATTTAAATTGGACAATTACAACTATAAATATGGCCAAAATAAACTTTGCACTAAATCTGAATAAGTGTTGCAGTTACGCGCAGACTCAAATAGCTGAGTGAACTTTCTTTACAGTTTCTGAAAGCGCTAAGCTGGACCATTTATACGTCACCTCGTTTATTCAAATTGGACCATTGCAACTCATAATATGGCCAAAATAAGCTTTACACTAATTCTGAATAATTGTTGTAGTTACGCGCATACTCAAATTGCTAAGTCAACTTTCTTTACAGTTTCTGAAAGCACTCAGCTGGACCATTTATACGTCACCTCGTTTATTTAAATTGGACAATTACAACTCATAATATGGCCAAAATAAGCTTTACACTAATGCTGAATAATTGTTTCAGTTACGCGCAGACTCAAATGGCTAAGTCAACTTTCTTTACAGTTTCTGAAAGCACTAAGCTGGACCATTTATTCGTCACCTCGTTTATCCAAATTGGACCATTACAACTCAAAATATGGCCAAAATAAACTTTACACTAATTCTGAATAATTGTTGCAGTTACGCGCAGACTCAAATTGCTAAGTCAATTTTCTTTACAGTTTCTGAAAGCCCTAAGCTGGACCATTAATATGTCACCTCGTTTATCTAAATTGGACAATTACAACTATAAATATGGCCAAAATAAACTTTGCACTAAATCTGAATAAGTGTTGCAGTTACGCGCAGACTCAAATGGCTAAGTCAACTTTCTTTACAGTTAATGAAAGCACTCAGCTGGGCCATTTATACGTCACCTCGTTTATTTAAATTGGATCTTTACAACTCAAAATATGGCCAAAATATACCTTACACTAATTCTGAATAATTGTTGCAGTTACATGCAGACTCAAATTGCTAAGTCAACTTTCTTTACAGTTTCTGAAAGCACTAAGCTGGACCATTTATACGTCACCTCGTTTATTTAAATTGTACCTTTGCTACTCAAAATATGTCCAAAATATACTTTACACTTATTCTGAATAATTGTTGCAGTAACACGCAGACTCAAATGGCTAAGTCAACTTTCCTTACACTTCCTGAAAGCACTCAGCTGGGCCATTTATACGTCACCTCGTTTATTTAAATTGGACCATTGTAACTCAAAATATGGCCAAAATAAACTTTACACTAATTATGAATAATTGTTGCCGTTACGCGCAGACTCAAACATCTAAGTCAACTTTCTTTACAGTTTCTGAAAGCCCTAAGCTTGACCATATATACGCCACCTCGTTTATTCAAATTGGACAATTACAACTCAAAATATGGCCAAATTAGGCTTTACACTAACTCTGAGTAATTGTTGCACTTTTGCGCAGACTCAAATAGCTAAGTCAACTTTCTTTACAGTATCTGAAAGCCCTAATTTGGACCATTAATACGTCACCTCGTTTATTCAAATTGGGCCATTACAACTCAAAATATGGCCAAAGAAAACTTTACACTTATTCTAAATATTTGTTGCAGTTATGCGCAGACTCAAATAGCTGAGTCAACTTTCTTTACAGTTTCTGAAAGCCCTAAGCTGGACAGTGTATACGCCACCTCGTTTATTCAAATTGGACAATTACGACTCAAAATATGGCCAAAATAGGCTTTACACTAATTCTGAATAATTGTTGCACTTATGCGCAGACTCAAATAGCTAAGTCAACCTTCTTTACAGTTTCTGAAAGTCCTAAGCTGGACCATATATACGCCACCTCGTTTATTCAAATTGGACCATCACAACTCAAAATATGGCCAAAACAAACCTTACACTAATTATGAATAATTGTTGCAGTAACGCGCAGACTCAAATATTTAAGTCAAATTTTTTACAGTTTCTGAAACTCCTAAGCAGCACCATTAATACGTCAACTCGTTTGTTCAAATTGGACCATTACAACTCAAAATATGGCCAAAATAAGCTTTACACTAATTCTGAATAATTGTTGCAGTTACGCGCAGACTCAAATGGCTAAGTCAACTTTCTTTATAGTTTCTGATAGCCCTAAGCTGGACCTTTTATACGTCACGTCGTTAACTCAAATTGGACCATTACCACTCAAAATATGGCCAAAATAAGCCTTACACTAATTGTGAATAATTGTTGCAGTTACGCGCAGACTCAAGTAGATAAGTCAACCTTCTTTACAGCTTCGAAAAGCCCTAAGCTGGACCTTTTATACGTCACCTCGTTTATCCAAATTGGACCATTACAACTCAAAATATGGCCAAAATAAACTTTACACTAATTCTGAATAATTGTTGCAGTTACGCGCATACTCAAATTGCTAAGTCAACTTTCTTTACAGTTTCTGAAAGCACTCAGCTGGACCATTTATACGTCACCTCGTTTATTTAAATTGGACAATTACAACTCATAATATGGCCAAAATAAGCTTTACACTAATGCTGAATAATTGTAGCAGTTACGCGCAGACTCAAATGGCTAAGTCAACTTTCTTTACAGTTTCTGAAAGCACTTAGCTGGACCATTTATGCGACACCTAGTTTCTTTAAATTGGACCTTTGCAACTCAAAATATGTCCAAAATATACTTTACACTAATTCTGAATAATTGTTGCAGTTACGCGCAGACTCAAATGGCTAAGTCAACCTTCTTTACAGTTTCTGAAAGCACTCACCTGGACCATTTATACGTCACCTCGTTTATTTAAATTGGATCTTTACAACTCAAAATATGTCCAAAATATACTTTACACTAATTCTGAATAATTGTTGCAGTTACGCGCAGACTCAAATGGTTAAGTCAACTTTCTTTACAGTTTCTGAAAGCACTAATCTGGACCATTAATACGTCACCTCGTTTATTCAAATTGGGACATTACAACTCAAAATATGGCCAAAGAAAACTTTACACTAATTCTAAATATTTGTTGCAGTTATGCGCAGACTCAAATAGCTGAGTCAACTTCCTTTACAGTTTCTGAAAGCCCTAAGCTGGACCATATATACGCCACGTCGTTTATTCAAATTGGACAATTACAACTCAAAATATGGCCAAAATAGGCTTTACACTAATTCTGAATAATTGTTGCACTTATGCGCAGACTCAAATAGCTAAGTCAACTTTCTTTACAGTTTCTGAAAGTCCTAAGCTGAACCATATATACGCCACCTCGTTTATTCAAATTGGACCATCACAACTCAAAATATGGCCAAAATAAACCTTACACTAATTATGAATAATTGTTGCAGTTACGTGCAGACTCAAATATTTAAGTCAAATTTTTTACAGTTTCTGAAACTCCTAAGCAGCACCATTAATACGTCAACTCGTTTGTTCAAATTGGACCATTTCAACTCAGAATATGGCCAAAATAAGCTTTACACTAATTCTGAATAATTGTTGCAGTTACGCGCAGACTCAAATGGCTAAGTCAACTTTCTTTATAGTTTCTGATAGCCCTAAGCTGGACCTTTTATACGTCACGTCGTTAACTCAAATTGGACCATTACCACTCAAAATATGGCCAAAATAAGCCTTACACTAATTGTGAATAATTGTTGCAGTTACGCGCAGACTCAAGTAGATAAGTCAACCTTCTTTACAGCTTCGAAAAGCCCTAAGCTGGACCTTTTATACGTCACCTCGTTTATCCAAATTGGACCATTACAACTCAAAATATGGCCAAAATAAACTTTACACTAATTCTGAATAATTGTTGCAGTTACGCGCAGACTCAAATTGCTAAGTCAATTTTCTTTACAGTTTCCGAAAGCCCTAAGCTGGACCATTAATACGTCACCTCGTTTATTTAAATTGGGCAATTACAACTATAAATATGGCCAAAATAAACTTTGCACTAAATCTGAATAAGTGTTGCAGTTACGCGCAGACTCAAATAGCTGAGTGAACTTTCTTTACAGTTTCTGAAAGCCCTAAGCTGGACCATTTATACGTCACCTCGTTTATTCAAATTGGACCATTGCAACTCATAATATGGCCAAAATAAACTTTACACTAATTCTGAATAATTGTTGTAGTTACGCGCATACTCAAATTGCTAAGTCAACTTTCTTTACAGTTTCTGAAAGCACTCAGCTGGACCATTTATACGTCACCTCGTTTATTTAAATTGGACAATTACAACTCATAATATGGCCAAAATAAGCTTTACACTAATGCTGAATAATTGTAGCAGTTACGCGCAGACTCAAATGGCTAAGTCAACTTTCTTTACAGTTTCTGAAAGCACTTAGCTGGACCATTTATGCGACACCTAGTTTCTTTAAATTGGACCTTTGCAACTCAAAATATGTCCAAAATAAGCTTTACACTAATTCTGAATAATTGTTGCAGTTACGCGCAGACTCAAATGGCTAAGTCAACTTTCTTTATAGTTTCTGATAGCCCTAAGCTGGACCTTTTATACGTCACGTCGTTAACTCAAATTGGACCATTACCACTCAAAATATGGCCAAAATAAGCCTTACACTAATTGTGAATAATTGTTGCAGTTACGCGCAGACTCAAGTAGATAAGTCAACCTTCTTTACAGCTTCGAAAAGCCCTAAGCTGGACCTTTTATACGTCACCTCGTTTATCCAAATTGGACCATTACAACTCAAAATATGGCCAAAATAAACTTTACACTAATTCTGAATAATTGTTGCAGTTACGCGCAGACTCAAATTGCTAAGTCAATTTTCTTTACAGTTTCCGAAAGCCCTAAGCTGGACCATTAATACGTCACCTCGTTTATTTAAATTGGGCAATTACAACTATAAATATGGCCAAAATAAACTTTGCACTAAATCTGAATAAGTGTTGCAGTTACGCGCAGACTCAAATAGCTGAGTGAACTTTCTTTACAGTTTCTGAAAGCCCTAAGCTGGACCATTTATACGTCACCTCGTTTATTCAAATTGGACCATTGCAACTCATAATATGGCCAAAATAAACTTTACACTAATTCTGAATAATTGTTGTAGTTACGCGCATACTCAAATTGCTAAGTCAACTTTCTTTACAGTTTCTGCAAGCACTCAGCTGGACCATTTATACGTCACCTCGTTTATTTAAATTGGACAATTACAACTCATAATATGGCCAAAATAAGCTTTACACTAATGCTGAATAATTGTAGCAGTTACGCGCAGACTCAAATGGCTAAGTCAACTTTCTTTACAGTTTCTGAAAGCACTTAGCTGGACCATTTATGCGACACCTAGTTTCTTTAAATTGGACCTTTGCAACTCAAAATATGTCCAAAATATACTTTACACTAATTCTGAATAATTGTTGCAGTTACGCGCAGACTCAAATGGCTAAGTCAACCTTCTTTACAGTTTCTGAAAGCACTCACCTGGACCATTTATACGTCACCTCGTTTATTTAAATTGGATCTTTACAACTCAAAATATGTCCAAAATATACTTTACACTAATTCTGAATAATTGTTGCAGTTACGCGCAGACTCAAATGGTTAAGTCAACTTTCTTTACAGTTTCTGAAAGCACTAATCTGGACCATTAATACGTCACCTCGTTTATTCAAATTGGGACATTACAACTCAAAATATGGCCAAAGAAAACTTTACACTAATTCTAAATATTTGTTGCAGTTATGCGCAGACTCAAATAGCTGAGTCAACTTCCTTTACAGTTTCTGAAAGCCCTAAGCTGGACCATATATACGCCACGTCGTTTATTCAAATTGGACTATTACAACTCAAAATATGGCCAAAATAGGCTTTACACTAATTCTGAATAATTGTTGCACTTATGCGCAGACTCAAATAGCTAAGTCAACTTTCTTTACAGTTTCTGAAAGTCCTAAGCTGGACCATATATACGCCACCTCGTTTATTCAAATTGGACCATCACAACTCAAAATATGGCCAAAATAAACCTTACACTAATTATGAATAATTGTTGCAGTTACGTGCAGACTCAAATATTTAAGTCAAATTTTTTACAGTTTCTGAAACTCCTAAGCAGCACCATTAATACGTCAATTCGTTTGTTCAAATTGGACCATTTCAACTCAGAATATGGCCAAAATAAGCCTTACACTAATTGTGAATAATTGTTGCAGTTACGCGCAGACTCAAGTAGATAAGTCAACCTTCTTTACAGCTTCGATAAGCCCTAAGCTGGACCATTTATACGTCACCTCGTTTATCCAAATTGGACCATTACAACTCAAAATATGGCCAAAATAAACTTTACACTAATTCTCAATAATTGTTGCAGTTACGCGCAGACTCAAATTGCTAAGTCAATTTTCTTTACAGTTTCCGAAAGCCCTAAGCTGGACCATTAACACGTCACCTCGTTTATTTAAATTGGACAATTACAACTCATAATATGGCCAAAATAAGCTTTACACTAATGCTGAATAATTGTTTCAGTTACGCGCAGACTCAAATGGCTAAGTCAACTTTCTTTACAGTTTCTGAAAGCACTAAGCTGGACCATTTATACGTCACCTCGTTTATCCAAATTGGACCATTACAACTCAAAATATGGCCAAAATAAACTTTACACTAATTCTGAATAATTGTTGTAGTTACGCGCATACTCAAATTGCTAAGTCAACTTTTTTTACAGTTTCTGAAAGCACTCAGCTGGACCATTTATACGTCACCTCGTTTATTTAAATTGGACAATTACAACTCATAATATGGCCAAAATAAGCTTTACACTAATGCTGAATAATTGTTTCAGTTACGCGCAGACTCAAATGGCTAAGTCAACTTTCTTTACAGTTTCTGAAAGCACTAAGCTGGACCATTTATACGTCACCTCGTTTATCCAAATTGGACCATTACAACTCAAAATATGGCCAAAATAAACTTTACACTAATTCTGAATAATTGTTGCAGTTACGCGCAGACTCAAATTGCTAAGTGAATTTTCTTTACAGTTTCTGAAAGCCCTAAGCTGGACCATTAATACGTCACCTCGTTTATTTAAATTGGACAATTACAACTATAAATATTGCCAAAATAAACTTTGCACTAAATCTGAATAAGTGTTGCAGTTACGCGCAGACTCAAATGGCTAAGTCAACTTTCTTTACAGTTAATGAAAGCACTCAGCTGGGCCATTTATACGTCACCTCGTTTATTTAAATTGGATCTTTACAACTCAAAATATGGCCAAAATATACTTTACACTAATTCTGAATAATTGTTGCAGTTACATGCAGACTCAAATTGCTAAGTCAACTTTCTTTACAGTTTCTGAAAGCACTAAGCTGGACCATTTATACGTCACCTCGTTTATTTAAATTGTACCTTTGCTACTCAAAATATGTCCAAAATATACTTTACACTAATTCTGAATAATTGTTGCAGTTACACGCAGACTCAAATGGCTAAGTCAACTTTCCTTACACTTCCTGAAAGCACTCAGCTGGGCCATTTATACGTCACCTCGTTTATTTAAATTGGACCATTGTAACTCAAAATATGGCCAAAATAAACTTTACACTAATTATGAATAATTGTTGCCGTTACGCGCAGACTCAAACATCTAAGTCAACTTTCTTTACAGTTTCTGAAAGCCCTAAGCTTGACCATATATACGCCACCTCGTTTATTCAAATTGGACAATTACAACTCAAAATATGGCCAAAATAGGCTTTACACTAACTCTGAGTAATTGTTGCACTTTTGCGCAGACTCAAATAGCTAAGTCAACTTTCTTTACAGTTTCTGAAAGCCCTAAGTTGGACCATTAATACGTCACCTCGTTTATTCAAATTGGGCCATTACAACTCAAAATATGGCCAAAGAAAACTTTACACTAATTCTAAATATTTGTTGCAGTTATGCGCAGACTCAAATAGCTGAGTCAACTTTCTTTACAGTTTCTGAAAGCCCTAAGCTGGACCGTATATACGCCACCTCGTTTATTCAAATTGGACAATTACAACTCAAAATATGGCCAAAATAGGCTTTACACTAATTCTGAATAATTGTTGCACTTATGCGCAGACTCAAATAGCTAAGTCAACTTTCTTTACAGTTTCTGAAAGTCCTAAGCTGGACCATATATACGCCACCTCGTTTATTCAAATTGGACCATCACAACTCAAAATATGGCCAAAACAAACCTTACACTAAGTATGAATAATTGTTGCAGTTACGCGCAGACTCAAATATTTAAGTCAAATTTTTTACAGTTTCTGAAACTCCTAAGCAGCACCATTAATACGTCAACTCGTTTGTTCAAATTGGACCATTACAACTCAAAATATGGCCAAAATAAGCTTTACACTAATTCTGAATAATTGTTGCAGTTACGCGCAGACTCAAATGGTTAAGTCAACTTTCTTTACAGTTTCTGAAAGCACTAATCTGGACCATTTAT
Source organism: Tenodera sinensis (assembly GCA_030765045.1). Classification (NCBI taxonomy): domain Eukaryota; kingdom Metazoa; phylum Arthropoda; class Insecta; order Mantodea; family Mantidae; genus Tenodera; species Tenodera sinensis. Next base: position 76,523,532 of record CM060974.1, on the reverse strand, counting down.
ACGTCACCTCGTTTATTTAAATTGGACCTTTGCAACTCAAAATATGTCCAAAATATACTTTACACTAATTCTGAATAATTGTTGCAGTTACGCGCAGACTCAAATGGCTAAGTCAACTTTCTTTACAGTTTCTGAAAGCACTCAGCTGGACCATTTATACGTCACCTCGTTTATTTAAATTGGATTTTTACAACTCAAAATATGTCCAAAATATACTTTACACTAATTCTGAATAATTGTTGCAGTTACGCGCAGACTCAAATGGTTAAGTCAACTTTCTTTACAGTTTCTGAAAGCACTAATCTGGACCATTTATACGTCACCTCGTTTATTTAAATTGGACCTTTGCTACTCAAAATATGTCCAAAATATACTTTACACTAATTCTGAATAATTGTTGCAGTTACACGCAGACTCAAATGGCTAAGTCAACTTTCTTTACAGTTTCTGAAAGCACTCAGCTGGGCCATTTATACGTCACCTTGTTTATTCAAAATGGACCATTACAACTCAAAATATGGCCAAAGCAAACTTTACACTAATTCTAAATAACTGTTGCAGTTACGCGCAGACTCAAATATCTAAGTCAAATTTCTTTACAGTTTCTCAAAGCCCTAAGCTGAACTATTTATAGGCCACCTCGTTTATTCAAATTGGACCATTACAACTCAAAATATGGCCAAAATAAACTTTACACTAATTCTGAATAGTTGTTGCAGTTACGCGTAGGCTCAATTATCTAAGTCAACTTTCTTTACAGTTTCTGAAAGCCCTAAGCCGGACCATTTATACGTCGCCCCGTTTATTCAAATTGGACCATTGCAACTCAAAATATGGCCAAAATAAACTTTAAACTTATTCTGAATAATTGTTGCAGTTACGCGCAGACTCAAATAGCTAAGTCAACCTTCTTTACAGCTTCTGAAAGCCCTAAGCTGGAGCATTTATACGTCACCTCGTTTATTCAAATTGGACCATTACAACTCAAAATATGGACAAAATAAACTTTACACTTATTCTGAATAGTTGTTGCAGTTACGCGCAGACTCAAATAGCTAAGTCAACTTTCTTTACAGTTTCTGAGAGCCCTAAGCTGGACCAATTATACGTCACCTCGTTTATTCAAATTGGACCATTACAACTCAAAATATGGCCAAAATAAGCTTTACACTTATTCTGAATAGTTGTTGCAGTTACGCGCAAACTCAAATATCTAAGTCAACTTTCTTTACAGTTTCTGAAAGCCCGTAGTTGGCCCATTTATACGTCACCTCGTTTATTCAAATTGGACCAGTGCAACTCAAAATATGGCCAAAATAAACTTTACACTAATTATGAATAAGTGTTGCAGTTACGCGCAGACTCAAATAGCTGAGTGAACTTTCTTTACAGTTTCTGAAAGTAGCTAGTGTGTGAGTGAGTGTTTGAGTGAGTGAGTGAGTGTGCGAGTGAATGAGTGAGTGAATGAGGTGTCCGATATGACACTACGCTGGAGCACGTTAACTAAAGAAAGCGTCAACAGCAAAACTGTCTGTGTATATGTGTGTAAGCGTGTGTGTGAGTGTGTGTTTTAGGTGTCTGTGTATATGTGTGAGTGTGTGTAAGCGTGTGTGTGAGTGTGTGTTTTAGGTGTCTGTGTATATGTGTGAGTGTGTGTAAGCGTGTGTGTGAGTGTGTGTTTTAGGTGTCTGTGTATATGTGTGAGTGTGTGTAAGCGTGTGTGTGAGTGTGTGTTTTAGGTGTCTGTGTATATGTGTGAGTGTGTGTAAGCGTGTGTGTGAGTGTGTGTCTTAGGTGTCTGTGTATATGTGTGAGTGTGTGTAAGCGTGTGTGTGAGTTTGCGTTTTAGGTGCCTGTGTATATGTGTGAGTGTGTGTAAGCGTGTGTGTGAGTGTGTGTTTTAGGCGTCTGTGTATATGTGTGAGTGTGTGTAAGCGTGTGTGTGTGTGTGGTAGTGTGTGTTTTTGGTGTCTGTGTATATGTTGTTGTTGTAGTGTTTAACGCCCGCTTTTACTACTACGGCACCACAGGCGGTGACACTGATGATACATGAAGATGGAGCACCGGTGGAATAAGATGGCGGGGGAAACCGGAGTACCCGGAGAAATCCCGCCCTGACGCCGCTTCGTCCACCACGAATACCACATGCGGGTCCCTGGGATCGAACCCGGGCCGCCTAGGTGGTAGGTGAGCGCGCTAACCGCTCGGCCTGTGTATATGTGTGAGTGTGTGTAAGCGTGTGTGTGAGTGTGTGTTTTAGGTGTCTGTGTATATGTGTGAGTGTGTGTAAGCGTGTGTGTGTGTGTTAGTGTGTGTTTTAGGTGTCTGTGTATATGTGTGAGTGTGTGTAAGCGTGTGTGTGTGTGTTAGTGTGTGTTTTTGGTGTCTGTGTATATGTGAGAGTGTGTGTAAGCGTGTGTGTGTGTTAGTGTGTGTTAGTGTGTGTTTTTGGTGTCTGTGTATATGTGTGAGTGTGTGTAAGCGTGTGTGTGAATGTGTGTTTTAGGTGTCTGTGTATATGTGTTAGTGTGTGTAAGCGTGTATGTGTGTGTGTGTTAGTGTGTGTTTTTGGTGTCTGTGTATATGTGTGAGTGTGTGTAAGCGTGTGTGTGAGTGTGTTTTAGGTGTCTGCGTATATGTGTGAGTGTGTGTAAGCGTGTGTGTGTGTGTTAGTGTGTGCTTTTGGTGTCTGTGTATATGTGTGAGTGTGTGTAAGCGTGTGTGTGTGTGTTAGTGTGTGTTTTTGGTGTCTGTGTATATGTGTGAGTGTGTGTAAGCGTGTGTGTGAGTGTGTGTTTTAGGTGTCTGTGTATATGTGTTAGTGTGTCTAAGCGTGTATGTGTGTGTTTGTGTGTGTTTTAGGTGTCTGTATATGTGTGAGTGTGTATAAGCGTGTGCGTGAGTGTGTGTTTTAGGTGTCTGTGTATATGTGTGAGTGTGTGTAAGCGTGTGTGTGAGTGTATGTTTTAGGTGTCTGTGTATATGTGTGAGTGTGTGTAAGCGTGTGTGTGAGTGTGTGTTTTAGGTGTCTGTGTATATGTGTGAGTGTGTGTAAGCGTGTGTGTGTTTGTGTGTGTTTTAGGTGTCTGTGTATATGTGTGAGTGTGTGTAAGCGTGTGTGTGTGTTTGTGTATGTTTTAGGTGTCTGTGTATATGTGTGAGTGTGTGTAAGCGTGTGTGTGTGTTTGTGTGTGTTTTAGGTGTCTGTGTATATGTGTGAGTGTGTGTAAGCGTGTGTGTGAGTGTGTGTTTTAGGTGTCTGTGTATATGTGTGAGTGTGTGTAAGCGTGTGTGTGTGTTTGTGTGTGTTTTAGGTGTCTGTGTATATGTGTGAGTGTGTGTAAGCGTGTGTGTGTGTTTGTGTGTGTTTTAGGTGTCTTTGTATATGTGTGAGTGTGTGTAAGTGAGTGTGTGTGTTTGTGTGTGTTTTAGGTGTCTGTGTATATGTGTGAGAGTGTGTAGGTGAGTGTGTGTGTGTTTGTGTGTGTTTTAGGTGCCTGTGTATATGTGTGAGTGTGTGTAAGCGTGTGTGTGTTTGTATGTGTTTTAGGTGTCTGTGTATATGTGTGAGTGTGTGTAAGAGTGTGTGTGTTTGTGTGTGTTTTAGGTCTGTGTATATGTGTGAGTGTGTGTAAGCGTGTGTGTGTGTGTTAGTGTGTGTTTTAGGTGTCTGTGTATATGTGTGAGTGTGTGTAAGCGTGTGTGTGTGTGTTAGTGTGTGTTTTTGGTGTCTGTGTATATGTGAGAGTGTGTGTAAGCGTGTGTGTGTGTTAGTGTGTGTTAGTGTGTGTTCTTGGTGTCTGTGTATATGTGTGAGTGTGTGTAAGCGTGTGTGTGAATGTGTGTTTTAGGTGTCTGTGTATATGTGTTAGTGTGTGTAAGCGTGTATGTGTGTGTGTGTGTGTTAGTGTGTGTTTTTGGTGTCTGTGTATATGTGTGAGTGTGTGTAAGCGTGTGTGTGAGTGTGTTTTAGGTGTCTGCGTATATGTGTGAGTGTGTGTAAGCGTGTGTGTGTGTGTTAGTGTGTGCTTTTGGTGTCTGTGTATATGTGTGAGTGTGTGTAAGCGTGTGTGTGTGTGTGTTAGTGTGTGTTTTTGGTGTCTGTGTATATGTGTGAGTGTGTGTTAGCGTGTGTGTGAGTGTGTGTTTTAGGTGTCTGTGTATATGTGTTAGTGTGTCTAAGCGTGTATGTGTGTGTTTGTGTGTGTTTTAGGTGTCTGTATATGTGTGAGTGTGTATAAGCGTGTGCGTGAGTGTGTGTTTTAGGTGTCTGTGTATATGTGTGAGTGTGTGTAAGCGTGTGTGTGAGTGTATGTTTTAGGTGTCTGTGTATATGTGTGAGTGTGTGTAAGCGTGTGTGTGAGTGTGTGTTTTAGGTGTCTGTGTATATGTGTGAGTGTGTGTAAGCGTGTGTGTGTGTTTGTGTGTGTTTTAGGTGTCTGTGTATATGTGTGAGTGTGTGTAAGCGTGTGTGTGTGTTTGTGTATGTTTTAGGTGTCTGTGTATATGTGTGAGTGTGTGTAAGCGTGTGTGTGTGTTTGTGTGTGTTTTAGGTGTCTGTGTATATGTGTGAGTGTGTGTAAGCGTGTGTGTGAGTGTGTGTTTTGGGTGTCTGTGTATATGTGTGAGTGTGTGTAAGCGTGTGTGTGTGTTTGTGTGTGTTTTAGGTGTCTGTGTATATGTGTGAGTGTGTGTAAGCGTGTGTGTGTGTTTGTGTGTGTTTTAGGTGTCTGTGTATATGTGTGAGTGTGTGTAAGTGAGTGTGTGTGTTTGTGTGTGTTATAGGTGTCTGTGTATATGTGTGAGTGTGTGTAAGCGTGTGTGTGTGTTTGTGTGTGTTTTAGGTGTCTTTGTATATGTGTGAGTGTGTGTAAGTGAGTGTGTGTGTTTGTGTGTGTTTTAGGTGTCTGTGTATATGTGTGAGAGTGTGTAGGTGAGTGTGTGTGTGTTTGTGTGTGTTTTAGGTGCCTGTGTATATGTGTGAGTGTGTGTAAGCGTGTGTGTGTTTGTATGTGTTTTAGGTGTCTGTGTATATGTGTGAGTGTGTGTAAGAGTGTGTGTGTTTGTGTGTGTTTTAGGTCTGTGTATATGTGTGAGTGTGTGTAAGTGAGTGTGTGTGTTTGTGTGTGTTATAGGTGTCTGTGTATATGTGTGAGTGTGTGTAAGCGTGTGTGTGTTTGTGTGTGTTTTAGGTGTCTGTGTATATGTGTGAGTGTGTGTAAGTGAGTGTGTGTGTTTGTGTGTGTTTTAGGTGTCTGTGTATATGTGTGAGTGTGTGTAAGAGTGTGTGTGTTTGTGTGTGTTTTAGGTCTGTGTATATGTGTGAGTGTGTGTAAGTGAGTGTGTGTGTTTGTGTGTGTTATAGGTGTCTGTGTATATGTGTGAGTGTGTGTAAGCGTGTGTGTGTTTGTGTGTGTTTTAGGTGTCTGTGTATATGTGTGAGTGTGTGTAAGTGAGTGTGTGTGTTTGTGTGTGTTTTAGGTGTCTGTGTATATGTGTGAGTGTGTGTAAGCGTGTGTGTGTGTTTGTGTGTGTTTTAGGTGTCTGTGTATATGTGTGAGTGTGTGTAAGCGTGTGTGTGTGTTTGAGGTGTCTGTGTATATGTGTGAGTGTGTGTAAGCGTGTGTGTGTGTTTGTGTGTGTTTTAGGTGTCTGTGTATATGTGTGAGTGTGTGTAAGTGTGTGTGTGTTTGTGTGTGTTTTAGGTGTCTGTGTATATGTGTGAGTGTGTGTAAGCGTGTGTGTGTTTGTGTGTGTTTTAGGTGTCTGTGTATATGTGTGAGTGTGTATAAGCGTGTGTGTGTTTGTGTGTGTTTTAGGTGTCTGTGTATATGTGTGAGTGTGTGTAAGCGTGTGTGTGTTTGTGTGTGTTTTAGGTCTGTGTATATGTGTGAGTGTGTGTAAGCGTGTGTGTGTTTGTGTGTGTTTTAGGTGTCTGTGTATATGTGTTAGTGTGTGTAAGCGTGTGTGTGTTTGTGTGTGTTTTAGGTGTCTGTGCATATGTGTGAGTGTGTGTAAGTGAGTGTGTGTGTTTGTGTGTGTTTTAGGTGTCTGTGTATATGTGTGAGTGTCTGTAAGTGAGTGTGTGTGTTTGTGTGTGTTTTAGGTGTCTGTGTATATGTGTGAGTGTGTGTAAGCATGTGTGTGTGTGTTTGTGTGTGTTTTAGGTGTCTGTGTATATGTGTGAGTGTGTGTAAGCGTGTGTGTGTGTTTTAGGTGTCTGTGTATATGTGTGAGTGTGTGTAAGCGTGTGTGTGTTTGTGTGTGTTTTAGGTGTCTGTGTATATGTGTGAGTGTGTGTAAGCGTGTGTGTGTTTGTGTGTGTTTTAGGTGTCTGTATATATGTGTGAGTGTGTGTAAGTGAGTGTGTGTGTTTGTGTGTGTTTTAGGTGTCTGTGTATATGTGTGAGTGTGTGTAAGTGAGTGTGTGTGTTTGTGTGTGTTTTAGGTGTCTGTGTATATGTGTGAGTGTGTGTAAGCGTGTGTGTGTGTTTGTGTGTGTTTTAGGTGTCTGTGTATATGTGTGAGTGTGTGTAAGCGTGTGTGTGTTTGTGTGTGTTTTAGGTGTCTGTGTATATGTGTGAGTGTGTGTAAGCGTGTGTGTGTTTGTGTGTGTTTTAGGTGTCTGTATATATGTGTGAGTGTGTGTAAGTGAGTGGGTGTGTTTGTGTGTGTTTTAGGTGTCTGTGTATATGTGTGAGTGTGTGTAAGTGAGTGTGTGTGTTTGTGTGTGTTTTAGGTGTCTGTGTATATGTGTGAGTGTGTGTAAGTGAGTGTGTGTGTTTGTGTGTGTTTTAGGTGTCTGTGTATAAGTGTGAGTGTATGTGTGTGTTCTGTGTACGTCGTATGTGTGTTGGGCCTGTTTCTTTTGTTTATATGTGTGCTGTGTGTGTGTTTGTGTGTGTTTTAGGTGTCTGTGTATAAGTGTGAGTGTATGTGTGTGTTCTGTGTACGTCGTATGTGTGTTGGGCCTGTTTCTTTTGTTTATATGTGTGCTGTGTGTGTGTTTGTGTGTGTTTTAGGTGTCTGTGTATAAGTGTGAGTGTATGTGTGTGTTCTGTGTACGTCGTATGTGTGTTGGGCCTGTTTCTTTTGTTTATATGTGTGCTGTGTGTGTGTTTGTGTGTGTTTTAGGTGTCTGTGTATATGTGTGAGTGTGTGTAAGCGTGTGTGTGTGTTTGTGTGTGTTTTAGGTGTCTGTGTATATGTGTGAGTGTGTGTAAGCGTGTGTGTGTGTTTGTGTGTGTTTTAGGTGTCTGTGTATATGTGTGAGTTCGTGTAAGCGTGTGTGTGTGAGTGTGTGTTTTAGGTGTCTGTGTATATGTGTGAGTGTGTGTAAGTGAGTGTGTGTGTTTGTGTGTGTTTTAGGTGTCTGTGTATAAGTGTGAGTGTATGTGTGTGTTCTGTGTACGTCGTATGTGTGTTGGGCCTGTTTCTTTTGTTTATATGTGTGCTGTGTGTGTGTTTGTGTGTGTATGTGTGTGTGTGTGTGTGTGTGTGTGTGTGTGTGTGTGTGTGTGTGTGGGCATGTCTATCTGCGAATAAAAACCGAAAGCAAAGTTTATATTTAATTTCCGCATCTAAAAAGGATGGGCCAGGAAGATTTTCAAAACGCATCTCCCACTTCAAAGTATGCTTAAGGTGGAGAATTTTTCCTCATTTTAGTTCTCTCAGAAATTACTAACGATATTCTTTAAATTACTATATGTTAATGGTAATAACATTGCAAAAATAGTTATCCCAGTTTCCTGAAGACAGATTGTGAAGACAACTGAGAGATTACATCGTTTTATCCACTTTGTTAATCACTTCCGAGGTAGTTATTGTTACTGGCTTCAATTTTCCAAAACCTGTAGTCTTCTGTAGGAGGAGGTCAAGATTTTGTGGGAAAGAAAAGCTTACTCTACTCTAGTTGTCACGGGAAATATTCATTCAAAATTTTGATTTTATGAAAATTTGCTGCAACTATTTTGATTAAATTACCATGTTTATGTTTAAGATATTTTTATGAAAAACAAAACGAATGTTAACAACCCTCTGGAATAACACATGAAGTTCACTAAGCGAGATATAACATTTTACTATACAAAAGCTCAGTACTCATAACTGAGTTTGAGTTAACCATTTCTGAACTAATCATTGTTATTAAATTGAATTTTCCAATACTTATAATTTTCTCAAATTCATATTTTCCTCTCTTGTTGATGCAAATAAAGCTATATTTCTAAGCCATCATATGACGACTCGCTTTAAAACATCTGACGATCACATAAACCTGCTGCATTCCCAAATTCCCATTGTAATAAAGCAATTCCTACAATTATCTGTCTCGATAAAAGAACAAGCAATAGCTCGTACAAGAGTTATAAGAGAAGGTCGTGTGAGTGGATTTGCTTTGGATTCAGAGACACTCAAAAATTATGTTGTTTTTTAACAATGCTGTCAATTGCTAGGATCACATCAGCGTCACCGGTGTACCGAAATTTTGTCCCGCAGGAGTTCTTTTACATGCCAGTAAATCTACTGACATGGAGCTGTCGTTTTTAAAAACCATTGGTCTGGGCCGGATTTGAACCCGCGACCTTGGGATCAGTAGGCCAGCGTCTAACCAACTGAGCCACCCAGACCGACAGAGACTCTCAAGACTTGCACTTCCGGTGTAATATCGATATAGACTTCGGAAGGCAATATCTCCTCTACCCACTATATGTAAGGGGCACAGAAAGAGGCAGTGATTCTTCTATAATGTTAGTTTACTCATGCATCTAACATGTTGCTAGAATTGTTCCATATTTTCTACTTAAAGAATATTTATTCTTGCTAACAAGCTCTTTAAACGATGAGGTGCGAATAGCAGGAAGACAATGACGTCAAACTTTCAGGTATCTGCCTCTGTTGGATCAAATTTAGAAGAAACCCAAGCTAGTAATATTCCACCATAAAAACGGCTAAGATTACTAAAAAGTTGACACGGAATGTACCTTTTTATGGTTCTACATACTTCTTTAGGTAATTTCTTTCTAGTACAAGTGTTGTTGAACCGTACGTTCAAAAAATGGTATGCAGAATGCAGAGAAAGCTTCTGAAAGGGATTTATTCTCATCGCTGGTTACTGAGCTGCTAAAAAGGCCAAGATAAATATCAAGTATTATCAGGGTGAGATTCTCACCCCAAATTACCACATTGAAATCTCGGCTCTCTATGCGAGAGGCCAAAACATTGCCTGGGTGCATCAAGTTAAGGCGTCCACTCACACCTCAGTTTCCACTGTCGTATTGTTGCAAAGAGCAGAGCAAGATCTATTCCGTTGAGCAAGATGCCAGTAAAATCTCCTCATGTCTCCCCAATGGATGTTTCGCCTTTAGACTCTTGAAAAGCGCATTGGGAAGTAGGCGCTCTCAAACAAGAAAGCCTGTAAAGAGGAGCGGAAACTTCTGGACATAGCTGCACTCGCAAGAGCCTGCGTCAGTGGAAACTGAGGTGCAGAGCAATTGCTCGGATGAAGGGACAACAAATAGAGCGTATCTAGTTTAATGGTTCTTATTGGTGCACGTTTGGGAATGTCAATGGCAGCCATAGATGTGCAAACGGCGAGTCATACTTGCCATTCACACCTTTACAGGGATTGTACACATTTTGAATCATGTGTGCTGTTTGCCACGTGCTGTGGGCAAGGAATTTGCTTTATAAGTAGCAGGTGCACTAGATGTTTCCCACATATTTATACAGGTTTAAGAGCTTTGTGCAATTTCTGTTGTCCACCACCACTCGTGTCTCATTGCAACTCTGCCTGGGTTGTTTTGGTTTTTATACAAATTAGGTGTAGCACGGCTGTTATGGGCTCTTAGTTGCGTCACATATGATAAACCTGGTGTGTTGTAGTTTATTATTCCTTAAACAATACCAGGAAGTTCCTACGCTGTTACAGGGATATATTAAGTTACATGTGCCAAGGCTGTTACGAACTGTCAGTTGCGCTATACAGATATATGAATAGCACTCGAATTATCGCACTTGTGTGTGAGAGCGCTTTGGTCTGCGGCAATTGGGATGAGTGAGAGGGTGAGAGGGAGAGGGGGGGGGGCAGTACAAGTGTACTATCTTTCACAAAAGTAAATACCCACCTTCAGCTAAACCTGCGCGAAGGGCCACTTAATGCTTGCATAGATGGTATGAGAATTAAATTAGTCATGTGCTTCCCTTGCTGTCCCAAGGACGTGGCAGCCATGTCTCCTCTTAGCTCACTCACCTCACAGTTTAAAAAGCAATATTTCAGCAATCCTTCTACATTAACGGACAAACATTGCAAAGTTAACTTGAGTGCATCTGCAGGAAAGGTGTTCTTACGGTGTTTTATTAAACTGTGCACTAGAACTAAAATGATTCCAGTATTGGGTGCTACACTTAGAGACGTGAGTTTAATCAGCGAGGTGAAGCTCTGTGTTGCCGATAGCGCAACTGGCTAAGGTGTGTTCGTTCAAATCTACAGCGGTGGGTTAACATTAGTTCGAATCCCGCTCAACATTCTTTTCTTTTTTATTTCTCTTTTCCTTGTTTCCTTCTTAACGGGAACATCATTATTTATACTATAACCCGTGTGAAATATAACATTATACAAACTAATGAATTTTATATTTTTACATACCTTTATTCCGCATAGCGTTGTAACTTTCCCGCCGTGCTATGAATGCTGCAGTGCGATTGCAATTTTAGAACTGAATGCTTTATAACATATTAATTTCAATTGCTGAAAATAAATCAGGGAACATGCCTACATCAACTGTCAATCATGTCTCCCGAAATTAATATTGTGACTTTTGGTGGGTGTGTAAAGTAAAGAAGATAGATGTAGTCGAGATAAAGAAACACTTTTATTTCCGTAAACAGTAACTTTTGACACTCATTGCCACAGCAAGAAAGTCTTTTCCGAGTCTCCAACAGCACGGCTCCGAATTCGTAACACAAGAACTGTCCCTTCTCCGTCGGCACGACTCCTCAACGCTTCACATATGTCCTTACTGACCTCGGCACGACTACTCAACGCTTCACATACGTCTGACTGCCTCTTCTGTCGCACTTTACCGCTATTTATATCTCCCAGGCACTATTCTGGAAAGTTCAGTTATTGCGGTGAAATACAAAGCAGAAGATTCTCGAAGTCTCTATCCTTTTCTCTCTTTCAGCAAGGGCTCCAACAATGCGGCCATTCTCTGTCTCTTTCCTTCGGCTCCTTTGCGGTAGTGCCGACAATAATGCGATGGGTGACACTACTGTTGTCGGCAATTAGATGCGGCGGGCGCGGTGACAATATTTCCCTTTAAATATTCACATTCAAAGGCATCTCTATATATTTCGTAGACTTCACCATATTAAAACATATATGCGCGTAATGCTGTAAAATAGGTTTTAATGGTCATGAAATGCATTGTTACAAGATTTGGACGCAAGGGAATAATTTAACTGTGATACATTAAACAGAACAGAATGCAGTTGTAGATTACTTCAGCGGAAGTAACCTCTACACCTGGCGAGGTTGCCATGTCGTTTATTTCCAAGCACTACATAATGTTGCCATGTTCCCATCAACTAAACTCAATTTCCAGCAGTGTGCCTTCATCCGATTTTCCATTCCTGGTAAAAAGCTGTACAGAATGAAGCACGTTTGTGAATTTTGTATTCCAGAAAATAAACATGCGAAAGGCGGGGATCGAACCCCCGGCAGCTAGAAGTTTGGAATCGCCCGGTTAGCGCCGTGTTTTGGAAAACAAACTTTCGTTAAATGGAAGATCGTGATTCATTTTTTATGTCTTAGCCGTGCAAAGAGAACGGAGTCTCAAAGCTTTAAAAGATTTAATTATCACTCAAAGCCTACTGCAGTCCCATATTCCCCTTGTACTTACAAGAAAGTGAACAATAAGACAATTACTGGAAATGTTTATCTCAACTAACACGATGAAGATAAAGGAATAGTCTGTAAGAATGGTTAGTACAAGAGTAGAGAAAGACATATAAGTGCAACACATCAGATTTTTTATATCGGTCTTAGCTTCTTTCATTCCAGCAATTACTGTATGCTCATACTTGACTTATAGGAACAATTTTCGTTTCAGAAAATGTGCCAAAGACGACAGGCGGTTCCGGGAAATCCGGGAGTGTATGGAAGTGGAAGTGACGTCACCACTACGTGGTCAATAAAATTTCCGAGCCGTCGTACAATCATTTATTGAAATTCGTGAAATGGTACAATATATTACAATATATGAATGGTAAATCTGCAATAATACGAGCGTAAGCGTGTGTGTGTGTGTGTGTGTTTGTGTGTGTGTGTGTTTGTGTCCTGTGTACGTGGTATGTGCCTGTTTGGTTTGCTTGTATGTGTGCTGTGGGTGTTTGTGTGTTTATGTGTGTGATTGTGGACATGTCCGTGTGTGAATAAAAATAAATAGCAAAGGTTATATTTAATTTCCGCATCCAAAAAGACGGGCCAGGAAGATTTTCAAAATGCATCTTCCACTCCAAAGTATGCTTAAGATGGAGAAGTTTTCGTCATTTTTGTTTTCTCAGAAATAACTATCGATATTCTTTAAATTACTATATGTTTATGATAATAACATTGCAAAATAGTACTCCCAGTTTTCTGAAAATAGATTGTGATGACAACTGAGAGATTACATCATTTCATCCACTTTGTTAATCATTTCCAAGGTAGTTGTTGTTGCTGGCTTCAATTTTCCAAAACTTGTAGTATTCTGTAGGAGGAGCTCAATTTTCTGAGGGAAAGAAAAGCTTACTCTATTCTAGTTGTCACATGAAATATTCATTCAAAATTTTGAATTTCTGAAAATTGGCTGCAACTATTTTGATTAAATTACCATGTTTATGTTTAAGACATTTTTATGAAAAATAAAACGAATGTTAACAACCCTCTGGAATAACAAATGAAGTTCACTAAGCGATATATAGAATATTACTATACAAAAGCTCAGTTCTCATAATTGAATTTGAGTTAACCATTTCTGAACTAATATTTGTTATTAAATTGAATTTCCCAATAGCTGTAATTTCCTCAAATTCATATTTTCCTCTCTTGTTGATGCAATTAGAGTGACATTTCCAAGCCATCACATGACGACAAGATCTGAGTATCACATAAGCCTACCGCATTCAGATGTTCCCATTGTAATAAAGCAACTTGTACAAATATCTGTCTCGATAAAAGAACAAGCATTAGCTCGTACAAGAATTAGAAGAGAAGGTCATGTGAGTGAATTCAGAGACTGTCAAGTCTTGCACTTCAATGTAATATCGATATAGACTTTGGAATCCAATACCTCCTCTACCCACAATATCTAAGAAGCAGAGAAAGAGAAAGTGATTATTCTTGTACAATGTTTGTTTAATTCTGCATATGGCATGTTGCTAGAATGGTTCCATATTAAACAAGAACTTCAAGAATATGTAGGTATTCTGGGTAACAAGCTCTGGCGTGCGAACAGAAGGAAGGAAGACAGTGACGTCAAACTTTCAGGTACCTGCCTCTGTTGGATCAAACTTAGGAGAAACCCAAGCTAGAAATATTGCACTGTAAAAAACGGCTAAGATTACGAAAAAGCTGACAGGGAATGTACTTCTTTATGGCTTTACGTAGTTCTTTAGGTACTTTCTTTCCAGTACAAGTGTTGTTGAACCGTTTATAACTATGAATACTTACTGTTTCATTTTAGAATTACACTAGAAACTAAGTAAGTACTGTGCTATTTTTCTCAGAATGTAGTTCAAGCACAAACCTCCAATGTGAAAAGTATCCCTCTCTCCGACAGTTAAATGTTGTTCACTTATATTTGAAACTGCCATGTAGTGATCGCGATCTCTTTGATAGCAACATAGATTTACACCAATACATATTATAGTTTCTGATTTACGTATGTTCTTAAAGACACACGCACACACACACACAAGGAAATAATTCTATTACTTGAATTCTACTGTTGGATTCATGATCCCTCACATCATGTACGAGCATATTTCCGGTGTAAACTGGATATCACACATGGAATACAATACTTCATCTCCTACCACAGACAGGAGGTAGAGAAAAGGCGTTCACTTTTACATTGAAATATGATAGCAATCCCGTGTCATATTCTGTAGTAGAATGCATGTATTTCCTAAATCTGTATGAACATGTTCCTTATTTCTGTGACGTCATTACTGCCTTTACTACGTTCATTCCATCCAAAACTCAATACCAAGACTTCACCAGTAGTTTATGTTTTGACATAAACACAGAGTCTAAATAAGAATTATTTAGAAAAAGGCCCATGTTTGTGTTTGTGAACAGCGTATTCAAAACCAAAAGGCGGTTAAATGCCAAAGTTGGTAGTATTTAAGTTGAGCATCTTCCAAGTCTGTGATGACAAGATTATTAAGAAATTCTCTGCACTTCAAAATGCCTTGAGTAACGTTTTGAGTCGATCATATCAAAGATGTCTATCTTAGGAACTGCAACAAAGCCCATGCAATTTACTACCGGCCAAGGAGAGGAAAAGACGTTAAAAAATCTGATGTGTTGCACTCACATGACTTTCTCTACACTTGTACTAACCATTCCTACAAACTCTTATTCCTATATCTTCTTCGTGTTAGTTAAAATAAACATTTGTACAAATTATTTATCTTATTGGTTATTTCCTTGTAGGTACAAGGGGAATATTAGAATACAGCAGACTTTGTGCGATAGTCAAACTTTTAAAGTTTTCAAATTCCGTTCTCTTTGCACAGTTAACGTACAAAATGAACAACGATGTTCCATTTCACGAAAGTTTTAAGTTTTCCGAAACTGACTCAAATAACAAAGAATATCTCCGAAATGGTTCACTCTACAAACAAAAAAAATTGTTCAGACATAAATGTGTGCGTTAGATCTACATTTTTGTAGAGTAAGATCTTGTCTATTTCTTACGGTTTGTAGGTTATTCAGAAGTCATCCAGAGTAAAAAGGACTACATAGGCTATAGCCAAAAAATTCAAAATATACTTTCATTTGTCATACAAATATCTTAAACACATGGCATTTTCATCAAAATCGTTAGAGCCATTTTCAAGAAAAAAAATGTCGAAAAATGTTCCATATAAAGGGTAGTTTAGGGTGGGGCTATTTTCTTCAAAATCTTCGTGTCGCATCCTTGAAGGACGTTAAACTTAAATACCAACTTTGATTTTTAATCGACTTTTCGTTTTTGAGTTATGCTATCCACAAGCTGACAGACACTCACACACGCACACACACACACACACACACACACACACACACACATGGACCTGTTTTCTTTTTATTCAGGGGGCCTCAAAACATATATTTCCGGTGAAATCTCGACATGGAATTTTTGGGTGGAATACAATACTTCCGCTACTTACTATACGTAGTAGAGAAAGTAAAAATGGCATTGGTGAGAAACAAATGAATTCTCAATGCACAAGATCTGTACACCTCCATTTTCTATCGATGAGCTGATCGATGATATGCATTTCCATTCTAGTTCCCGAGCTGTTGTGAACCGTGCTGCCTTACTTCCCGTTCTGGTTACAGTTGCCCGGTGGTTGTGAACCAATGTGAGCGTGTTTCTGTGGTGTAGTGGTCAGCGTTCTCGCTCTTTAACCCAGAGGTTAATGTGCAGCTGCCAGGTTAATGGGCAAATGTTCTTTAAATTAATCTATTCCCTTCTTCACGATAATCCTCATTGGAGAACTTTCTGAAAGAAGTAATATTTAGAATATCATTATTTTACATGAAAATTCAAGACAAAACCTTAAGGACAAAAAATACAAATCATAGCATCTAAAGTAACACGTTAGGTAAAAATTATATTCGACAATATTAGCAATACTTACTTTTAAAAAACAGTAGCTACATAGGTCCGAATGACGTCACTTCCAAAGTATCAAGTTGAACTAGTTGTGTGAGTTGGTCATGTTTCCCCCAAAACTTGTCAGAGCTACAGGGTATAGGGTAAACGAGAAGCATTAATCTTGATGTGTTAGGAAAATACATAACCTCACTATTCCTAGCTCACATTACCTTGCAATTATGTAACATTAATGTTTCTATACGCCAAGATATCAACATTAACGTTCATTTTCTGTTTGTGTTGCAGAGAGTTAAAAAAAAATGCTCCATTGCACAATTAGATTTACATTCAGTCATCAGTTTATTTCATTGTCGCTCTCATTTGTTCCCATAAACTTGCACTGTGTGGTTAGTAACGAAGAATGAGTTTATTTAATATTTATTCTTCTCCAACACAGTTTAGACCATTTAGCCTGTTTCGGCTGGCTCCAAAGTCTTGTCCTTTTCCTCGGTCGTCCGTGTGGCTGAGAGTTAATAATTGTTATTGTGAGAATTCTATTTTCCTTCATTCTATTTAAGGCTTGTTTCCATTTGGTTCTGTATTCTACTATTGTTTAGTTCAATTCTTTTACTTTTAATTGTTGTCGTATTTGATAGTTTTATTTTGTGCTTAGTCTTATATAAGCAGCTGTAAGGAATTTCATTTCTGCTGTTTGTACATTGAGCCGTATGTTAAGCTTTGGATGTCGTGTTCATGTAGACAATACAGGTACCTACTACATTCCACCCATAAATGAGCTACCGAGATTTCATGAGAAATGCACGTTTGGAGGCCGCTGAGTGCAAGAATACATTTTTGGAAAATTACACGAATATGTGTTTGTATGTCCGGTAGAGGTCTGCACGGGCCGACTTTCTTAGGCCCGGCCCGGCCCGAGCCCGAGAATGGTCTATAAGCCATGGCCCGGGCCCAACCCGAGCCCGATTGTGCAATTTTCTTTTAAATAAAATTATCCTGCAGTTATTGACATTATTATTATTATTATTATTATTATTATTATTATTATTATTATTATTATTATTATTATTATTATTATTATTATTATTATTATTATTATTATTATTATTATTATTATTATTATTATTATTATTATTATTATTATTATTATTATTATTATTATTATTATTATTATTATTATTATTATTATTATTATTATTATTATTATTATTATTATTATTATTATTATTATTATTATTAATATTATTATTATTATTATTATTATTATTATTATTATTATTATTATTATTATTATTATTATTATTATTATTATTATTATTATTATTATTATTATTATTATTATTATTATTATTATTATTATTATTATTATTATTATTTATCCTTACTATTAATCCTTTTTCATATATGATGCAGCGTCACTGATGAAAAGTAAGGCGTCGCATTGAACCTCTTCAGGCCGCAGCAAATTTAATGAACTGGTAAATAACTGCGCGATAGTTCGATTGTTAACTTTCTCAAGACACTCTGAGTAAGCAGGAATGATTTCATTGATTCATCTTCTAAAGGATCTAATCGTCCATTAACAAACTGGCAATGGAGCGACTTATGGTATCAGTTAACTCGTCGATATTCGTCGATATCCCAGATCATCTTATTTTTCATTTTATCTTTAGTTATTTTCATTGTGTCATCAAAACATTCGGTTAAGTAACATTTTCGCAAACTTGACTCTTTAGGTACAGGTTGGTTAGTATACTTCTCCAAAAACTGTGATAATGTAGGATTCTGTAATTTCCAGAAAGGGATTCTGGCGCTGAAGAAAGCTACATAAGTGGAATGCAAACTGGGATTTTTGACTCGATTTTACAATTACTGTTGAAGCAAAGGAATCTTCTGCCTGTAGCCGTGTTTGATTGTGCCGATATGTTGTGATATAAAATACTTCTTTTCGTAGTTCACTGACTGCTCGCGTATTTTGCATGTGAGTACTTTACCGTCGGTACAAAATATGCCGGATCCAAAAGTATTAACATAAATGTGTAATTTAGTACGTAAAGGATCATTGAATTTCGGCACCTTGCTGCTAGCTACAACGTCGCAATGAAAGCTAAACGAAAATCAAAGTTAGACCCATACCTCCTCATTATTCCATTTTAAAATAAACACACGTGATAATTCAAATGCTTTCTTTATCTATACATTTATTTGCGCGGCAGCACTCATTGTTGCAAAGAAAATAATGAATTGAATTAGGGACGCCTATGTCGTCTGCAACTTAAAGACAATAGTATACATTCGGCGAAGTAACTTTCATTGCCACGGTCTAACGGTTGTTGAAATAAAATGTACCTGAAGAAAATGTTTAATAATTAATAAATAATACATAAATAATTAAATAAAGGCAACAAAAAACATATATTTTGTAAAATAGACATATTAAAAAGGCAGAAAAAGGCAATATAAAACTGTGGCATTTCAATCACGAACATATAATTCGTACATATTCACTTTTAAATTGAAGATAAATTTGACACATTAAAAAGGCATTCCGCATAAATTCCGGTCTCTGGTTATAATTATTATTTCTACGATGGATATGTGCATGCCTGTGCATGTTTTAAATCAAAGTAAACATTAATTATAAGTTATTGGACTAAGGACTCACCATATTTAATGACCCAAATTTTCGTGCAGAAAGAGAATGGAATCCAAACTCTGGCTGCTCAGGTTGGTTCGACGTTCTTGAATAACTAATCCTGCTGCACTAAAATTACTTTCAGTACTCGCACTTGATGAATGCTACCACCTTTGCTACGAGAAGTCCCTTCAATGTCTTTGGTTACCAGTATCAAATGCTGACGAAATATTTTTTCTACATATAACTTGGTTGTAACAGACAGAAGGGCTATGAAAAATAAAAGTGTCACAACTTGTATTTTGTAACTTGGTGATGCTGACTAATGGGCAATGGCCCTGAAGTCTGATATATGATATATATATATAGTGATTCATGTCATGATAATAAAATAAACGTTTCAATTTGGAGAAATGCTGAACAATAATGATGCAGTAACATAACTACAGCGTCAGCCAAAACATACTGTAATTGTATCAGTATAAACATTGATGCTGTGTTTACACTTTGCAAAGCAGGAGGAAACACGCGTCACTAGCAGTATAAAAGAATCAAATACGCCTTGGGTTCGAGATAAGAGTGTAAGATTTTATACGTGGAATGGATTGAATTGCAGCCGAGTAGTGAGAAATAATATTGTTGCAAACCCTCTCATTCTGTGCTTTGACTAGCATCAGTAGTAGCATTTGAAACGTGTCAGCAGAATAATCATTTAGAATTCCTAGTAAAGAAATGCTGCTATTCTCGGCATTTCAACATAGGTGACCAAGAAATATGATACATTATTTTTTGTCTCCTAAGTGAATGTACCACTGAAATTTAGTACAAATCCCGCAAAACATTACCTTTGTATTCCATGGCTTTAAAAATACTAAATGTGCGCTGAGTTTTTATATTACAAATACTTGTAGTTGCATAATGTACCCTAAAAATGCAGAATAACAACGTTTATCATTTTAAAATTTAAGGTTTTTGAAAATTGTTTTCAGCATATTCGCTTTTCGAAAATGTCACATGATGCAGTTTTCATGCAATTCTTCGTATCATTCCCAAAACACAAACAACTAAATCTGCCATATACTTTTTTTTCTTTTGAAAGCTTTTGAGTTACTAAAGAAACTTGCAGCTTATAAAACTTTATACTAGAAATTTCAAGCGACAAAATTTAAAAACTATTGTCTTTTGAGCTGAGGCTAATAAAACAAATTTGTATGGCAGATTTGTACATTATAATCATATAAATATAATAGAACCTTAAACATAGGCATTTTCTTAATTTCGTCGTGTAGAGCATTTGGCATAACATAATAAAATCCGGATTCAACATTTCGTAACTCGGAAACTGAAGGATATATCACACTAAAATTCAAAACTCTCTGATGCTGGTATAAGACAGCATTGAAAATAAATGTTCGGCTAACTTAGCTGAAAAATTTTAAAAATCCATTTTCAGTTGTTTATTCCCTTAATTTTCAAGCCCGGGCCCGGCCCGAGCCCGACCCTAATCCAGCCCGAGGGCTTGGCCCGAGCCCGTGCAGACCTCTAATGTCCGGTCGTCTGCTTAGCCTGGTGGTAGGTAGCGCTGCTGCTTACCATGCTGGAAACCCAGGTTCGCTTCCCGGTACCGGCGTCGGGATTTTCTCCCGCTGGGAGACCAGGTCCAGGGTACACTCAGCCTCATTAGACCACTGAGCTGCCAATTGAGGGGCTTGATTGAATAGTAGAGGCCCCTGGTTACGTAAGCCGTGAAGGATTGGGGTGCAGACCACGTCCTACCCTCTAGTACTGCCCCCACTCATGATGCCTATAGTGGGCAGAGGTGGGGGTTATCATTATTATTATTATTACTACTATTACTATTATTATTACTATTATTATTATCATTATCACAATCACTGTCACTGTCACTGTCACTGTCACTGTCACTGTCACTATCACTATCACTATCACTATTATTATTATTATTATTATTATTATTATTATTATTATTATTATTATTATTATTATTATTATTATTATTATTATTATTATTATTATTATTATTATTATTATTATTATTATTATTATTATTATTATTATTATTATTATTATTATTATTATTATTATTATTATTATTATTATTATTATTATTATTATTATTATTATTATTATTATTATTATTATTATTATTATTATTATTATTATTATTATTATTATTATTATTATTATTATTATTATTATTATTATTATTATTATTATTATTATTATTATTATTATTATTATTATTATTATTATTATTATTATTATTATGTCTGTTATCTGCTAACGCTGAAATTAATGTGATAAATCACATAACTTTCTCTCTCCACTATGTTTAATTATTATACATTTTTACACGCCATAGAAATAAATTGTTTACAGAAAAATTATGTGTTGAGGTTTTATCCGAAATATGCGTTAGTCATACTGTGTTTCTCTCTCTGCCTATTAACTTTCCACGCGTTTGCCTCATGATTTATATAAACAGTCGATTATTCTTATAATAAAATTCGAAACGTCTGCCTACAAAGACTTTCAAATTAGTCAACACGTATTTTATTTCTTTATTGTTTGTGCGGAATGAGAGAATGCCGTTTTAACCATAATCTGGTTTGCTTTGTAATTAACGCACGCTAAGGAAGGAAAATCGCTCACGTTTACACGCTCATAGAGGTCTCGGCCTCAACCTGCAAATATTTAACATAAAGGAAGAACATGGAGTTCATCCAAGTTAGCAAATTATTTAATAAATCCGTAATTTAATTAGACTTACATTCCATGTTATGAAATGGTTACTTGTACAAAATTTAATCTGAATAACGTAAACTAAACTGCAAATTTAGGTACATTTGGTCCTGTTACACACACTTATATCTCATATATACAACATTTTAAATAAAATAGTTAAACGTGTTTGTCGAAAAAATCAACGAATCTTTTACATGAAAAGATTATTGTGCTGTGAGGAATAGAATAAAATTCTTCACTTTTCGTTCTTGAAAGTGTTCATCTCCAATATGAAGTTAGGCACTTTGTTACCTTCTCTACTGCGTATAGTAGAGGAAGTATTGTATTCCACCAAAAATTCGATGTCGAGATTTCACCGGAAATATGTTTTTAGGCCCCTGAATACAAAAAAAAAAAAAAAAAAAAAAAAAAAAAGAAAAGCATTTTAGAAAAAGAACCGTGCGTGTGTGCGTATGTGTCTGTGTGTGTGTGTGTCTGTGTGTGCGTGCGTGCGTGTGTGTGTGTGTGTGTATGTGTGTGTGTGTGTGTGTCTGTGTGTCTGTGGACAGTATAACTCAGAAACCAAAGTCGGTTAAAAAGCCAAAGTTGGTATTTAAGTTTAATGTCTTTCAAGGATGCGACACGAAGATTTTCAAGAAAACAGCCCCACTATAAACTACCCTTTACATGGGAAACGTTTCCAAAATTTTGATTTTTTTTTAAAGCTAACTCTAACGATTTTGATTAAAATGCCGTATGTTTGAGATATTTTTATGACAAATGAAATTTACATCTTGAATTTTCTGACTATAGGCCGTGAAGTCCTTTTACTTTGAATGACTTTTGCAAACTGGTAAATCGTAAGAGATAGAACAGAACTTACTACACAAAACATGTAGATTTTGCAAAAACACACAATTTATGTCCAAATAATTTTTTTTCTAGAGTGAAGCATTTCTGGATGTTTTGGAGAACTTATACTTCTGTCAAATGGAACATCGCTATTCATTTTTTATGTTAGGCGTGCAAAGAGAAAGGAATTTGAAAGCTTTAAGTGATTTGACTATCGCTCAAAGTCGACTGTATTCCCATATTCCCGTTGCACGTGCAAGAAAACGAGCAATAAGATAATTTCTGCAAATGTTTATCTTAACTAACACGAAGAAGATATAGGAATAAGAGTTTGTAAGAATGGTTAGTACACGAGTAGAGAAAGTCATGTGAGTGACTGCAACACATCAAATTTTCCCATTGAATTTTCTGTTATAATTCCGATGTTTAATGAGATAGACGTAAATGTAGAACATAAAACCGTATAGATTCATGTAAACGTACAGGTATAGACTAATGTCACTACTGTGTTAGCCAGGGATCGCCAGCTGACGTGCACGGTGTGCCTATACAGTTCCCACGGTGCCGGCCGGCGTGCCTGGTCGTTGCTGGCGAGTGCTCGGGAGATACCTCAGTGGCGTTCCGTAATCTGCACTTGCGTTACAATTAAATAACTAAAGACAGGGTAGTACTGAAGGAATAATCCCAAAACTGTATAATACGTGGTTTAATATGTCTCTGGCACTTGTTATTAAGTTATAGATAAACAACCCAATACCAGTAAGATTATTACAGCCTTCAATCCTATGCATACAACCAAATGATGGCATATAAAAGCAATGTTTTTAACTGTAAGAACTAAACAGTACTTTGTGAAAATTAACACAATTTTGAAACAATTGAAAATATAAAATAACAAAATTATATTTACTATACAGTGCTAATATTACACAGAATACTTCATATTAAACGAATATACACGTTTCAATTAAAAATTTTATGCATTCAGTTTTTGGTAGACACTCTTGCCTTCTGACCCCTTTTGGTTTTCAGAATATTCGCTACATTTGGAGACAATGAAACTTCTCCGGACCCTTAATGCACACTTCAAGTTATGATCACTGTTGCTGGCTCTCTGAGGGTTTTCAATGCGTTTCATAGCTGAAAATAAGGATTCACATACATAGGTAGAAACAAACATTGCAATCATAAATGCCGCACGCCAGTGTAATCGAGGGAATCTTGATTTAGGAAATTTCCTGTAGAAATCTAGCAAACTTCCTCTGTTTCTGTAAGTCTTAGCTAACTCAATGCTGCATTTCAAGCTCCAGTTGAATATTCTTGGAAGTATCATCAGTATTCATGTTAAATGGTGTAGCGAATAAATCAAAATCCATTTTTTAGCCCGTGAGATCGTGAAACCTTTTATCAAACGCACGGGAAAGCATGCGCAGATTTTCAACATAACAACCCACTTCTAGGGAAACATAATCATGGATCACGCTTTCCAACCTGGGAAAATGACAAGGATCGCTATTTGGCAGTTGACGTTCCCATAATGAGAGCATATTTTCAAAAGCTTCAATGCTTCAGAACATCTCTGTGATTAATTTGTTTTTCCCTTGAAGTGAAACATTCAAAGTATTCAAATGTTCACTTATATTGGCCATAAATGCAAGATCACATTTGCACTTAACATTCGTGAGCTCGTCAATAGATTCTCCGAACATTTCCACGAACATACGCATCTCATCCAATAATTCAAAGAATCTGCTTAAAACCTTGCCTCGACTGAGCCACCTAACTGCTGTATGATACGCCATATCACCATACTCATGCTCCAAATTTTCTAAGAATGTTTTAATAACTCTCAAGAATGCGACACGTAGACTCCTCCACCCTAAGCTATCCTTTATATGGAGCATTTTTCGAAAATTTAGATTTTCTCAAACATAGCTCTATCGATTTTGATTAAAATGGCACAAGTTAAAGATATGTTTATGGCAAACGAAATGTATATTTTTGATTTTCTGACTGAGGCCTATATGGTTCTGTTTGCTCTCAGAGATAGACCGAATCTTACCATAGCAAAAATGTAGATTTGGTGAAAGCACACAAGCTATGTCCAAAAGAAATTCTTTTTTGTGGAGTGAATCATTTCAGACATATTCCTTGTTATTTGTGTGAGCTTGGCAATACTTATACTTTTCTCAAATGGACGGTTGTTATTTACTTTTTTATCTCTTGGCGGTGCAAAGAGAACGGAAATTCAAAGCCATCATATAGCGACCAGCTTTAAAAGATTTGACTGTCGCTCAAAGCCTACTGTATTTGCATATTCCCTTTGCACCTATAAGGAAATAAGGAATATGAGAATAATCTACGAATGTTTATCTCAATTAACATGGAGATAGAGGAATTAGTATTTGTAACAATGGCTATTGCAAGAGTAGAGAAAGTCATGTGAGTGCGACACATCAGATTCTTTCCTCTAAGTGTAGCTCTTTATTTGGATGCAACGTTTGTATTTTACCCCGTGCTTTTTGATTTGAGGTTATTGTTGAAATTTCTCTACTACTAAGTAGAGGAAGTGTAGTATTCCATCCAAGCACTCGATGTCGAGGTTTCTTCGGAAATACATGTTTTGAGGCTCTCTGAATAAAAAACAATGCGTTTTTTGAAAATGGTCCGTATGTGTGTGTGTGTGTGTGTGTGTGTCTGTGTGTGTGTGTGTGTGTGTGTGTGTGTGTGTGTGTGTGTGTGTGTCAGTGGACAGCATAACTCAAAAACCAAAAGTCGGTTAAAAACCAAAGTTAGTATTTAAGTTTAATGTCTTTCAAGGATGCGAGATGAAGACTTTTAAGAAAATTGCTCCACCATAAACCGCCCTTTACATGGAGAATTTTGAAATAATTTTAATTTTCTTGGAAATGGCTCTAATGGTTTTGATTAAAATGCCACATGTTTGAGATATTTTAATGACATATGAAATGTATACATTGTGGCTATAGCCTATGTAGTCTTGTTTACTATGGATGACTTTTGAATAAATCGTAAACCGTAAGAGATTGGCAAAATGTTACTACACAAACATGTAAAATGTAAAACCCGCGCGACAGCCCACGAAGGGCCAAGGCCTACCGCCCAGCCGCTGCGTCCCCCACCTCTGCCCACTACAGACGTCATTGGTGAGGTGCAGTACTGGAGGGTGGCACGTGGTCAGCGCCCCGAGCCCTCCCGGCCAGTTATGCGGTCTTCTCGACCTGGGGCCGCTACTTCTCCATCAAGTAGCTCCTCAATTGGTCCCCCCGGGACCTAACGAGGCTGAGTGCACCCCGTGCCAGACCTCCCAGATAAAATCCCCATGCTGGTACCGGGGATCGAACCCGGGTCCTCCGCGCCACAGGCAAGCGCGCTGCCAGCTGCGCTACGGAGGCGGCCTACATAAACATGTAGATCTCACTAAAACACATAGTTTATGTCCTGACACA
Source organism: Tenodera sinensis (assembly GCA_030765045.1). NCBI lineage: Eukaryota > Metazoa > Arthropoda > Insecta > Mantodea > Mantidae > Tenodera > Tenodera sinensis. The sequence goes on along the minus strand of CM060974.1, from coordinate 76,497,964 downwards.
TTTTTTGTAGAGTGAATCATTTCCAAGATATTTCTTGTTATTTGTATAGGTTTTGCAGAACTTATACTTCTGTCAAATGGAACATCGCTATTCATTTCTTTATGTTAGGGTGCAAAGAGAACGGAATTTGAAAGCTTTAAATGATTTGACTATGGCTCAAAGCCTACTGTATTCCCATATTCCCGTTGCACGTGCAAGAAAACGAGCAATAAGATAATTTCTGCAAGTGTTTACCTCAACTAACACGAAGAAGATAGAACAATAAGAGTTTGTAAGAATGGTTAGTACAAGAGTAGAGAAAGTCATGTGAGTTACTGCAACACATCAGATTTTTTCTCATGATGAGCCTCTTGAAATAGAGAGTGATATTATTTAAAGAGAGAGAGAGATGCGCCCATCTACCTCAACTTGTGGCAAGTTGAGAAGCAAGAACCCTGAAGACAATATGTGCTATTCCTTTGTTTTTGTTTTTGTTGTTGTAACATGGTTTTCCTAAAAGAGTAATATGTTAAACAGATCTCGTACTTATCACCACAAGGAACATGTTAATGAGGTTGTTGACAGATGATGCGCAACTGTTCTCTTGAGAGCAACTTTCACACGAGCTTCACAACCCAAACTTGCTATGTTCTTGTCCTTGGTTCATATCACAAACCACAATTTCCCCTTTAAGCCGGAAGTAACGCTATCTATCCGACATTATCAAAGACAAGCGAGTACTTCAAATAACAAAGTTTACAGCGAAATGTCTGTAAAATGGTGTCATTTAGAGTACTTCCTTATTATAACTTTAAATATCTGTGACGACGTACGAAAACTAATTGCATCGAACTTTAAAAGAGATTCCTTTTTTAGCCGGTTTATTATACTAATATGGTTCCCATATGTTGAATTTAGACTAGATCTTCTCGTCGTGAAAACACCGCCATGGATCAGTTTTCCTTCTCCGTGCTACTCCTTTAATATTAATCATGGTTTGAGATGACACCCAACAGTTAAAAACAATGATGATAATAACAAGAGAAGTTTTATCTGTGTTAGTGTGAAAGTTTGAAAGAGTAGGTATACGAGAAATTAATAAACACCACTTCACATTTCAAAAATGTGTCGTCCTTAAAATATAGAAAACCTGAAGCACAGTACGAGTATTTGTTAGAACGCTAAGACAGTAGTAACATTTTAGTTTATATCTAGCATAAAAAATGAATAGCGATGTTCCATTTGACAGAAGTATAAGTTCTCCAAAACTTCCAGAAATGCTTCACTCTACAAAAAAAGAAAAAAAAATTTAGACATTAATTCTGTGTTTTAGCAAGATCTAAATTTTTTGTATACTAAGTTTTGTTCTATCTCTTACGATTTACCAGTTTGCAAAAGTCATTCAAAATAAATAGGACTTCACTGGCTATAGCCAGAAAATTCAAGTTGTAAATTTCATTTGTCATAAAAATATCTCAAACATACGGCATTTTAATCAAAATCGTTAGAGCTATCTTTAAAAAAATATCAAAGTTTTTGGAACGTTTTCCATGTAAAGGGTAGTTTAGGGTGGGGCTATTTTCTTGAAAATCTTCGTGTCGCATCCTTGAAAGACATTAAACTTAAATACCAACTTTGGCTTTTTAACCGATTTTGGTTTCTGAGTTATGCTGTCCACAGACACACACACACGCACACAGACACACACACACAGGCACGGATCTTTTTCTAAAATGCTTTTTTTTTTATTCAGGTGGCCTCAAAACATATTTCCGGTGAAATTTCGACATCGAATTTTTGGGTGGAACACAATACTTCCTCTACTATACGTAGTAGAGTACGTAACAAAGTGCCTAACTTCATATTGGAGATGAACACTTTCAACAACGAAAAGTGAAGAATTTTATTCTATTCCTCACAGCACAATAATCTTTTCATGTAAAAGAGTCGTTGATTTTTTCGAGAAATACCTTTAACTATTTTATTTAGAATGTTGTATATATGGGATATAAGTGTGTGCAACAGGACCAAATGTGCCGACATTTGCAGTTTAGTTTACGTTATTCAGACTAAATTTTGTATAAGTAAACATTTCATAACATGGAATGTAAGTCTAATTAAATTACGGATTTATTAAATAATTTGATAACTTGGATGAACTCCAGGTTCTTCCTTTATGTTAAATATTTGCAGGTTGAGGCCGAGACCTCTATGAGCGTGTAAACGTGAGCGTTTTTCCTTCCTTAGCGTGCGTTAATTACACGGCAAACCAGATTATGGTTAAAACGGCATTCTCTCATTCCGCACAAACAGAAAGAAATAAAATACGTGTTGACTAATTTGAAAGTCTTTGTAGGCAGACGTTTCGAATTTTATTATAAGAATAATCGACTGTTTATATAAATCATGAGGCAAACGCGTGGACTGTTAATAGGCAGAGAGAGAAACACAGTATGACTAACGCATATTTCGGATAAAACCTCAACACATAATCTTTCTGTAATCAATTTATTTCTAAGGCGTGTAATAAATGTATAGTAATTAACCATAGTGGAGAGAGAAAGTTATGTGATTTATCACATTCATTTCAGCGTTAACAGTTAACAGACATAATAATAATAATAATAATAATAATAATAATAATAATAATAATAATAATAATAATAATAATAATAATAATAATAATAATAATAATAATAATAATAATAATAATAATAATAATAATAATAATAATAATAATAATAATAATAATAATAATAATAATAATAATAATAATAATAATAATAATAATAATAATAATAATAATAATAATAATAATAATAATAATAATAATAATAATAATAATAATAATAATAATAATAATAATAATAATAATAATAATAATAATAATAATAATAATAATAATAATAATAATAATAATAATAATAATAATAATAATAATAATAATAATAATAATAATAATAATAATAATAATAATAATAATAATAATAATAATAATAATAATAATAATAATAGTAATAATAATAATAATAATAGTAATAGTAATAGCAATAGTAATAACAGTAATAATAATAATAATAATAATAATAATAATAATAATAATAATAATAATAATAATAATAATAATAATAATAATAATAATAATAATAATAATAATAATAATAATAATAATAATAGTAATAATAACAATAATAATAAAAATAATAATAATGATAATAAGTACCTGGGCGACCGAGCTTCGCTCGGCGTTTTTCGCCTCTGTTTTTGTGAAATCTTATTTTTTGTGGGAGGAGATACTTATTTAGACAAACCTGAAGGGCAAAACTTTAACTAAATAAAACTACTTGTCGCAATTGTTAAGAGCAATGTCCCAGATACAAGAGGTATAGAAATACATTAAAATATTGCATAAACACCATCATTTCAGCTGTAAAACGTGTACTGCTGAAAGCAGGCCTCCCCCATAGATATCCACCCAGTTTGAGGTTTTCGTCGAGCATTTGTTCCATTATGGATTTCAGTTCTTTGCTGCTGTGATTGACTCCAGGACGTTAACACGTTGGCCAAGGTCCGTCATACTTCCATCGAGTTCTTCCATGGCTTCCTTAACCCCGGCCAGTCGCTCGTTAGTATTCTTCGATAGACCTGTATTCATATTGGAATTCCCGTCTTCATCTTTTCCGTTTCGGAGTTTACATTTTCAATTTGCCTTCCATTTTTGTTCCCATATTTTCTATTCCGTAGTTTACATTTTTCCAATCCGGTTTTCATATTTGTTTCCTCTGCCGCATTCCCGAATTCATGTCATTTCCCATTATGCCCATCTTGGCTAAAATTGCCCGCCTCAATAGCGTGATGGTTAGCGAGTCTGCCTCGCGTTCAAGAGGTCGTGAGTTCGAATCTCGCTTAGGGTAAGTTATCCGGGTAAGGTTTTTCTTTCCGAGGTTTTCCCTACCCTGAGAAGACGAATGTCGGGTAACATAAAGCTCCATGGACCTCGGGCTCATTTGAACATCATTTCACCCATTTCATTCATTCGTCCGATATGACACAATGTTGGAGGACGTTAATTAAAAAAAAAAGCATTTGTTTCATCAACTGTTCCATATCGTGCTTTTCGTCGCACTCCGGACACCAATTGTGATTACTTTACTTTTTTAACTATTTCTTTATTTTTTATTAAAACACCGGAAAGACACTAAGTAAACGCAATGTTGAAGAATAACAAATACTACAGAAAGAAGAGGTGGTGGATAAAGCAATGTGAATGTACTACGCGCATTTATGTTTCAAACATATAGGAAATTGTATGAATTGTTCGTAATTGTTCTTCGAAGCGGGAGTAGTGAAAGAAATGTGATTGTGTTTTACTAAAGAAAAATGAGTAGAAAAACCGTGTGAATGTTATACGTTGCACTTATATTTCAAGTGTACGGAAAAATGTATGGATTGTTTGCAGAAGAGGGAGTAGTATGTTAGGTAAAAGAAAAGGGAGTAGAGAAAACCATGTGAAGGTAATACATTGCGTGGTAAAATGGATTGCATAAAAACCTTCGCCATGAAAAAAATGTCACTTTTCATGGCGATCGGTCAACCTGTTTTGGAATTTAATCACTCTTCAACATAAGATATGTATAGGCCTTGGTATGTATGAAGTTGATAAACCATAGGGAATAACATGTGAATTGCTACGTAAAACAAAAGTGAGTAGAGAAAGTAGTATGAATGTAATACGTTGCATTTGTTTCAAACATATAGCAAATTGTATGAATTATATGTTGAAGGGCGAGTAGCGAAAGAAGACTGATTGTGTCTCGTAAAGGAAGAATTAGTAGAGGAAATCGTGTGAATGTAATACGCTGCATTTATATTTCAATCCTAGAATATTATGTGAATTGTATTTTGAAGGGCAAACAGAGAATACATGAATGCGCTACATAAAAGAAAAGCGAGTAGAAAACCATTTGAAAGTAATATATTGTGTAGTAAAATTGTTATCATAAAAGCTCTCCATGAAAAAATACATATGCGTGCCGAATTTCGCGGTGATCGGTTAAGCGGTTTTCGAGATTAACAGTTAGATATATACAAACATTCAAGTTGTATAGATGATATGAATTGTTTCTAGAAGAGTGAGTGGAGAAAGTCATGTGAAGGTGTTACCTAAAAGTGAGTAGGGAAAACACTGTGAATGTAACATGTAGCATTTCTATATCAAACATGCACAAAATTGTATGACTTATTTCTAGAAGAGTAAGTAGAGAAACAGTTATGAGTGTGTTACCCAAAAGCAAGTAGAGAAAACAGCATGAATGTAATACGTAGCATTTCTATTTCAAACATGCATGAAATTGTATAACTTATTTGTAGAAGAGTGAGTAGAGAGAGATGTGAATGTGTTACCTAAGAGTGAGTAGAGAAAACAGTATGAATATAATATGTAGCATTTCTATTTCAAACATACAGAAAATTGAATGATTTCTTTATAGAAGGGTATAGAAAGAGATGCGAACGTGATACCTAATAGTTGAAGGTTCACAAACAGTGTGAATTTAATAGCATTTCTATTTAAAATATACAGAACATGGCATGACTAATTTTAAAAGGGGGGATAAAAGTGTTTTATTGGTGCAAAATCACGTCTTTTATGGAAAATTGTTTATAGAAGGGTGAGTAGAGAATGATTTGTAAATGTGATACCTAAAAGTAAGTAGAAAAACCACTGTGAATGTAACATGCAGCATCTCTATTTCAAACATACAGAAAATTGCATGACTTATTTGTAGAAGAGTGAGTAGAGAAAGAGGTGCGAATGTATCACCTAATAGTGAGAGGAGAAAACAGTGTGAATGTAATAGCACTTCTGTTTCAAACATACAGCACATGGTTTGACTTATTTTAAAAGTGGGATAAAAGTGTTTTTCGGTGCAAAATCACCTTTTCTATGGAAAATTGTTTATAGAAGGGTGAGTAGAGAATGATTTGTAAATGTGATACCTAAAAGTAAGTAGAAAAACCACTGTGAATGTAACATGCATCATCTCTATTTCAAACATACAGAAAATTGCATGACTTATTTGTAGAAGAGTGAGTAGAGAAAGAGGTGCGAATGTATCACCTAATAGTGAGAGGAGAAAACAGTGTTAATGTAATAGCACTTCTGTTTCAAACATACAGCACATGGTTTGACTTATTTTAAAAGTGGGGATAAAAGTGTTTTTCGGTGCAAAATCACACTTTTTATGGAAAATTGTTTTCAGAAGAGTGAGTAGAGAAAGAGATGTGAATGTGTTACCTAAAAGTGAGAGGAGAAAACAGTGTGAATGTAATAGCACTTTGTTTTAAACATACAGAACATGGTATGACTTATTTTAAAAGTGGGGATAAAATGTTTTTGGTGCAGAATCATGTTTTTTTTATGGAAACTTGTTTATAGAAGACTGAGTGGAGAAAGAGATGTGAATGTGTTACCCAAAAGTTGAGTAGAGAAAACTCTGAATGTAATATGCATGTATACAAAAATTCAACCAAATCTTTAGAGCCGTTTCTGAAATACGGGAAATATAGGTCAGTGTTATTAATAGGTGCACAAATGAACTATGTCTAGAGAGCAGACAGTTACTGACATCTGTCTTTGCAGGATAAGGAACATTTGTACAATTGAGATTCAACATATGTATTTTGTCGTGGAATGAATATGCAAGTGTTTTCTGCATATTCTCTGAATATTTTAGTAGCAGAAGTGTTTGAATAATTTAGCATCAGAGGTTAATTTTATGATGTAGCAGACCAAAAAGCAGAGAAGCGTCCTAGTTATAATGAATGAATTATGAAATGTGTTCATTTTAGTTATTTGCCATAAAAATAAGTGAAACTAATTTACCAAAACATGTGTTTCAGAATTCTTCAGCTTAGTAGCTTCCTCGTTATTTTTAAGGGCACTTGGAAGCGGTTTTGGATAAAAAAGTGGATTTTTATTATTTTGGTTAATATGAATCTACATAGTTTGCAGAATATGCCCATATAAGATTGTGTGTTTGCGGCAATTAAGTACATTTAAATAACTTAAGCATACCCTCAGGGGTCTCCGTCTAGGGGATATGTGAATAGCAACCACAAGGTACCCAAGCAGAGCAGAACATTACTTCCACTTACTGGTGTTTTGCTCCTCACTGTAACTTTTCTATCTGACCTTACCTTGGTCAACTCTTGTTCTCTTCCGACCCCGATGCTATTAGGGTTCCCGAAGGCTAGGGATTCTTTATTTTTCCAACCTCTCCATTTCTCTAATTTCTCTATAAAACCTTAACCCCTAACATGCTGACCTGTCATGGCATGTATACGTCCTCTGATTGGTAATCAGAGGATATGGTCGGTGAATTTATTTTGATAATTCTCCCGGTCAGGTCGGTGAGACCCGTAAACCAACGACAGGTGTGGTCCTCCAGACATTCTGGGGGTTGTGAGAGAGCGATGTGACCGCCAAAACATAAAAATATGGTGCTCTCCAAAAAGCGGTTACATTTATTGCTATAAGTCTCTTCAATATTTATGCAATATGACTCGAGGGGTAAAATGTTCCGGAGTTAAAATAGTCCCCCATTCGGATCTCCGGGCGGGGACTACTTCCCGAGAACCAAAACATTATATTAATAGAAGATCTAACATCAGACTTCTACAATGGAATGCGGGTGGTCTCACACAAACAAAAAGAGTAGAACTGAATAAAATTGTATTTGATTATAATATTGATATATTTTTCATACAGGAAGCAAATCTAACAAATGACCAACTTAAATACTTCAATTTTACTGGTTTTCTACTACACCTACTATCCAAAAATAGACAGATAAGTAGTGGAATATTTGTTGGAGTCAAAAAGGATATTAAATCCTCCTTTGAAATTGTTAAAGAAATGGATAACACAGATAAAAGTGAATTAATAAAGCTAAATTTTTGGGATAACAAAACACATCTACATTTATACAGTATTTACAATCCTCCCAGGAATGAACCAGATCTCTCCCTTTTTGACCAATTAAATAAAACAATCGTAATTGGGGATTTCAATGCTCATTCCAAAAGATGGGGTTATGAAAAAGTGGATTCAACAGGGAAGATAGTGGAAGAATGTTTGAATACCACAACTTTTGAACTGATTTATAGTAAAGAAGATCCCACAACCTTCATACACTACTCCGGAGCAGGCAGTAACCCAGACCTCTTGTTAGCCACAACAGATATTGTTTCAAAAATTAAAAAACAAGTTATAGAAGATCCAAGTTCTGGTCACAGAGCAGTAATTGCTGATATAAAACTAGATAATACAAATAACAGTCAATGTCACACGAATCTGTATTGGAACTTCAAAAAAGCAGATTGGATCAAATATAAAACTGAACTGGAACATAAATTTAAAGAACAAACAAACTCACAGCTACATGACCAACCAGATCATTTGAACAAAAATTTCTGTAAAGTCATCCTAGAAACCGCAAAAAAACATATTCCTCGGGGAAGAATTAAAAATTTCAAACCCTTTTGGAACCCCCAGTTAGAAGAACTGAAAAAGCAAAGGGATATAGCTAGAAATACAGCTGAACAAACAAGAAACATATCGGATACACAAATATGGCGGAAGAAATGTGCCTCACTTAAAAAAGAAATTAATACTGCTAAAAAGAATTACTTTAATAATTTCTTAGAAAAAATGGATTATAGGACAGATGGTAACAAAGCTCATAAGTTCATAAAAAATGTCAAGGGTAGGAAAGAAAACAACAGCACACGTATCATACACAACAATAAAATATTAACTAACGATGCAGCCATAGCTGAAACATTCAATAAATATTATGCTAATTCATATAAAATAACAAGAAATAATAAAAAGGAACGTAAAGAATTTAAGAAAGATTTGAAACAAGAAAGAGAATGTGATCCTAACACTCAATGCAATATCTTTTTTCAAAATTTTAATATGCAAGAACTGAACATTGCAATAAATAATCTAAAAAACAAAAAGTCTCCTGGACCAGATCACATACATCCAGAGTTAATAAAAAACCTTGGAAAAACAGGAAAACAACAATTACTGTAACTCTACAATCTATCCTGGAAAACCACTATACCTGCTGAATGGCGAAAGGCAATAATTGTCCCACTCTTGAAGAAAGACAAAACAGCATCAGAAATAAAAAATATAGACCATAGCTCTTACTAGCATAATAGCAAAAGTAATGGAAAGAATGGTGTCAAACAGGTTAAATTGGTTTCTAGAATCAAAAAATTAATTTCCACATGTTAAGCTGGATTCAGAGAGTTCCACTCTACAAATGAACAAGTCTTACTTCTTAGTCAAGAAATCAAAGACTCCTTCAATAGAAAAGAAGATAATTTATCAGTTTTTATTGATTTCCGAAGTGCATATGATTCTATATGCAGAACAAAACTACTAAAGAAAGTAAAAAAAATAGGGATACAAGGTCCAATGTTTTCATGGCTATGCCATTTCCTAACATAACGCTTTATTGCAACCAGATATGGAAGAAATATATCTAAATACAAACAAGTACACCGTGGCTTACCACAAGCCGCAGTGCTAAGCACAACACTTTTTAATATATTTATTAACGATCTGCCACAACAAATACAAGAATCAGGTGTGAAGTGTGCACTATTTGCTGATGACTTAGTAATGTGGACTTCAAAACCAAAAAGCAAAAGTACAGAACTAGAAAAAACCATGCAACAATCCTTAACCAAATTACAAAGGTGGACCAAAGAAAATTTAATGACTGTTAATAAAACAAAATCAAATTACCAAATCTTTTCACTAAGAAACCAACCACTAAAAATAAAGCTAAATTTTGAGGGTCAACAATTACCAGAAACAAAGGAGGCAAAGTATTTAGGAGTTACATTTGATACTAAACTTGCATGGACCAAACAAATAGAAAATGTAATACAAAGAGCAGAGAGGCGCCTTTCACTGTTAAAACGTCTAACAGGAATGAAGTGGGGATGTTCCAGAGCAACTCTTAACACAACATATATTGTATATATAAAGCCATTATTTACTTACTGCAGCGAAGTTCTTGTAACAGCAAACACAAAAAAGATTCAAATCTTTCAAAGCAAAGTCTGAGATTAATTACAGGTGCTATCAAAACCACACCAATAGCAGCTATCGAAATTCTAACCAACCAATTACCCATTGAATATGAAATAGAAAAAGCGGCTCTTATTGAACACGAAAAGTTTATCAGACTCCCAATCAATACATGGCACAAGATATTTTACACATACACTAAAGACTCAGGAGAGCTTTCTTTCCAAAATTCAAGACATCAAGAAGAATGTATGCCTTCCTAATTCAAAGGAAAACTTCATATCTAAAGTCAATCCGACACAAACATTAGAGATCACATATTATTTACACCTGACAGAAGAAGTTAAGAAAAGTGATACTCCAACTAGTGTTCTAAAATTATTGGCATTAGTGACAATCCATACTAGATTTCCAGAACATGAGTGGCTCCATATTTATACTGATGGATCACTAATATCAAACCAAGATGGAGCAGGTGCTGGAGTCACATGTCACCTCTTTTCCAATTACAAATCTTTAAGTTATGGAACTACAAACTTTGATGGAGAAATTGAAGCAATTCGAATGGCCCTACAAAATCTTTTGTACAGAATGTCACATTTTCAGCAAGCAGTTATTCTCTCAGATTCCAGGGCAGCAATTATAGCAATTACTTCCAAGTTGTCACAAAAAAACCAAACAATTATAGAATGTTGGAAAATCCTTACCCATCTAACAGCACTTCAAAAACGCCTAGTCTTCCAATGGACACCAGCTCACTGTGGACTGAGTGGTGATGAGAAAGCTGATTTTCTTGCAAAAAAGGGTACCGGCAATGTGCAGAAATCAATAGTTAATCTACCATTTTATGCAGCTAAAAGATTAGTCGACTCAGAATTCAAAAAATTATTGAAAAATATTACTATGAAAAATCAAAGAATAAAAGATGGGAACTACCAAACATTCAAACAGTAATTCCTGAGTATCCTCGAAAAACAGCAGTTGCAACCTTCAGGTTGATTACAGGACATGATTGTCTGGCAAAACATTTAAACAGAATTGGGATATATTCTTCACCACTCTGTCCTCTATGTGATCTGCAAGAGGAAATGGATCAAGACCACCTTCAAATATGCCCGGCCACTTCTAATGCCCCATCCATCAGTGAAAAATATTGGAGAGCAAGAGGATTAATGACTTCATTGTCAGAAATCCAGCATTTGCTAACAACAACAACATATACAAGAATTGCACTGTAGAAGCGGGAATAAAAAAATGTTATTTTTTTATGTAAAATCGCGTTTTTTCGGGAATCACACCTATATAGATGAACTTAAAAGGCAAAACTCTATCTGAATACAAAATTTGATCAAAATCGTAAGAGCCGTTTCCAAGTTGCGCGGAATATATATATATATACAAGAATTGCTCGTTTAAATATATAAGATAATAATAATAATGATGATAATGATGATGATGATACTACTACTACTACTACTACTACTACTACTACTACTACTACTACTACTACTACTACTACTACTACTACTACTACTACTACTACTACTACTACTAATAATAATAATAATAATAATAATAATAATAATGATGATAACGTCCCACCTCTGCTCACTATAGGCATCATGAGTGGGGGCAGTACTAGAGGGTGGGACATGGTCTGCACCTCAATCCCTCCCGGCCTACGTAACCAGGGGCCGCTACTATTCAATCAAGCTCCTCAATTGGCGGCTCAGTGGCCTAATGAGGCTGAGTGTACCCCGGACCTGGTCTCCCAGCGGGAGAAAATCCCGACGCCGGTACCGGGAAGCGAACCCAGGTTTCGTGCATAGTAAGCAGCAGCGCTACCTACCACCATGCTAAGCAGACGACCGGACATACAAACACATATTCGTGTAATTTAACAAAAATGTATTCTTGCACTCAGCGGCCTCCAAACGTGCATTTCTCATGAAATCTCGGTAGCTCATTTATGGGTGGAATGTAGTAGGTACCTGTATTGCCTACATGAACACGACATCCAAAGTTTAACATGCGGCTCAATGTACAAACAGCAGAAATGAAATTCCTTACAGCTGCTTATGCAAGACTAGGCACAAAATAAAACTATCAAATACGACAACAATTAAAAGTAAAGGAATTGAACTAAACAATAGTGGAATACAGAACCAATTGGAAACAAGCCTTAAATAGAATGAAGGAAAATAGAATTCTCAAAATAACAATTATTAACTCTCAGCCACATGGACGACCGAGGAAAAGGACAAGACTTCGGAGCCAGCCGAAACAGACTAAATGGTCTAAACTGTGTTGGAGAAGAGTAAATATTAAATAAACTCATTCTTCATTACTAACCACACAGTGCAAGTTTATGAGAACAAATGAGAGCGACAATGAAATAAACTGATGTCTGTATGTAAATCTAATTGTGCAATGGAGCATTTTTTTTTTAATTCTGTGCAACAAAAATAGAAAATTAACGTTAATGTTGATATCTTGGCGCATAGAAACATCAATGTTACATAACTGCAAGGTAATTTGAGCTAGGAATGGTGAGGTTATGTATTTTGCTAACACATCAAGATTAATGCTTCTCGTATACCCTCCAAGCCTGGGGGAGTGGTACACATTGAGCGGAACAGCGCTCACGACCTTGAGCGTGTGTGTTGGGTGAGGACGATGCAAGCACACACCAGTTCAGTGACGTACCTTTCACAATGAGTGCAGGACGTGTTACGCCAACATTTAATCCCGAATGGGAAGAAAAGTATTTCGCCGTCTTCGAAGGTGGAAAATCACATTGTTTGGTTTGTGGTGCAACAGTATCATATCCTTCACATTATAACATTAGGAGGCATTTCACAAATGCGCATGCGCAAGATTATGGTGAAGAGAAGCTGACAGGTGTGGCTCGTGAAAAAATGCTGGATCGTCTTAAAGAACATTTACAAGCCAAAAGTGATAGTACTAGCAAGACGATAGTTGACCGGCAAAACATAGTTCGTGCCAGTTTTAAAATTGCAAACGAAATTGCCAAACCCTCTAAACCCGTCTCTGAGGGAGACTTTATAAAGGAGTGCTTGATAACTGGTGCTGAAGAAATTTGCCCTGATTTAGTGAATTCCTTTAAATCTCTGAGTTTATCTCGTCAAACAGTCACCGAGCGAATTGCAGAAATTGCTTGCAATTTGGAGAAACAGCTGAAAACGTAAATCGGACAGTTGGTGTACTACTCATTATCACTAGACGAGTGTAGTGACAGGAAAGACACGGCTCAGTTAGCTGTTTTCTTAAGAGGAGTTATGAAAATTTCAATATCAGCGAAGAATTTCTAGATCTTGCATCGTTAAAGGACCGGACCACAGGTGAGAATGTGCTTAACGCTGTGCTAAAGACAATGGAACACTTTAATCTTCCATTGGAAAAACTAGTTTGTGTTGCAACCGATGGAGCGCCATCCATGATGGGTCATACGTCGGGATTTGTAGGAAGACTTCGAATTGTTCTTGCAGCAAAAGGAATAAACCCAGACGATGTACTACATGTACATTGCTTTATTCATCGCGAGGCATTGTGTGCGAAATCAGTAACGTTGGATACAGTGATGTCAGTTGTGCGAATTGTGAATACCATTAGGTCGAATTCACTTCGTCATAGACAGTTTCAAGAATTTTTAAAAGATATAAATTCTGAGTTTTTAGATCTACCGTATCACTCTCAAATTAGATGGCTAAGTAGAGGCAACGTGCTTCAGAGCGTTTTCGCGTTACGAAGTGAAATAGACATTTTTTTAAAAGATCAGAAAATAGACTTTGGAGAACTTAGCACCAAAGACTGGATTTGTGATTTAGCATTTTTGAGTGATCTAACATTACACTTAAATACATTGAACACCACTCTACAAGGGAAAGACAATTTAATCATTACGATGATTGATGAACTAAAGGCTTTCATGGACAAATTGCGACTCTGGATGTATCAAATACAGCACACAGATTTGTATCATTTTCCAAATTTGAAATGCGTATTTATTAAAGGATCTTCTGAAGTACTAAACAAATACAAGACAATTCTGGAAGATTTACTGGAAGAATTTAAAATACGATTTAATGATCTGAAGACCATGGACACAGAATGGAGGTTGTTTAACAACCCATTTGCATTCGATGTTAAAGATGCACCACACTCTTTGCAGATGGAATTAATCGACCTCCAGAACAACACACCTCTGCGGACTTTAGGGCTGTTGGGAGTAGAGTTATTTCGTACACTACCCAAAGTGAAGTTTCCAAATTTATGTCTCTTTGGCAGTCGCATTGTAGCTATGTTTGGTACAACATATTGTTGTGAGCAGTTTTTCAGTAAGCTGAACAATGTCAAAACTGCTTCACGCAGTAGTTTAAGTGATGAAAATTTAGTGCACATGTTGCGATTACAATGTTCCAATTTTCAGCCAGAATATGACGAAATAATGAAGCACAAAAGGTTGCACGTTTCAACAGTGACTCAGTGAGTAGCGCTCCAGGTTTACGTGATTTACGAAGTGTTTTAGTTTATTGCATATTAATATACTTCAAAGTCTTGCAAGTCTAAATAGCACTGTAAAATCTGAAAATATAACACTACAACATATATGTAAATATTGTATAGTGTTTAATTTTGTGTTTGTAATAAATTACAATTAAGCAACACGCGTACGCCACTGACTGGTTCATGTGCCTTTATTGCACGCACGTATGGGACGGTAGAAACCTGTTTTTTCTCACGCGAATACACGACGTCCCCAGCCCTGGGTTAAGCAAATACACGTTTGGGTTTTATTCATCCTCCATTAGCTCATTTTTAGGAAAGGCTCAACATTTCTGTGCTTCTGGAAGAACAACAAAGAAAAGAAATTCGAACAAAAAAGTACCTAACTTCATATTGGAGATGAACACTTTCAAGAAGGAAAAGTGAAGAATTTTATCAAATTCCTCACACCACAATAATCTTTTGATGAGAAAGGATCATTAATTTTTTCGAGACACACCTTGAACTATTTTATTTAAAATGCCGTCTGTGTGACATATATGTGCAACAGAACGAAATCTAAATTTGCAGTTTAGTTTACGTTATTCAGACTAAACTTTTTACAAGTAAACATTTCCCATCATGGAATGTAAATCTAGTTAAATTACGGTTATCAAATAATTTTACAACTTCAATGAACTCCGGGTTTTCTCCTTTATGTTCAATATTTGCAGGTCGAGGCCGAGACTGTTCTATGGGCGTGTAAACGTGAGCAAGTTTCCCTTTTTAGTGTGTTAATTACAAAGCCAAACCAGATTATGATTCAAACGGCATTCTCTCATTCCGCACAAACAATAAGAAAATAAAACATGTGTTCACTAATTTGAAACTCTTTGTAGGTAGACGTTTCGAATTTAATTACAACAGTCGACTGTTTATATAAATCATAAGGCAAACGCGGGGAAAGTTAATAGGCAGAGAAACACAATGTGACTAACGCGTATTTCAGATAAAGCTTCAACACAGTTTTTCCTGTAATGAATTGATTTCTAAGGTTTGTAAAAATGTATAATAATTAACGATAATGGAGAGAGAAAGTTATGTGATTCATCAGATTCAGTTTAGCGTTTTCAGTTAACAGGAATAATAATAATAATAATAATAATAATAATAATAATAATAATAATAATAATAATAATAATAATAATAATAATAATAATAATAATAATAATAATAATAATAATAATAATAATAATAATAATAATAATAATAATAATAATAATAATAATAATAATAATAATAATAATAATAATAATAATAATAATAATAATAATAATAATAATAATAATAATAATAATAATAATAATAATAATAATAATAATAATAATAATAATAATAATAATAATAATAATAATAATAATAATAATAATAAGAAGAAGAAGAAGAAGAAGAAGAAGAAGAAGAAGAAGAAGAAGAACAAGAAGAATAAGAATAACAATAATAATAATAATAATAATAATAATAATAATAATAATAATAATAATAATAATAATAATAATAATAATAATAATAATAATAATAATAATAATAATAATAATAATAATAATAATAATAATAATAATAATAATAATAATAATAATAATAATAATAATAATAATAATAATAATAATAATAATAATAATAATAATAATAATAATAATAATAATAATAATAATAATAATAATAATAATAATAATAATAATAATAATAATAATAATAATAATAATAATAATAATAATAATAATAAACTCAAGGCGCAACAGTCAAGTTCCGACCAAAGCCTACCGCCATGTCGCTGCGTCCCCCACCTCTGTCTATTGCAGGCATCATGAGTGGGGTGCAGTACTAGAGGGTGGGATGTGGTCAGGACCCCAATCGCTCTCGGTCTACGCAATCAGGGGCCGCTACTGTTCAACCAAATATCTCCTCAATTGGCCCTTCAGGGTTCTAATGAGGCTCAGTGTGCCCCGGATCAGGTCTCCCAGAGGGAGAAAATCCCGTCACCAGTGCCGGGAAGCGAACCCGGGTCTCCTTAGTAAGCAGCAGCGCTACCACCATGTTAAGAAGACGATCAGACGTAGAAAAACATATTCGTGTAATTTTCCAAGAATTGTTTTCTTGAATTCAGCGGCCTCCAAACGTGCATTTCTCATGAAATCTCGGTAACTCATTTACGGGTGGAATGTCTACCTTCCAGCTGCATGTTACATAATGTAAATGGGTAACAATACAACATCCAAGGCTCAATATGCGGTTCAGAAACATGGATAATTATGGCACAAATATACAAACAGCAGAAATGAAATTCCTTAGAGCCATAGCTGGTTATGCAAGGCTAGGCAGGAAACAAAACTATCAAATGGAGAATTTAATGTCATATCGACACTTTGGCCATGATAGCTTAGTGGTTAGAACAGCCGGACGGCAAACAGTAGGTCCGTGATTCAAATCCCGGTCATGGCATTCAATTTTTCAGTTTCACTCTACCCTTTCCAATTACGTCCTAAACACAGCTAGTGTGGAAAAACATTAATTACAAAACTATCAAATACGACAATAATTAAAAGTAAAATTATTGAACAAAGCAATAGTAGAATACAGAACCAATTGGAGCCAACGCAACCCTTAAATAGAATGAAAGAAAATAGAATTCTCAAAATAACAATTAACAATCAGCCACATGGACAAAAGAACATAGAACGACAGAGGAAAAGGGAAGGAACAAGACTTTGGAGCCGAAACGGGCTACATGGTCTAACGTGTGAAGAAGAAGAAGAAGAAGAAGAAGAAGAAGAAGAAGAAGAAGAAGAAGAAGAAGAAGAAGAAGAAGAAGAAGAAGAAGAAGAAGAAGGAGGAGGAGGAGGAGGAGGAGGAGGAGGAGGAAATAAACTCATTCATTAATAACCACACAGCGCAAGTTTATGAGAACAAATGAGAGCGATAATGAAATAAACTGATGTCAGTATGTCTGCCAAATAATAACTAAATGTACCACTGTGTTTTATAAAGTTATCCGTATTACTTTCTCTGCTGCTAATTAGGGGTAGTATTGTATTGCACCCAACAATTCGATGTCGAGATTTCACCGGAAATATATGTTTTGAGACACCCCTGATCCAAAAAAAGGCATTTTTAGAAAAAGGTTCGCGGTGCGTGTGTTTGTGTGTGTGTGTGTGTGTGTGTGTGTGTGTGTTTGTTTGTTTGTTTGTTTGTTTGTTTGTTTGTTTGTGTGTGTGTGTGTGTGCTGTGGACAGCATAACTCAAAAACGAAAAGTCGGTTATAAAGCAAATGTGGTATTTAAGTTTAATGTCTCTCAACGATGCCACACGAAGATTTTGAAGAAAATAGCCCCACCCTAAACTACCCTTTACATGGAAGATTTTTCGAACATTGTGATTTTCTTGAAATTGGCTCTAATGATTTTGATTAAAATCTCATATGCTTAAAATATTTGTATGACAAATGAAATGTATATTTTGAGTTTTCTGGCTATAGCCAATGTAGTCCTGTTTACTCTGGGTGACTTTTGAATAACTCGTAAACGGTAAGAGATAGACAAATTCTTAATATACAAAAAATGTAGATCTCATAGATCTCACTAAAACACATTATTTAAGTCCGAATATGTTTTTTGTTTTTTGTAAAGTGAACCATTTTGGAGATATTTCTTGTTATTTGTGTCAGATTCGGAAAACTTGAAACTTTCGCGTAATAGAACTTCGTTGTTAATTTTTTATATGTTAAGTGTGCAAAGAGAACGAAATCTCAAAGCTGCAAAAGATTTGACTGTCGCCCAAAGCCTACTGTATTCTAATATTCCCCTTGCACCTACAAGGAAATAAGCAATAAGATAATTTGTACAAATGCTTATCTCAACTAACATGAAGAAGATACAAGTATAAGAGTTTGTAGGAATGGTTAATACAAGAGTAGAGAAAGTCATGTGAGTGCAACACATCAGATTTTCTTTCTTCCACACGCTTGTACAAAGACACAGTTCTGTTTTATTGACGTTCACACAGTCCATAGCCTACGTGATGTTACAACTCACATCTGCTTTCTTCTCGTAATCTTTACGCACCCCTTTCGCTTGCTTTCTTTCTTCACCTTGTCTGCCTCTCAAGCACTAACTCCGACGATACAATCACTCAATACTCTTTAAAACCTCCTCACTTCGACGTGATGTATCCTTCATCACGACAGTAAAACACACACACACACGCACGCACACACACACACACACACACACACACACACACACACACACACACACAGCTGTCTTGCACTCACTGACGCACTCCGACTCCAAAAAATGCTTCGTTCCAGGCGCTTCTAAAGCCTTTTACACCAGAAATGACTTAATCAGGTCTTTCTCGAATGCCTACAAACAAGTCGGCTGCCGAACAGTCCTCGAATACTCAGCAGAAAACTCCATTACGGGGACAGATTTGTGGCGGTGTAATGAGGACCAGAAAAGGTGGGGGAATAGTAGATACACCTGATCTCCTAGAAAAGCCATGTTTTAATTTCCTTTAGGTTTACCTCCAAATTCTTAATGCCCATTAGGAAAAGGATGTATATGTTGCCTGAAATAAGTAATATTTATTCGCTTAAACGATTCTGTGTTGTAAGAAAAGCTTTAACTTTGTCTTTAGAATCACAAACACTCAAAGCTGTTCAGCAAACATAATGCAATGTTATATTAGAAATATAGAAACCTTTAATCCTTCAACAAACTCTTCCTATAATATGTATACTGGAATTACAGTTCTTATCGGAATAGCTTTAAACATATTTGTCTATTACGTTGTATTATGTAACACTTTCTGCTTTCGAATGAAAGATTTTCTTGCAATATGCATACAATAATCCGCCTTTCTTGTGCTGTATTAAAATTGCATTACATTTCTGTGAATTTGCACAGTTTCTGGGATTTATAGGACTGTGTTATCAGCTTCCTATACAGCAATATCTGGCTACGTGTGGTTTCTGATGTATGCGACATGCTGTGAATCAAGCAACAGCTGAGTAACGATTTACTGAGCCGTCTGATGCAATCAATACTTCCCTTTCATGTCAACGTGTCATTGATTATAACTATGTCCAGTCAGTATCTGGAATATTGGAGGGGGGTAAAGAGAGATAAAGGCCTCGTTAGCTTATAATGACACCATTGCATTTTACTAAAAGGTTGTTGTTGTTTTCTAGTGCCTTGCATCTGGCAATGAAGCCATTAGCATTCGTGCTTTCCAATACTTTTGAACTGTAGTTTCTTCTGATCTTAATGCTTCACAGGTCTTCAAGTGGTCTTCGTTCATTTCTGCTGGATCGTTACACAGGACACATGTTGGTGAGGATGAGATACCTATTCTGTAGAGATGACTTGCCAAGCAGTCATGATTTGTCAATAGTCGGAAGGCTGCAACAGCTGTTTTCCTTGGTCTCTGGGGGATTATATCTGGATTGGAAAGTAGTGTAATCCATTTTTTATCTTTGGCATTTGTTTCTATTTCTTGTAGATATGAATGACAAAATTTTTTTATGATCAAGCGTTTTATTGAGGAATATGAGAAATTGAATTTAGAATTTTGTTTTATTGTTGTGCCTTTCTTTGCAAGTGAGTCTGCAGCTTCGTTCCCCATGATTCCACAGTGTGCTGGAATCCATTACTAAAAGGTAAGTGGTACAGATACAGAGGGGAACACCTCGCTCACTTTGACCTACACAGATCTATTGTGACTACCATCCCCAGGAGGCAAGGATGAAATGAGAGGACCGAAGGTACCATCAGGGTCTCAGTAGACAGGCCACAGAGACGCGCGGAGGTCCCTAACAAGTGCTGAGATGTCTTCATCCCGCGCCAGGCTTCGCCATGCAGCCATTACACCACGGGTCCGGTACCTCACTGAGCGGCCCCCCAACCCCCGCGGAGCACCATGGCCGGCCAAATGCCACCTATCGCCGAGAACAGCAGTTACCATGCGCAATCCTCCACGCCATCTGCCCGGCACCGCGATCACTACACACCTGGAAGTACACCTGAAAGATGATAAGGAAATGAAATGAAGGGAAATGATGGAAAGGAACCCGTGGTATGAAATAATGTACCCCAGCATTCGTCTAAGTGACCTGGGGAAACCACGGAAAACCCATGTCAGAGTGCGCGGCCACGGGGATCGAACCCGCGACCTCCCGAATGCGGGCCACAGACGTTACCGCCTGAGCCATCTCGCTCGGTTTATATTTTACTAAGTTCGCTTTCTTTACCCACAAAATGCACTACCGCTCAAAGCTTTTGAATACTTCTTAATATCACGATTTATTGAACAAATATATTAGAAAACTTACATAAAACGGAAACAATCGCTATAGTAACCTCATCGTGCTTTGGTCACTGCTTCGCACACTCTGGGTATTCTTCATATCAAGCCTCTTGGTGTTTCTTCAGAAATGTCCCTTCTATACCGTTTTTAAGTGACTCCATAGTTCATTTAAGCAGGAAGAGGTAAAATCGGTATAAATTGAAATGCATTTTTCCTCTCCCCAAAGGCCATCCCTCCTCTACACTGCGGTACAGCTTTACCCTCGCGTGCAACACGCCTCATTCAGTAGCAACTATGGCTCCGTCGGAATGTCTGTTTCATGAAGAGTGGCAGACAGAAGTTTTTGTAAGCTACAAAAACTGCAAAGTTTGCTGTTTAATATGGGGATTTCAAACAGAAAGTATGAAGCGTTTAAGGGTCAAATGCCACTATGATCTGAAGCATAAATCCAACTTTGTTGATCTTATAGTTGTTTATTTAAACTTTCAAAAGGTACTCTCTGAATACTCGTATTTCTAAACATAAAAGGGACGATATGATTTAACCTTTTGGAGGTTTAGTTTCTTATTAGTTTACTAGATATCAGCTATATTGTTTCATGTTTCAAAGCTTAACACCATATTGAGTTTAAAACCACACAATTTATTATGCTGATCAAGTGGTTTCAAGGCTAAATAGCAATGAAGCTTTATTATTTTGTTGCGAAAGAGAAACAATTTAATGTGTTAATCATTCGGCAGTGTAATGACATTATGTGCATAAGACAAAGGAAGGTTATAAACCTGAAGACTATGTAATTTGCCCAGCCACAGTGGATGGCTGTAATAACTATTGTATGCAAAATATGTGTAATATAAGGTGGCGCCGTGGCCGAGCGGTTATACCGTTCGCCCACCACCTAGACGACCCGGGTTTGGTCCCAGGGACCTGCATGTGGTATTAGTGGTGGACGAAGCGGTGCCTGGGCGTGCTTTCTCCGGGTTCTCCGGTTTCCCCGCCACTCATTCCACCAGTTGCTCCATCATCAACTTCCCAGTCATCGATTTCACCTGCATTTCATATCGTCTTCTTCCTCACTCTCATACCTGGTGCTGGGCTGACCACCCACTTCCAGGTACTCACTCTGTCCAGTACATAGGTTCCTCTGCTCCCCGAAAGGCGTCTCATCCTAGACACAGGCTTGTGAGTCCTAGGGGGTGTAAATCCTACATAAGGGGAGGGTAAACAGGTAAAGAAGAAGATGTGTGTAATATAGCGTAGAAATTGGTACTACCGCGCAGGTGGAACGAAGCCACCACTGCGCTTTCATCACTCGGCAAGAGAATGTGGGGTGAGTAAGGCAAGTTGAACCGCTACCTCTCCTGGCCTAGAGACAAGTTAAACTGCCGCAACTGCAGTATCCACTAGGAGTACCGTGAAACACTCAAGAGCGGAGGGTAGTCGAACACAGGACCTCCCAAATGCGAATCTCACACCCTAAAGTATGAATTAAACCTGATATGGATTAAATTGAAGTACGGATATGCAGGATAAGCTTCTACAAGTAGGCTTGTAGAGCGAGTGAGTGTGTAGGGTTAAAGGGCCCGTCGACATCTAGCTCATTAGGGCCCAAAGTTCAGAGACAAAAACAGAGAAAATCAATTGTTGAAACGTCACTCATAAAAAGCTAAAATGTGAAAGTAAAAATAGCTTAAATTAAAACAGTTACAATTTAATTAAAATGATCACTAAAAAAGTAAGTCAGTATGACGTTAAAAAGATAAAACACGCTAAAATGCTACAAAGCTCCGAAATAAAATGCAAGTCACACTTTCTTACCGAAACCAATATGGGCAACCAACTATCTACAGGTATTGGGTCGTTGCCTAAAATGGAGCACAGTGTAAGAGCCAGGCCAAGGGACTAGCGCTCACGAGCGTAACGCGGACAATCAAGGGCATGTGTGACGGAGAGGGGAACATTAAACGTCACACAGACAGGCGCCGGATCATCATACGAAAGTGTCCATGTGTGGCTCGGAAGTGGCCTATCCCCAAGCGGGTTAAAATCACCTCCTCACACCTGGAATCCCTGCAAGGGGTCTGCCAGGGTAGTAAGTTGTCCTCGATTGTCCCCAATTGAGGGCCAGCTAATGGGTTCTAGAGGACTGAGTCGAGAAAGCCACGTGAATGTAACACATCACAAGCCGTCTCTCCCTCTTAACCTGCAACGAAGTAGGTGAAAGTTCATCTCGATGGATAGAAAGTACAAATTATGAAGGAAAGAAACAACCTAGAGGGACATTCAAACGACCCTCTCTGCCACTAACAAATGACGTGCGATATCAATTACACTAATCTTCTATCCGTGCTAAGTTACCACTGATTATGGCTGTCCAGTTGTTTGGCACTAGAGAACAAGTTTTATTATCTTTTATGCCCGAGCATGCTAAATGTATTAATTATATGTTTGATAGCTGCACTTGGTCACTAAGGGTCTGGGAGACCCCTACGTTTATTTAAACGTTCTAGTTTTCGAACGAACGCACCCATGCAATCGCCTGACTAGAACAATATTATACCTTAGTAGACTGTTTCCTGGAGCGACAACGTTTTCTGTTTCTTTCTATAGCTCCAAGAATGACGAATCGACAGTTATGTACCGTAGGGGTCAACGAAACTTGCACGCCTACCCTCATTACATATTACTTTTTTTTTATTTGTTTAAACATCTGCAAAATTACAATCTGTTCAGTAGTTGAACAATAAGTAACAATGATAAGATATTACTTTTACAAACTATGGCTCGTTGGCCATAAATTTGCATATAATTTGGGTGCATATCTGTACTGCAATTCCAAGACTTGGTTTCTCTGTAGTCGGCTTGTTGTGCTGCTGCTGTTGTCAAGTAGATTTATTGCCAGTGTATTGGGATGACTGTAGAGACGCTTTTGGTAGGACAGGCTGTATGCTGCGATTTCCTGTTTGATTGTTGGAAGTTTAAAATCATGGTAGATGTACTTATTACTGATGTACAAGGGGATCTTACCAATGGTTTGTAGAGTTTTGGATTGAAAATGTTCTAGTATTTCGATGTTTGAGTTGCTTGCTATACCCCATAGTTGAATTCCATATGTCCAAATTGGTTTTAGTATAGTTTTATAGATGATTAGTTTGCTTGTCACTGAGAGTTGTGATTTAGGTCCAAGAAGCCAGTGCATTTTGGAGTATTTTAAATTTAGCTGTTTGCGTTTGGTGCATATGTGTTTTTTCCAGCTGAGTCGTCTGTCAATGTGCATCCCTAAGCACTTCACGTCTTGTGCTTCTGGAATAGTCTGATTGTTAAGAGTAACAGGTGGACATGAGCGTTTACGGAGTGTAAATGTTACGTGGTGACTTTTAGATTCATTAACTTTAACTCTCCACTTCTTAAGCCAGATGTTGATGTCAGAAAGATGGTCTTACACAATTTGGGAAGCAGTATTAGGATCTTCATGAGCTGACAGAATGGCTGTATCATCTGCAAAAGTTGCTATAGTTGTGTTTTCTTTTGTTGGTAGGTCAGCAGTATACAATATGTATAGAATTGGTCCTAGTACACTACCTTGTGGTATGCCTGACTTAATAGGATGAAGTTGTGTAAGGCTATCTTGGAATTTTACTTGAAAATATTTGTTTTCTATGTAAGATTTTAATAACACATAAAAATGATGTGGCAAAGATTTCTTCAGCTTAAGCTTTAGTCCAGTATGCCAAACTTTATCAAATGCCTGACTAACATCAAGAAATACCCCTGAGCAGTACTGTCGTCGTTCAAATGCATGGTTAATCACTTCAGTTATTCGATGTATTTGTTCAATAGTGGAATGTTGGGGTTGGAATCCAAACTGGAAGCTGGGAATCAGTGAAGACAAGTGAGGTTTCAGTTTAATGAGAAGTAATTTTTCAAATAATTTAGAAAGCACTGGGAGCAAACTAATAGGTCGGTAAGATTTTACTTCATGTGGAGGTTTTCCTGGCTTTAGAATGACTACGATCCTTGCTATTTTCCAAGCTCCAGAGAAGAAACCAGTCCTTAATATAGCATTAAATATACAATTTATGAATATGACTGCTTTAAATGAAGCATTCGTGCAGTGATGAGATCATATCCTGGGGTCTTTTTTGCATTTAACTGGCTTATTACTCTTCTTGTCTCTCTATATAATATAGGCGGAATTGGAAGTGCCATTTGAAATGGAGTATAGAGATATTCCTTGATCCCGTCTTCGTCTTTTTTCTGGATGCACGAAGGAAAGCGTTGAAATACTGAAAAAGATGTTCGGCAAATAGGTCCACCTTTTCTTGACTACTTCTTGCCCAAGTTCCATCATTTTTTTTTTGAAGGGGGGGTATCGGCTCCGTTGGTTGTTTAAACTTTTTTGTGGCCTTCCAGAGCGAATAATCTGTAGCTTCTGTAGGAGTTAAGTTTCTCAAGTATTCCTGGATATTCTCATTTTTAAAATCCTGTATCAGTCGTTTTAGCTCTTGTGAAGATTTGTTAAATAAATTTTTATCGCTAGGATACTTTCTATTTTGCCAGTTTCTTCTTAGTTGTCGACGTTGTTTTATTTTTTCGCGAATAATCTGTGGATATTTATTAACAGTTGAGCAATTATTATGGTTAAATTCTGGAGTAGCCTTCAACACAGCAGAATAAATTAGCGTGGTAAAGTTGGCTACGTGTTCTTCTATTTCTTCAGATGTTTTAAGGCTAACGTTTAGGTTTGTGTTATCCTCTATGATTTGTTTAAAGTGATCCCAGTCAGTGTATCTGTTACTCAGAGTGAATGGTCGTTGTTTCAAAGCTACAGTGGTGCTCAACATCATTACTATAAGCGAATGGTCGGAAGACAGGACGAAGCATGACTCTATTGTCACATAATCTGGTGAAATTCCCTTTGTTACAAAGAAGTCTAATAGATCCGGTATTTTGTTTCTATTCGACGGCCAGTATGTTGGTTCTCCAGTTGATAAGCTCTGTAAATTATTGTTTGCTATTGCAAAATAGAGCTGTCGGCCTCTGGTGGAGGTTAAACGAGATCCCCAAAATGTATTCTTTGCATTCCAGTCACCGCCTGCTATGAATTTATTGCCTAGAGCCTCAAAAAACGCTTCAAATGCCACTTTGTTTATGGCATGTCGAGGAGGACAATAGATGAACGATATAGCTAAGGAACCTTTCGGTGTGGTTACATTTATGCTTGTAGCCTGCAGGAAATCTTTATCGATTTTAGGCATTATGGGATGAACGATTGAATTTCTTATTATAATGGCAGTTCCGCCATGAGCTCTACCTGAGGGATGGTTTGTGGTGTATATTGCTTAACCTGCTATTCTTATATAATTTTTGTTCGTAAACCTGGTTTCAGAAATAAGCATGATATCTATATCTTCTGTTTTTAAGCATACTTCTAATTCTTGTCTGCGTTGAGACAAGCCGTTGGCATTCCATGATGAGATTTTTAGTGACTTAATCATTTTGTTTTCTGCTGGCGATGGTCTTGATGAGATCGAACATTCTATCCATCATTTTGTCCATAATTTTTTCTACAGTTTATTCAAACCTTGTGAACATCTGTTCCAAAGCAGAAAGTAGTTGTGTGGTTTCATTATTATTTGAATTTATGTTTCCGTTTGTTATGTCTGCGTAAGTCTTGCCTGATACGGCAGGACTTTTTATGGTGCTGGTGGCGTGTTAGTTGTTGATGAAATACGTTTCTCTCTAAGTGGTGGAAATACCTTCTCCTTATATTCCCGATATGTCTGACATCCTCTATAACTTGCAGGATGGTTTTGGTTGCAGTTCACGCAAGTAGCTCGAGTGTCAAGATTTTTGTTACAGACGGCAGTCGGATGATCGCCATCGCACTTAACGCATCTGAAAGGGCGATTACAGTGGTTCTTGGTATGTCCAAACCTTTGACAACGTTTACATTGAACAATTTCTCTTTTTGTGTGTAGTGGCTCGAAAGTTACTATCATATTGTTTAAGTGTTTCATCCCAAATATTGTTTTGTTGTTAGAAGCTGGTTCTAGATCGATAAAGAAAAGTGGCAGGAGCTCTTTTGTAACTCTATGCAACACATTTACTATATTTCTTACTGTGTGCCCTAGTGTGCCTAGTTCTTCTTTAATCATGCTTACGTCCTCCGTATAGTGCATTCCTCTAAGTACTACCCTATACGCTCGTTTTTGTTTCAGCTGATAAGTGTAGTGGGTGATATTTTCTTTTAAGAAATATTCTCTAATGAATTTGTAGCTCTCTATGTCCACTGGCATCAATTTCACAAGATGTCCAGATCTCATTGTAGTCAATGTGTATTTCTCTTTAGAAATTACACAATCCATCACTTTTTTAAATTCTTGGATATTCCTTTCACCTGTTACAAAAATAGGTTGAGCTTTAGGTGTATATGCATCAAGCGTTTCCTTTGTCTCCTGATTGTCCAGGTCGCTCAGTGCTGCAAATCTATTTGAAATTAGTAAACTGTAAGTGCTACGCGATGGGGATGCATGTAACACACCTGTGTTAAGCTTAATAGATGGCACCTCATCTTGCTGCCACTCCTTTGAGGGATTTAAAGTGCGCATTCGCTTTCTGTTTGGTGTTCTAGGAGAATGCTGGTAATCATGCTCCATTTCATGATTTACTGACTCCGTTAGTGAAGCATTTTCATTGATATCATCGTGTACATTTGACGGTATCATTGCTAGGCTAGTTGTTGGATTATCAGATTCGTGTAATTTTAAGGTTGGAGCACGTATGTAATTCTTAGTGGTCTTACCAGAATCGAAATCGCTCTTGGTCCTCCCCATTTATTTCCAAGAGGAATAAAAGAAGAACTTCTTATTCGTGTATAAAACAAAAACAAGTTTTGCTTTTGTTTACTCCTTAAAGCAGTTGGCAGCAGCTTATGTTGGTTATAAAGCTAATATTTTTAAAAACCAAATAACTTATTATATTATTTATGAAAAGCGTTGCTAACACTTACGTGATGAGACTAGTCTCAAGGCTGCAATCTAAATAGGAGATGGTGGTTATAAAGCCTTAAAGCTTTAAAAAGAAATATTTCACGTGGCACCAATCCAGCGACAAACAATATTCGCATGGCGTACCTCAATTTTTTATATCAAAACTAAGGACCAATTGTGAAATACTAAGAAACAAGAGGAATGAGCACTATTTTTCAATTATTGTGTTTGAAAAAGCCAGCAAAATGGCGGGTATGCGTCTCTTACGAGATTACATTTCCCTTTCTCAGGATGAGCGTGTTCGAAGTGTCGAGCCTTGAATTACGAAACTCTGGATCACGTTTTGATAGAAATAAATGAGAGATTTCGTGATTGTGAAAAACATTAGTTTACCTGGCCCATATTACGAAACTTGAAGAATACCACGCATGCTTTCCTTTAAGTGCACTTGGAAACTTCTTTGGGCCTGCATTCCCCAGGACACAACGTTTAAGAAATGAACTTTCTATTGTGTATGCCGATCAGAAGTACAGGAATATTCCCAGCGGAAAGATCTTAGAAGTGCTTAATGTGGGTAAGGACATATTTACGGATACTTGTAAACTGTTCCACTTATTTTGTCAATCTCTTCTACGACAGCGTCCGTGGAACGATGCTTTTCTTGTCTAAAGCGTATAAAATCATACCTGAGGAGTGCAATGTCAGAAGAGAGACTTTCTTCTTTAGCGAATATTTCGATTCTGAAAGAACTTATAGTGCAACTAATAAAAACGCAGTCATTCTATGAGGATATTGTCACGCCCTGCCCCTGGAAGGGTGTGTGACAGGACGGAACATGGGAGCGTAGTTAGTTGGTTGGGGGTAGAGGGAGCAACTCATTGCACCAACACAAATTATAAAAATAGACTTTTAATGATAAAACAAGATAGGTTATAGAAAAGCAAGCAAGCCGTTATTTGGATAATAGAGGTTACCTGAAAATAGCAGCTGTAAAGTTATGAGCCCAGGTTATGTGGGTGGTGCTTTGTGGAATCCATAGCACCCCTTGGCCTACCCTGCTGACCACCGACGTCGAGCCCCTTAGCACCTCAAAAACAACTGATCTCTCGGCTCGATGAGAGTTCGGGATCTTAAAATGTACTTGTATGAACTTCGCTTACCAGGCAGCTTAGTCAATACTTGGTCAGCAATATGTCAGCAATGACTGCGGGTGAAGGACCGAGGTAGGTGCATGACCTATCCGTGCAAGTGATCCTGCATGGAACGACTTTTAGAATAACCTGGCTCATACGTTACATCTGCCCGGGGTAACAAAAGAGCACACTTCCACTTTGTGTAGAACTACAGCTGTCCTCAGTTGACTAAAAAATTAGATTGACAATATTGATTACAATAACTGGTACAGGGAGAAACATATACAATATATAATAACAAAAGTTGTGTGTCATGGGCGGCCAAGAAGGAGAACTGTGGATGGAGAGGGATCAGAGGACGCAGGTACCCAGAGGTTGAGGAAGGGGAGTACTCGCCAAGGCACAGTCTGAAGAACCAACTCATTGTTCTTTCGCTGGACGCACAAAAGTTTTGAGGCACACACACCACAGCACACTTGAACATCGTGTAAACGTAGTTTTCGTGAACATCTTTCCTTTTTCGTCTTGTTTGAAGGTGTATCGTACTTTAGTTCTTTTCTACACCATGAATATAACACAGAATTGAAGTCATCCAATAGAACAGTTTCTGCAGCCATTACTTAGTGCACCACCCTACTCAGGTGGTACTTTGAAGAACGCGCCGGCACTGAAGTGTCCAACATATGAGACTCCGTCTAGTAGCTTCTTCCATTGTCCTTGTGCACATCTTCCAACATACGCACCAGTAGTAAGATGTACTGGACGGAGAATGAAGACATTGGTGCTGTCCCCGTGTGTATGCCCTCACATAGGCGCCCTGTGCGAAGTGTCTGGGAAGGCTTTCCTCCTATGGCGAGCACCCATTTAGAAAACTAATAACATACATGAAAACAATATAATATAAAAGAATAACGAGCTTGCTTACGAAGAAAAAAAAATTACAATTTTAAAAGGCAGAATTAATTTATGGAACAAAAACAAAAATATAAATCATGAAATGCGACATTCATTACACACAGAAAATTATAAGGGAATACCCATTAAACCAATACATTAATAATGCGCAAATGCAACACAAGTACAATACAATACAATACAATACTCTGTGAAAAATTAACAAAAGTTAGGTAAAACAACAACAGTGCTTTATGTTTGTCGATTTAACACCAGTGTGACATCTAAGCAATTTGTATAATTATTTAGCAGTTACATTATCGTTAACTTTCAATATGTATAAAAATATGGCTAGATTTCATTGATCAGGTTTACAAATATAACACTCTCAAATGGCATAACTGTACCCATGGGCTTAAAAATTCATCAACAAAGTACATCAATGTTTTAAGTTCAGTAATAGTCTACTAAAATTAACACAATACATTATCAGTCACCTCAATGTACCAACATTATCTTTGTTACAATCGTAGTTCTCTTTGTTTTCGGTTGTTATTAATCTTAACACCTATCTATTTTCTTCAGCTTTCACCTATTTCTTCCATTTACATACGTATCTCTTATTGTATTCTTATCTGTTGAGCACTGTCAAATACCGAATACTCCCCCTGGACACAACAAATCCAGGGTGCGCCGAGAAGATTCATCGCATGATTACAAAAATAACTTCAATGTTAACCTCAAAGTATTACAAAATGTAATCACATACTTGTGCACAGTATGATCCCATATTAATGATACATTACCTCTGAGGGCCATCAGGCATACCCTAAGAGTTAAACATTGCCCACAAAAATTATACATCGTATCCCATAAATCAACGACGTCATAGCGAATCCACAGCGCCATCAAGCTATACTGTGGAGCTATGTATACCAAAACAACATACCGAACCTTCAGACTGTTCCATACTTACCACTAGTGTAAATATTATATCTAGTAAATAAATCTAATAACCTAATTCTAGGGAAGCGCTTCCGTGTCTATTACTAAAGTATTATTCTAAAATTACCGACATATACTTCATATTCTAAGGGATGGGAGTGACTTCTGACCATAACCTAAAGCATTCTTTCCACCTGGAACATAAAGAAATGTTCAAAATTACATTAGAGAAAACATGTTGAAAGAAAAATTGTATGTGCTGAATAGTCATAGGCGATCATGCTGGAAAAACTTCATCAAATCAATGTATTTTAGTGGTCCTGAGGTGGAGATGATCGAACAAGAGCAGAGTACAGAGTTCGAATCCTGACTGTCACACTAGGTAGTCGTCATAGGCAACTGTAAGCCAAGTTATCCATTCTGTGAACAAACTACACAAAATAATTGAGAGAATATTCCTAAGAATTAGAATTAGAATTATCTACGTCTAGAGCTCAATGATAGGATTTGCGCTAAGTGTATCCCTCTATCCAACAGTGACACGTTACTTGCTTCCAATTTCACTTGTGACATTGTGTCGGTTACCATGAGGGGATGGTGGCTTAGGGAAAATAAGGGGTTGTAATTGAGGGACATCTTGGGTGTATACGTATGCCAAAACATATGAGAGCGTAAGCACGAATGTATAGGAACATCTGTATAGACAACCATGAAAAACTCACGAGATAATTATCAGGCGTATAAAACAATGCTAAAAAAGGATCTAGAGGTTTGTCGCGACCTATAGAAGCAACAGACTGTTGTGTCAGTAGAAAGCTTTGCACTATGTCTCCGATGTCTGACTGACCTTGTGAACGTAGCTTGTGTCAGCGAATGTGTGCCTTTCCTTGAGCTTTCTCCACATATTAAAGATGTATACTAAATGTTTAATACAACAAATAATATTATCTCATATTCTTTACTTATGAAGCTGGATGTCTTATGCACGCATTTTGTTCATCACTGTGTTTACTCAGGTGTAATAGGGGTAAAGTCTTTTTACATGGACAATCATATCTTTACGTTTATTTCCTGTTGTCTGTTTAATGCGATAATTTACTGGGGAAAGTTTCTCTAATACTTTAAAGGGGCCGTAAAAATTGTGAAGTAATTTGGTAGTTTTACCTTTTTTACGTACAGGAGTGAAAAGTTTCACGAGCTGTCCCGGTTGAAATGATAATGTGCGCCGTTTGCGATCAAAAATACGTTTATTCTTAGCCTGTTGTTTTGTGATATTATCAATGGCTAACTGGCGAGCCTGTTGGATATGTTTCAATGTCTGTTGGATAAATAAGTTATCTGAGGTGCCCTTCAGTTGCACTTCCTGAGGCAATATTGGGTGTCGACCATACATTAAAAAGAAGGGGGTTTGTTTTGTTGATTCCTGTCGACTGGTATTGTATGCAAAGATAACATGAGGTAAGGCTGTGTCCCAATCATCTTGATTCGTAGAGGTGTAATGTGACAGCATATTAATAATTGTTTGATTCGCACGCTCTACCAAACCATTACACGCTGGATTGTATGCAGTTGTAAAAGTAGATTTGACACCCATTAATTTCAACAGTTCTCGTGTGACATCACTGATAAATACAGAACCTCTGTCTGATAATAACATGGCAGGCGCCCCATGGCGACAAATTATGTTGGTCAAAAGGAATTTTGCTACATGCTCAATTGAGCCTCTAGGGATTGCGGCAGCTTCACAGTATCTAGAGCCATATTCGACTACAACTACGATCATTGTTTTTCCTGATTTAGACTTGTGAATAGGGCCAACTAAATCTATACCCCATCGTTCTCCAATTTGTTTGACCTCGATGGGTTGAAGCAAACCTGCTGGTTTGACATTTTTAGGGCCCTTTCGGGATTGACAGCTTGGACATGTTTTGACATACCGCTCAATGTCTTTACGCATACCGACCCAATAATATCTTGAATTGATTTTATGAAATGTTCTAGTAAATCCCATATGACCTGACAAAGGGTCGGTATGACAAGCTGATAATATTTCAGATTTTAGTGAATCGGGAATGACTAGTAAGTGAAGCTGTCCTGTACCACCTGTGTTTTTACGACAAAGTACGCCTGATTGAAGAAGATAGGTAGAAGCTTGCCGACGTACTTTAGGAGAGGCGAGTTCTGGTTGCTGCAATGCATCAAAAAGAGGTAGTAACGCAGGGTCAGTTTTTTGGTGTTTGGCCACTTCTACAGGCGACAGTAAACAAGTGATCAGATCCTCTATTTGATCGGTTTCTTCTGGGGTGGGGTCAACTACAGGAAACCTCGACAATGCATCAGCATCTAGATGCTTTTTGCCGGATTTATAAATAATATTGTAATCATATTCTTGGAGCTTTAGGGCCCATCTGGCCAAACGACCAGTGGCATCTTTCAAGTTCCGCAGGTAGCATAGTGCATGATGATCAGTAACTATTTCTACAGGTACCCATAGATATAGGGCCTAAAATGAGTTAGTGCAAAAACAATAGCCAAGAGTTCTAATTCTGACACGCTATAATTTTTTTCATGTTCTGATAGTGTGCGGCTACAGAATGACACGGGGTGAAATTGATCTCCTACCTTTTGTAATAAGACACTTCCTAATCCTGCACCGGATCCGTCAACGTGAATTCTAGTAGGGGCTCCAGGGGTATAGTGTGCTAACACTGGTGGGGAAATTAAGGCATTTTTGAGTGTTTCAAATACTTTTTGATGTTCATCATTCCAGATGAATTCATGGTCCTTCTTTGTGAGTGTGTATAGTGGCTCGGCAATAGATGCAAAATTAGAGATAAATCTACGGTAGAACCCACACAGGCCTAAGACACGTCGCAGTTCACGCACATTTTTAGGAACTGGCAATTCTTTGATCGCACGCAGTTTGTTTTGGTCTGGTTCAATGCCATGTTCCGATACTTCAAAACCTAACAATTTGATTTTTGACATAGCAAAGAAACACTTTTCAGGCTTGAGCTTAAAATTATGCTTTTCCAGTTTACGGAATACTTCCTCTAGGTGTAATAACAACTGATTGAAATCTCTGGCGAACACGACTATGTCATCCAAATAAACAATAGCCTTTTTATATTTCAAATCTCCTAAAAGTTTATCAGCTATAAAACTGAAATGACGGGGAGCATTTTTCAATCCAAAGCTTAATTTCTCGAATTGGTAGACTCCATCTTGAGTGATACACCCTGTATATTGTTTGCTATTTTCTGCCAGAGGTACCTGAAAATAAGCGCTTAGCAAATCCAAGGTACAATACCACTTGGAACCTCCCAGATAGCTAAGGAGATCATCAATCAGGGGAAGGGGAAATGACGAGGCTTCAGTAACAGCATTTAACTTTCGATAATCCACACAGAAACGATATTCTCCATCTTTTTTCCTAACCAGGACCACCGGAGATGCAAAAGGTGTAGAGGAATCTCGGATAATATGCGCATCTTTCATCTCTATTATTTGAGCATTAATTATGTCACGCTGTTTCTGTGAAACGCGATAAGGGCGTTGCCTAATCGGTGTGGGGTCAGTAAGCTTAATTTCAAACTCTCCTAGATCAGTAGTACCTAAATCTTGCAATTTTATTGCAAATATATATCTGAATTTATCTAAAAGGGATTTCAATTGGTCGCGCTGGGTTTCAGTGAAATCGGCGTTAAGGTGAAAGTTAGCGTCTTTGATATTGACATCGTACGTGTCTTGTTTGCTCCAATTTGCGGCTTGAACTAGTGCTACCTCGTGAACATGAGCTAAAGTAGTTTTAGCGAACAATACTTGGGGAGAAGCAGTGTTATTACACACGGGGATAGTGATAACAGTTTGGTTAGTACACAGTACCGATGGTATATTGATTTGTTTCTTTTTTGATGTGGCTTCTGATGGTTCAAGTAAAAATGAACCTGAATGTGGCAAGGAAACATTAATCTGTACGGGTGTCGTGCTGAAGGGCGGAAGTTTAACATCATGTGCGCACGTAGCTTTTCCTACTGAAAGTGCACCATCATCATTTGTGTCTGGTTCTAACGTGATCTGAGCTAACGGACAGCCGACCTTTTCATTACAAAATATGTGAACTGGATCAGCTTGTGAAGTTTGTAATACTATTTTAGAGGCTATTAAATCAATCACTGCTCTATATCGGCGAAGGAAATCCATACCCAATAACACATCATAATGCCAGTCTGGTATTACTAACAGTTGTTCAGAGAACTGGGTATTCCCTAGTTTGAAGCTGCATTTAGTAGAAAAAGTGACATCAAGGATTTTATTATCAGCTGTGCGTATAAGAGTGCTTTGAGGTAAAGGTATTAAAGGCCCGTGTACGTACTTTTCATTTACTATGCTTACAGCACTTCCAGTGTCCATCAAAATATCAATATTCATGCCGTCTATGGTACCACTTGTAATTAAAACATTTGCAGGTTGAATGGTATTGCAATGCTTATCATTGGTCAATTGTGAATCTCGAGCCACGAACCCTACGTCCATGGCTCGCTTTTGACGTTTGGGTGGTCGTGGACGTCTACAGTTTAATGCTACATGCCCCGGTTTGTTGCAGTTAAAACAAATTGGGCGCCCATCTACTGTGCGTTCATGTCTTGGGCGTTTCCGATTATTATGAACATAATTTCTATTTTTATTGTCATACCGCGGTTTCCTGTTAAATCTAGCGCGTTTTCTTGTGGCTGTAAACTCATTGTGACGTATGTGCTGACCATGTTGTAGCTGGCGTACTTGCTGAGACAATAAATCTAAATCATGTGATAAGTTATCAAGTTTATTAGCGATGGGTGATACCTGAAGGGAGGCTACTGGGGAAGGTGGGTTAGTTTGTACCAGGTCTACTCTACGTCCAGCCAGATATCTAGCCCTCTCGATACGATGAGCGTATTGTAACAACTCCTCCACTGTCTGAGGATTAGTGGGTAAAATATGTTCCATTAGTGAAGGCTTCATTCCCCGCAGTATATGACGAATTTGTTCTTTTTCTGACATCTGGGGATTAATCTGATCACATAGGGACAGGATCTCATAAACATAAGTGTCAATGGGTTCCGAAAATTCTTGCATTCGCTGTCGAAGGCGAAACTCCAGGACTTCGTCCTGCGCCGCTAGGCGAAAAGCATTTTGTAGGCCATCCCTCAGCTGTTGCCAGGAATGCTCAGGTTTCCTGTGCAAAAATGTTTGATACCAAGTTGCAGCGGTATCCCTCAAATAACAGGGGAGGTATTGTTTTTTGTGGACCTCCTCCCATGCATTAGCTTTAGCTACAATGTCAAAATTTTGTAAGTACATTAAAACATTTTCATCCGCTTTCCCATAAAACTGGCCTGGGTCAATAAATGGTTGTACGAAGGGTAGACCAATGGGTACTGGGTTGGCAGAGGGTGGGTTCTTAGTCTGAGGCATT
This sequence comes from Tenodera sinensis, assembly GCA_030765045.1. Taxonomy (NCBI): domain Eukaryota; kingdom Metazoa; phylum Arthropoda; class Insecta; order Mantodea; family Mantidae; genus Tenodera; species Tenodera sinensis. Next base: position 76,461,583 of record CM060974.1, on the reverse strand, counting down.
TTAAGTTCTATTTTTATATACGAATTAGAGAAAATTAGCGTACGTGGTTGCAAACATTAAAAATCTTAGTCATTAGTTCTACAAGTAATTTCAAACTCAATAATGTGTCTGGGGCGTCACTTATGCTTTGAAAATAGAAATTATCATGCAGCTGCAATATATTATGGCGCCTCCACCACTATGTTACGCCCTGCCCCTGGAAGGGTGTGTGACAGGACGGAACATGGGAGCGTAGCTAGGTGGTTGGGAGTAGAGGGAGCAACTCATTGCACTAACACAAATTATAAAAAATAGACATTTTAATAACAAAACAAGATAGGTTATAGATGGATGGATGGATGGATGGAGTTTAGGGGCCCGTCGACAACTAGGTCATTTGGGATAGGTTATAGAAAAGCAAGCAAGCCGTTATTTGGATAATAGAGGTTACCTGAAAAGCAGCTGTAAAGTTATGAGCCCAGGTTATGTGGGTGGTGCCTTGTGGAATCCATAGCACCCCTTGGCCTACCCTGCTGACCACCGACGTCGAGCCCCTTAGCACCTCAAAACAACTGATCTCTCGGCTCGATGAGAGTTCGGGATCTTAAAATGTACTTGTATGAACTTCGCTTACCAGGCAGCTTAGTCAATACTTGGTCAGCAATATGTCAGCAATGACTGCGGGTGAAGGACCGAGGTAGGTGCATGACCTATCCGTGCAAGTGATCCTGCATGGAACGACTTTTAGAAAAACCTGGCTCATACGTTACAATAAATAATTTAAATAATTATATATTCTGTTTCTGTATATGCAGTTATAAGCGTAATGCAACTGACTATTTCAAATTCTAAAGCACTTGAGAACAAGTGTAGAAAGGAAGAGTTCAAAACAATCATTACTATCCACATGGAATTCCTATAATTTAATTTTGAATGCAACAGTATTGTATGACATGACGACAATGTATGAGAAGCACATTAATGAAGCTTAAAACTTCTTCCTTTCTTTCTTTGCAAGGAAAATGTGTAGTAACTCCATAATATTAAAATATGCAAAAACGCGTAGTATGGTGTGAAATATGTATTATACCTCAAAATATGTAATTTGCAACTTTGAAATTAGGGTCCTTTAAGGGACACTGGGAGTGAAATTTGAAAGTTCCACATTTCTTGATAAATTTTTCTGAAAATTTTACTGTGTTTGTATTTATATGAGAATATAAATACAATTTATAGGATCGAATTTAGGACCTATGACGCCCCTGGGCCAAAAAAAAAGAAAGAACCATTTGCTGCCCCCCCCCCCCGCCCCAACTTGCAATACATAAAGTACTTAAATTTTCACAACATAGAGAATGGTTTCACTAGTTTGGATACTTAAGTATGAGTGGCAAGCACCACAAGTGAATTTATTAAAATTTTAGTAGAAACATCTTAATAGAAAGAACTTACACTAAAGAGGCATCACCCCATATTAGATCTCAAAACATATACTGTTTAAATAACAAGGGGTTCCTCCTTGCCCTATCATTTGGAAACAAGTTTATGAGTTCGTTATAGTCCATTTCACTGTTCAGTGAGATTCAATTGCAAGAACACCAAGATAACTAAGACGATCATTCACTTGTGATGTTCTTAAATAATTATTTATGCGTCTTAGAGTAGAAAATGATCTCTCAGTTGAGCAGTTGGAAGCAGAAGTGCTCAAGTATATTTATAGAGCTATGTTTAAGTTTGGGTAAACACTCTCTAGACAGTTACCTTTTAACAGCTTGCACAGCTGTGTAAGAGAGTGCGACACATTTTCATTCTTTTCTATGTAGCTTTTGAAGTGTACGCATTGAAGTACAAATACTGAATCTTCAACATCCAAACTGTAGACTTTCTGATGTCTGGATAATGCTTCCTGAATTTCAAGTGGACTAAGCATCTTTAGATTTGTCAAAAACATAAATGGTTCACTGAATTCCTTGTAGGAAGAAACTCTGTTGTTCAGTTCTTCAATAAATTTATCCAGAATCAACAGTAAAGACATCTATAAGTCATATGAAACATTTCCTTCAGAGTCTGAATCAGATTCATCAAAGAATATTTTCTTTTTCTTGATGCGTTTCTTACCTTGGTCAATTGTAGTAACGTTACAAAGAGATTCAAATTTCTTCTGTCCTAGATTCTTGAAAACGTCATATCCCATTTAATTTCTTCCAAGAAACCACCCAAAGAACTATACAAATTACAAACACTGGCTACATCCATGTCTGCTGTTTGTAACTGCTTACTTACAACATTGAACCTTTCAAGAATGGAATTCCAAACTGCAGTAATAAAAGATGTCTCAAGACTACACAACTTCTTCATTATGCCTTTAGCTTCATATTTCACCAAAGACTTCTCACTTTCACTCCCTATTATTGACAACAGTGCTGTAACGATAGCCTCGCCATCTTAGTTCAAGCTTCTACAAGTTGCTTCTCTAGCACACCATCCGGTTATGCATAGGGACTTGACACTCAAATTCTCTTTACTGAAAAATGTGCTTAAGTGATTCCATCAATGACTGGAAGCACTGAAAAAATTAAATATTTCATGCAAAATGTCAAAAAAATAAGTTGCTTGGTTACATCTTGCTGCACTCGAACCCACCAAATTCAGAGTGTGTGCTGAACAAGGAATGTAGAAAGCATAAGGAGAGAGAGCTCTAATTCTAGTTTGCAAGCCTGAATAAATACCTGACATATTTGGTGCATTGTGAACACACTGTCTTCTGCAGTTACCATGTCCAATCCATGTCTCTCAAGAGAGTTTATCACTGCATTTGACAGATCCTGGACACCACGTCCTGGATTTGGCACAAATTCAACAAACCGCTCTTCAGCTAGCCCCTCTTTGTTGACATAATGCAAGACAAAGTTAAATTGGTCATTATGTGCCATATCAGGGCTGAAGTAAGCAATTATAGAGTAGTATTTTGCCGCAGTAACTTGTGCCACTATTTCTTCGACAACTCTCCTCCTCATGATTATTTGCTCATATATAGAAATGACAGATATGAAGATTTTGCTCTTCAGAATCCATATATAGTGACATGTGACTAGCGAGAAATGGATTAAATTCGGGAACAAGTTCCATGCACATTAAAAAGTTACCATTATGAACACTTCCAAGAATTTCATTACTGACACGGAAAGGCTGTCCTCGAGAGGAAAGTTTCTTTACAACAGCAACAACCCTTTGTAAGACATTATGCCAGTACTGAACTTAATTTTCAAGTTGTGAGAAAAATTTTCCATCTATCCTTGTCAAAATATTACTTCTGTTTTTTAAACTAAGAACACAGTGTCGGTGTCCTGAACTGTTTTCACGAGTTACAAATAGCTCTGGATGTTTCCAGTTTGACAAACCACGAAGTCCTGCCAAGTCTGATGTTCCTCCAAAAAGAGTACATGGTGCACAAACTAATGTTCACTGACTTTCAGAATATACTAAATAATCTGTTAATAATATCATTGTGTTCGGCAGCTTTCTCTGAAAAAAAAAAAAAAAAAAAAAAAAACGCACTAGCACAACGTCTTGTGGCACCATCTGTAAACTAATGTTTCGACTTAGAAAAGTCACGTTCGTTGGTTTGTTTTACCCCGTTCGTTGCAATATAGTCCCGTGTTTTATCAGTTTTTCCTAAAGAAAATGATCAGCACTAATTATAAAGGGCTCGTCAGCAACAATGGAAGTTCCGCCTTCACTTTCGTTTGATAAAAGCTTTTTCTTTATCTTTAGATTTGGGATATTTGTTTCCCCTTAGTCTTCAACAGCTTCACTTGGCAAGAGCGTTTCTTCTTGATATGAACTCCTTGGGGTTGATTTTATAAACACATCAAGACGTGGAACTTTTCTGAATGCGTCTTCTCTTTTTCCTTTATCTTTCGCCAATGAACGATACTGAGCCCCACTAAGTCTCTTTCTTCCTGTCATTTTATTCAGTTACAATCGACACTGAAACTGAGAAAACGAAAAAATATGGTAAACAGTTGAAACAGTTAAAATATTCAAACATATCCTACAACTTCATTTTGCCGGAATGCCGGCTCATTTAATATAAAAGAACTCAATGTAATTACAATAATTACTGTTCATTACCTCAGCTAACAATATGTAGACAATTAACGTTAATTATAACAACACACACTTCTTGATTTTACAATTTTTTGCGTGTGTTAATCGATGCTCACTATTGGAATGCGTTTCGCTTTGTCTCCACTACGTGCGCATAGCGTACTAATCAGCATAGCCAACATGCGTCAATTAATATTCCTCTGCAAGCGGCAAATTTAAATGAACTTACTGTTTCATGTCTGTCCTTTTTGGTGCAGCTGTCTAGTAATTTTGCCACCCTGGGCGGTTGCCCGGTTTGCCCTGCCGTAAATACGGCCCTGGCTAAATGCCGTGACCAGGTAAGCTTCCTATCTGGGATTAACCCCAAGAAACACATCTCATCTGGGAAGGCAAGTAAATCTGGACCAAAACGGAGCGAAGGTGATAATGGTTTCCAACGGTGCCAAGCAATTAAGGCAGATTGAGTTCTCAGTTGAGAAACGAAAGTCGTTTTTTGAGCTCTGTTTTCGAAGGTTGTTTAAACATTGCTGTAGATGCCATTCCAGAAAACGGCGTGCACTGAGAAGTGCAATACATGGGAAGCCGTCTACGAATAGAAAATGACGGAACACACTTCCAGATGGAGTTAATTGCTAAAGCAAACAGTATGACCCTTGATACCGAACCCTGATGTGTTCCGGTCTCCTGAACACAATGGATAGAAAAGACTGAGCCGACCCTTACACGGAAAAAGCGGTCCTTCATAAACTCCTGTATAGACAGTGTTGGACACACACATATATTCCAGTTGTACAGGAACAGTAGTGTTTCTGCTCGCAAATACGTATTATAAAGGCTTCTCGGGGTCTAAAAGTATATCTACGGTTTGACATTTCATAAATCTGTTCATGATCTGTGTCGATATTGCCACAAGATAATCCACAGCTGTATGACGTCAAAAACCACACTGGGTGTTAGTGGGTTGCGATTCTCTAACCATTATACCAACGGTCTATTGATCATCCATTACCTTATAAACTCGATTGGTGGGGGAAATATGACGATAGCTGGAGGGATGATCAAAGCTTTCTAGATTTTAAAAAGGCTACAAAGGTGGCTTCCCGCCATCTTTCTGAAACAATGTTAACCCAAATACGATTATAGACCCCGAGCAAGAATGCCTCTCCATCAGGAGAGAACTGTTGTAACATATAAACCTGAATTCCGTCTAGTCTTGGTGCTGATATTCGCGAAAATGAAAGATAAAGTTCTAGCTGCACCATGATAAAATGGTGATTGTAATCTTCTAACTTTATAAAACGAAACACGAAATGGGAGTAATTGTCAGAGCTAGACACTTTTGCGAAACCACTGCCAAAGCTGTTAGCCGCATCAAGTGGATCAACAACAGCATATGTAGCTGTTTTAAGACAAGTGGGTCGATTTACCGAATACGCGGCTTAACTTACCCCATTAAACTTAGGTAGGAGTATGTCGGTTAAATGAACATGTACAATCTTGCTCCATTATGTGTTTTTGCTATGCTTAATGACTGACGAGTCTGGACCTGTTGCGCATTTTCTTGTATTGAATTAGGTTATCCAATGACGTTGGAAACCCAGAGAGCACGCCTACGAGCACGAATGGCATTACTACATTCATCCGTACACCAAGGGGCGGAAGATCGAAGGTGTGGAAAGTCAACTGCGGAATGGATTGCTCGGCAGCCGAAATAATCCTCCGGGTGAGAGGCTGCACCAAATCGTTCACTGAGTGGTGCCCATTATAAGAAATACAGCCAAATGGGTGTAGAGGTTCCAGCTGGCACTATGCAAGCGCCAACTAGGTACACGTGTGGAACATGTATCTTGTGTAAAGAGACTGATAAGACATGGAAAGTGGTCACTAGAGTGTAAATTAGAGATTACACTCCGCAGTAAGGAAAGTGCCAACTGGGGTGAACAAAGTGCAAGGTCAAGGTGCGAGAAGCTATTGAAGGAGTCGGAAGGAAATGTGGCTTCTCCAGTGTTGAGGATAGCTAGGTTGTAATTATTGAAGAAATCAGTAACCTGCTTACCTCTCGCACAAGCGCGACCTGAACCCCCAAAGGCTCATTCTTATACAGCGAAAGTTCAAGCTCTGCTCGTTATATTCTAATACCACGTATGCTCTGTTGTACAATAGCCATGTAAATATTTTAATGAGATAAGTACTCTAAGGCAACTCTCCATTACATTGAAGTAGGTGGGAATCCAATTAACTTGACCCTTTCCTTAAGTGTTGGGCTAACACTTTTTCCAATGCTTTAAGCTGTATCTTCGCTGTTTGCTCGCAATATGGACAGGATCTTCGTGCTCCATGTCCTCTACCGAGGAGGTCTTTCCCCATAGTGAATTTGGTTCGATTGCATTGAACCATTTGGAAACGGGGATCGGCGAAGATGAAACTCGCAGATCCGAAGCCATCCCAGAAGGTTCCTGAGAAGAAGATTCCTAGATGTATTTGGACTTTTCTTTCATTTTGATCACTTATAAGAAAATGCATTATCGTTAATGAGGACGTCGGCTCTATTACATTGGATCTTAAGGATACCCATCCCTGAAAAAAGGCTACAAATTTCCAGAATTGCCCAAAAAGGAATTTTTGTTTTATCAAATAGTATTAATCGTCTGCTTTATTTTGATATGCTTTTTACAGCATTGCGGTCTTTTTATCTATGTCACATGGCTGTCTAACTGATTGCCTGTAAGTGGTCGTGTCCATTTAAATCTATACAGTTCCATTATTCTTGCTATGACTTCAAACTTAGTTTTTCCACGTTTTTATTTTTAGCACTGTTTAAAATGCTCCACACGATGCAATTTTCAGTACTTATGCATGAAATTTGGTGTACCTGCTTAGAAATAACATTAAAAAGAAATGAGATAATTTTCTCATAAAGTGAATAACTGCTGAGTAATTAAACACTAAAGTTTACATTTCAAAATTTAAATGAAAAAAATAATGAAATCAAGCTTTAAGATTTATTTTTATCCAAACTAGTAAAAAAATTAAGAAATTATCTCATCAATTTGGTAACATTCTATTACAGGACATAACTGACAATTGTCAAGTTTTTCAAATCAAAATTGCATCATGGGGAACCATTTATACAAATATTTAAAAATTCTGATGTGTTGCACTCACATGACTTTCTCTACTCTTGTACTAAACATTCTTACAAACTCTTACACCTGTATCTTCTTCGTGTTAGGTGAGATAAGCATTTGTACAAATTATCTTATTGTTTATTTACTTCTAAGTGAAAGCGGAATATTAGAATACAGTAGACTTTGTCCGATAGTCAAATCTTTTAAAGCTTTGAGATTCCGTTCTCTTTGCACACGTAACATATAAAAAAATGAACAATGACCCATTTCATGAAAGTTCTAAGTTTTCCGAAACTCACACACATAACAAGGAATATCTCCGAAATGGTTCACCCTACAAAAGAATTTACTGAGACATAAATTGTGTATTTTACCAAGATCTACATTTTTTGTATAGTATGATTTGGTCTATCTCTAACGGTTTACCAGTTATGCAAAAGTCGTCCAGATTAATTACGACTACAGGGGCTATAGCCAGAAAATTCAAGATATACATTTCATTTGTCATAAAAATATCTCAAACATATGACATTTTAATGAAAATCGTTAGAGCCATTTTCAAGAAAATCAAAATTTTCGAAAAAGTTTCCATGTAAACGGTAGTTTAGGGTGGGGCTATTTTCTTGAAAATCTTCGTGTCACATCCTTGAAAGACATTAAACTTAAATACCAACTTTAGTTTTTAACTGACTTTTCGTTTTTGAGTTATGCTGTCCACAGCCTGACAGACTGACAGACAGACACACACACAGACACACACACGGACCTTTTTCTAAAAATTCTTTTTTTGGATTCAGGGGGCCGCAAAACATGTATTTCCGGTGAAATCTCGACATCGAATTTTTGGGTGGAACACAATACTTCCCCTACTTACCAGTAGAGAAAGTAAAAGATGAACAACGATGACCCATTTCACGAAAATTCTAAGTTTTCCGAAACACACACATAACAAGGAATATCTCCGAAATGGTTCACCCTACAAAAAATGTATTGAGACATAAATTGTGTATTTTACCAATATCTACATTTTTTGTAGAGTATGATTTGGTCTATCTCTAACGGTTTACCAGTTATGCAAAAGTCGTCCAGAGTAAATACGACTACAGGGGCTATAGCCAGAAAATTCAAGATATACATTCATTTGTCATCAAAATATCTCAAACATATGACATTTTAATGAAAATCGTTAGAGCCATTTTCAAGAAAATCAAAATTTTCGAAAAAGTTTCCATGTAAAGGGTAGTTTAGTGTGGGGCTATTTTCTTCAAAATATTCCTGTCACATCCTTGAAAGACATTAAACTTAAATACCAACTTTGGTTTTTACTGACTTTTCATTTTTGAGTTATGCTATCCACAGACTGACAGACACACACACGGACCTTTCTCTAAAAATTCTTTTTTTGGATTCAGGGGGCCTCAAAACATGTATTTCCGGTGAAATCTCGACATCGAAGTTTTGGGTGGAATACAACACTTCCCCTACTTACCATTAGAGAAAGTAAAGGATGAACAACGATGACCCATTTCACGAAAATTCTAAGTTTTCCGAAACTCACACACATAACAAGGAATATCTCCGAAATGGTTCACCCTAAAAAAAATTTATTGAGACATAAATAGTGTATTTTACCAAGATCTACATTTTTTGTATAGTATGATTTGGTCTATCTCTAACGGTTTACCAGTTATGCAAAAGTCGTCCAGAGTAAATACGACTACAGGGGCTATAGCCAGAAAATTCAAGATATACATTTCATTTGTCATCAAAATATCTCAAACACATGACGTTTTAATGAAAATCGTTAGAGCCATTTTCAAGGAAATCAAAATTTTCGAAAAAGTTTCCATGTAAACGGTAGTTTAGGGTGGCGCTATTTTCTTGAAAATCTTCGTGTCACATCTTTGAAAGACATTAAACTTAAATGCCAACTTTGGTTTCTAACCGACTTTTCGTTTTTGAGTTATGCTGTCTACAGACAGACTGACACATGTATTCATGTATTTCCGGTGAAACCTCGATATCGAATTTTTGGGTGGATACAATACTTCCCCTACTTACCAGTAGAGAAAGTAAAAATATATATAATAAAATAAAAATATGTTTGCAACTAACCCGCCTAAATGTATGAAATTTAGCACAGTTACTCCTCACTATACAGTGATTGATGTGTTAAAATTTCAAATCAATCCAATGAAAGGTGTAGATTTTCAAAATTTCACAGATGGGTGAAATCCATCGATGCTTTATCGATGAAGCATCGTACCAGTCTCATTTGTCGAGGTCCACTGTTCTATTGGCGACCTTCCTGAGCTCTTCTGTGAATCGGCAGTGTTTCTAGAGGTTGATACGAACCACGGCGACGTCAAACGCTTCGGACGAGACTTAGCTACGAGAATCTTGTCTGAGCCTGTGGCCCCGTTTGGATCGCTAGCTGCCATTTCCCAACGTGGCACCGGTTTAGCTGTAACGGAGCTATAGGTAACAGACTTCGGGACAGAGGGCCGGTACAAACGCAAGAATTTTCTCCGCAACGCTACACGTATATCGGATAGCTGGTTAACAAGTTGCCTTTTAGTAAAGAAGCTGCCTGGGATGCTGAATTAGCTTCAACCAGGAGCGTGTCGCTGCCAGATCTAGTGTACGCTTTCACTGGGCGTTCTATTCCTCCAACATTGCAAATGCCTCCGACGGCATGTTCACGTCCCTAACGACGTGCTACTGGCAGGCTGAGGATTCAGCCCGACAACTTTTGCTGCGTACCTACCCCTGTTAGGGCTTAACCGCAGGTAGGAAATCTGGATAGGGGTTTTGTAGGGTGGCTTGTTTTAGTTTAGGTCGGTGTGGGTTAGAAGGGAGCACTAAGGCCCCTTGACAGCTGTCCTGCAGGATGCAACAATGTTGGCATTCTGACGTTAAAAGAAAATATATTTTTTAAAAGTTTATGAAATTGGTGTTTAGAATTTTGAATTTTGAATGGGGAAGAAATTTTGGAGAGGATCAACTCTCGGTGGGAATCTTTGGAGATCAGCTTTAGCTGCTGGTGGAGGTTCTCCTTGGTTATGGGGCGTGCCCGCAAGCCATGCGGGGTACCCTATACGCCTTGAAGCGGCGTGTTGATGGGTCGTAGTCCCCTAGAGACCTAACTAGGGCGCTTTGATGGTTTGGTAATTTGGCGTATAATTTTGCTGCCCGGCGCCTAATTTCATCCTCCACGTATGGAAGACATGAGGCTTCATGAAGTAGTCTCACTGGGAAGGGTAAGGGGACAGAGAAAATGGACCGAAGTCCTCTGTTCTGAGCCCTCTGGAGCCATAGGAGCCAACTACCTGCAGCCATGCCCCACACTTCACAAGCGTAAAGCATAAGGGGGACTACAAGAGCCCGGAAGAGGTGTAGCTTTAGGCGGACTGGCATCTCTGACTTCAGCATGGGGTACACGGAGGCAATAGCCCCCTGAGTCCTTGCCGAGAGGTCTCTGATGTGACCGCGGAAAGTCAGACCCCTATCTAGTTTGACTCCTAGGTATGTGATGGAGTTTGTCCACTCGATCCTTCGGTCTCGAAGGTGAAAGGTGGGGCAGTCTGCGGGGGTGTGGCGCCTCGTGAAGAGAATGGCGTGGCTCTTGTCCGGGTTAACGGACATTCGCCAGCGCCGACACCACTGTTGGACTTGGCGGAGGTGTCGCTGTATGGGATTGAAGGCTCTGAGGTGTCGGTTGGTGCAGTATAGCAATACGTCATCGGCGTACTGAGCTATGCTGACCTGTGGTTCTGTGGGGAAGTCTGCCATGTAAACACTAAATAGGGTGGGGGACAGAACAGAGCCATCGGGGACTCCGCCTCTGACTGGCCTAATTGTGGAGGTTCGCCCCGCGACTGTGACTTTAAAAGTCCGATGACGGAGGAAACAGTGTAGTATGTGGATGAGCTGTGCGGGTAGTCCCAGGTGGATTAGCTTGTAGAGGAGCCCTGCGTGCCAGGTCGTCGAGAAGGCTTTCTCCACGTCCAGTGATACCGCAGCAGGGAAGGCGCGTTCCTGAAAACCCAGGTCGGCAGCCTCCACCACCCACAGCAGCTGCTGAGGCGTAGAGTGCCCAGGACGGAACCCGAACTGATGTTCGGGGATGGCTTGAATGTCCCCCAGCAAGGGGGACAAGCGGTTTAAAATCATCCTCTCGAAAACTTTCGAGAGGGTGGAGAGGAGGCTGATGGATCGGTAGTTGGATGGGTGTACCGGGTCTTTCCCGGGCTTCAGGATGCAGATCACCCGGGCCTCTCTCCACTCTCGTGGGAAGTGACCCAGGGCGAGGCACATGTTGAACACCCTGGTCAGAAAGAGCACGGCGTTCAAGGGAAGGTGGCGAAGCATGAGGGGTGTAAGCCCGTCATGTCCCGCCGCCTTTTTGGGTTTGAGACGCTGGAGTGCGCCCTGGAGTTCACTGGGGCGTATTACCGGGAGTCGGTCCACGTCCTCCGGGGGGCGTCGAAAAAATCGACGTACATCCCGGCAGACACGTTCCGAGTGGTGGTAGTCCTGGGGATCTTCTCTTGGACACATGGTACGTTCCAGGTAGTCAGCGAAAACATTGGCTTTGGCACTGGGTTCATAGGCCAGGCCTCGGGTGCCTTGGAGAGGGGAGGTATATTGGCCTCGACGGTTGCGGAGGCTTTTTGCTATCCGCCACACGTCCCCCGACTCAGTGCCCAGGCTGGCCAACTTGTCCTCCCACGCTTGCACTCGGTGCTCGCGTAGGCAAGCGCTGACCAGTCGGCGCAAGCGCCGTAACAGGGCTCTGTTGTGGGGTGTGCGGTGCCCCTGGTATAGTCTCCATGCCGCCCAGGAGCGTCGGATGAGTAGGATAATGTCCAGTGGAAGGACATCCGGGTGAAGGGGTGCTGGAGCTTGGACTGTTAGGTTGAGGGCAGTTTGTGTCACGATGGATGTGAAGGACGAGACTGCCGCCTCAAGGGTAGGGGTGTCTGTGATTGTTGGGTTGGGTGGGATGGAGGTGAGAAGGCAATTGCGCACACCCTCCAAGTCCGTTTCTCGAGTTGACCTCGAGCAATCATGACTCGCAATCCTAGTGTTGATTTCAGTCAACACCGGATTGTGAACTGACTGGAGGGCGTTTAATGATGTGAGGGTGAGGTGAAATGGTAGGTGCTTGATGATCGCGAAGTCGATGACTGAGGGCAATCCTCGACCTAGCGGGTGATGCGTGGGTTGCCACGGACCCTCAACACGAAGTTCGGGGTCCGCGTCAATGAGTCGGATGATCGCATTGCCTCGAGCATCTGCCCGTCGGCCACAGTGCCAGCGCTGGTGCTTAGCATTGAAGTCGCCGGCCAGGATGGCGTTAGGATACAGGGCCAGGATGGAGAGGTAATCGTTGGGCACGAACTGCCTGCGTGGAGGGTGATACACAGAGACTATCATGACTTCAGTACCGTCGAGTTCCATGGTAATAGCCGTGGCCTCTAGGGTTTGTAGAGATGGGAGCTGGACTGGACGGTGGACCACGTTCTGCCTAACGAACACCGCCGTTCCGCCACCAGGACGGCCTTGCCGATCTGTTCTATGGCAGACGTATGCGGAAACGGTCATTTGGACGGAGATGTGTTTCGCCGACTAGGATGGCGTCAAGGGCATAGGTACAGGCAAAATGGGACAGCTCACCCGCCTGGTTACTCAGTCCACACGCGTTCCAGAACGCGAGCCGAAACGAGGCACAAGACCTAGTCTGACCCGCCATTCCGGGCGCGTGGGAGGAGAGATGTCAGGAGGGCAAGGCCCTCCATGGCGATCAGCGTCTTTCCTGCAGTGTCGTTGGAGAAGAATCTGGCGAGGAGCTCGCAGATCTGTTGCCCGTGGGATTGCAGAACTTGCTGCACCCACTCGATCAGGTCCGCGAGCCGGAAGACAGGGGTTGAGGGTGTGGTGGTTGTGGATATGGTGGTTGTGGGTGGGATTGGGGCTGGTGGAGACACCTCAGCCCTGATCTCCCCCTGAGGGCTTTGAGGAGTGGTCGGGCCACTCTCTTCAGCCGTTCGGGGTGCGGTTCTGGGCTCCCGGGTCCTCCTTCGCCTCCTGGGTTGGTTTGCCTGGGGCTGGTGTTGTGTTTGTTGGGGCTGTTCTGAGGGTTGATCTCGGGATGTCCTCTGAGCCACCGACATGCGCTGGGCGTATGTCACCCTAGAGGGAGCGGTCGGTTGAGGTGCCTGTTGCTGACCTGGGGCGATAGAGGGGGCCGAAGTTCCCTGCGCAGGTTGGGGTCGCCTAGAGGCGATAACACGCTTCCGAGTGGGGCACCAACGGTAACAAGCCACGTGCTTTCCCTTGCAATTTGCGCAAGTGGGTTCGTCCGTGGTCGCTCGAGGGCAGGAATCCTTCATGTGCGCTTCGCCGCAGCGTAGGCACCTGAGATTGCGGTGGCAAAAGTGGCTTGAGTGATTGAACCCAAGACACCTGTAGCACTGAGGGGGCCCGAAAGAGCTCCTCACTGCCTCCACCTTCACCCGGAGGTAGCAAATGGACGAGACCCCGTCGATTTTCATCTCCGGGTTACTCGCCCTGTCCACCACCACCAAGAAAAGGGGGATTGGCCTCTTGGGCTCGCCACTCTCACCCGGCTTTGTGAGTTGCCTCACTAGCCTAGGGGTGATGCCTTGGCGAAGAAGGTCCTCCTCGATCTCGCCCACGGGCGTACCCACTGGAACACCTCTGATGATTCTTCGGACGTCCCGAGATTTATCAAGGCCGAAGGTGAAATAGGGTAGCTTTTTCTTGTCCAGAAAGCTCAGGAGAAGGTGATAGTCTTCCACAGTTTTTCCCTGGAAAACATACCGGCTCTACCTCCTTGTGACAGGGCACGCCGACGAGAGCGTAGGCATGACTTCCTTCAGGAAGCCTACTATGCCCCTGAAGTCGTCCACTATCACTGGTGGAATATGCGGTTTTCCTTGTTGGCTTAGTTGTGGAGCTGATCCATCATTAGGGATATTATTGGAGGCCTGTCGGCGTCTCTTCCGACGACTAACCACCTCGCGGAATTCTGCCTCGTCCACCTCTGTCGAGATGTCTGAGGAGGAAGCCTCATCCTCGTCCATCCTGGACTGTACTGACGAGACAATGGTCGCGTCGGTTTCATATTCCGCGTCTGAATTAGCGCAGGATTTATCAGAGTCAGACTCTGAGCTGGTGCCTATCCGTGAGGAAGCTTCGCGAGAAGCGCCTGCGTTAGGGGGTTGATCCTCTATCGCTAGTCGTTTTGCGTTGCTTTTTCCGCCCTGTTGGCGTTTACGGCGACGTCGATGGGATCATTCCGGAGCTGGGCTCACGTGAGGGAGGGTGTAGTGCCAGATGTGCTTGACATGGTTGAATCCTGCGTTGCAGGTCGGGGCCTGTTCACAGGAGGGGTGGGGTGGGGTTGAGAGGAGCCTTTAGAGGTAGGCATGCTGCTCTGCACCCTGAGGTGCAGCGCGTACAGAGTCGACTGACTGTCCTCTTACCTGCAGTAGCGGTTGCTGAGAAGCGTAGCCAACAGAGGACCAGAAACCTAGTGGATGCGCCTAAAAACCGCCCTAAGGCGTTGGCTGCGGCCTTGTTGGCTGATCGTTACTGTTGTTGCAGAAACAGCTGAGTTGACTGTTAGTCTTGTGATATTTTCTCATGTGGCGAAGCTCTGGCAGAAAAAGTTGGTCCCCGCGGGGAAACAGTGTGCCTGGAACAAGGTAGCCAAAGTCAGAGTCCTGGTCTCAGCTCACAGTGTATACACAAAGCGACCCAATCGCCTTCAGGCGTGCATCAGTTCATGGAATGGTCCCTCCCCGGGACTGACCCTTATCAGTGGATGTGAACACCGAGTTCTACTTGGTAAACAGGGGCTGGAAACTACGCGGTTACCCAATCAACACTTGCATCTTCCCATCCATCAACAACTCGGCCTAAAGGTTAGGCTATGTTCAGGGTAGTAGAGAGTTGGAGGTCAAACACGTGTGGAACAAGTTATTTGGGAGTTTGGTATGAGCTCACTCACCCCTTAGGGGAACCCAATGTGGAGCATAGCTCGCGACCCGGCGCGACAAACCTGCAGCTACTGTCGCAGGCCCTTGGGGGGGAGGACGTGAAGGAGAAATGACCTTAAAGCCACAGCCTCCACAGGCAGAAGTTGCAGGGTATTTAAGATATCAACAGGAAGAATGTTGCAGCCAGTTGTCTTCTGCCTTTATTTTGAAGGGAGGTCGACTGATGTAATGTAATGGAATCTGCCTTCACCTTTGCAGTCTGGCAAATGGTGATGACGCCCTTGGGGGAGTTTAGGCTGCGGCACTTCTCAACATGGATAGGATAGCTGTTAAGTAGTTTGGTCTTCAACAAACTGTGTAGCAGTGCAGTTCTCAACAAGGAGAGAACCTGATTCTGACAAGGTACGGGATTTAACGGGTCTAGCTGATTCATGAGCTGATGACAATGCATGTAAATATTTTTCTGAATGGACTAGTTTTCCATTAGGATTGTTGTTTGCCGTCAGAAGAGTATTATCTCCCAGTGGCCCTCACCCACCGGGATGACAGGTCTACACAGGGAATATAGCAGGCTCGCCGTTCCACTTGCCCTGGAGTTTGGTGAAATAGCCCTGGCCAACTAAGGATTCTAACCTCGCTTTTAGGTGAAACCAAAACCCTTCCTCAAAAAAATCAGGTCTTTAGTTGAACACTTTGGAATTGTATAGCTTGAAAGCTATGAATATTGTAAAATATTCGGTGTGTCTCAACTTCTCCTGAAGAATTTGAAGCAAACATCAGGCTGAAAGACAAAAAATGCTCATGGAGATAGCAAGATGTATACATCACCTTTCTGGGAGAGTTAACATTGCAGTCAAAGGACTGCAAAGGATCAGACGAGAGAATGACATTGAATTTTTGAAGTCCGATTCACCATTGTAACTTACTATATACACATAGCTAGTGTGAAAGAACATTATATATTATGTATGATTATATGTTCTCTCCTTAATGCAGGGGAGTAGAATGCGATAACATTCACTTTAGAATCATGCTCAGGCTGAAAATTGACTCACGCAGAGGAAGCGAATCGTTTCTGACTTTAACAACATATATTCCCATGTTAAGTGGCTCCTTCTCACGTAGGACTGTGAGTCAAAGCACATAAATGCTACCACCGAAGATTTCAATTAACACAGTGTACAACTTAAATGCTATAAATTGGAAGGCCATTGGTGAAGAAACACTTGACAATTTCCATATGCTTACAAAATAAAGGAAATAGAAGGAAATACTGGTGTAATTGAAGCTGCCTACACCAGAAGAAGAAATAAAGTGTTATCCTATTTTGCAAGAGAATATTTTTCAGGAGTAGATATTCTTAGATTAACTATCAGTGAAACCATAAATGTGTTTAGTCAAATAAATTTTAGGATTTTACTGATTTCTCTTATTGCTGCATTGTATAGTTTGTACTGTATAGGTACTCATAATGTCCCTCTTATATAATAGAGAATTTTAAAATCTGAATTCAGGATTAATATCACTGAAACCTACCTTATCATTCATTTAGATGTATTTGATTTCCTTTTCCCAGGGCAAAATTAATTCCGCATTACTAATAAAAAGCAAACTATGACATCTATTCGATAGTGCAAATTTACAAGGAAAATAAAAGACCCAACATTGAGTTTTTATCCTGGCTTTTGTAGAAATAAGGAAACTCAACAGCAGTTCAAGATGCAATATGTTGTCGTGCATGAAACAGTATTATCACAATATTAAATAAGAAATAAATTCTGAGATGGATTAGCATAGTAGCAAAATATATGCGAAAATATTTTCACCTAACCTACATTTCTTATACTTCCTTTCCTATCCAATCAAATATAGGTGACAGGTAATGAGCACAATTATCAAAACAAAAAAACTATACAGAACATTCTATTGCTTTCCTCCATTCTTGAATGAATTTATATACAAATTAATAAAAGTTTCAAACTAATAGACGACTTGGCAGTCACAAAGCAAACTACATTCCCTACAAGGTAAAACACTTCTCAGATTCATCATTCTCCTGTGATATTTTTTTATTGTGAACTGATTAAAGACTTCTGGAATTCAACAGCTTGGAGAATCCCAGTAACAAACATTTTACTGTGGCTATCTGTGCTTGGAAATTAACATGTGGTTTTTCAAATTTGATAACTCAGCAAAAGCCTTGTTACAAATTTTACAGTTGTGAGGCTTTATACCATTGTGAATCAGTTTGTTACTTTTCAGGTCCGATAACTGACTAAAAGCATTGCTACAAATGACAATTGTGTAGTTTTATCCCTTCATGAGTCAATTGGTGTGTTTTCAAATTTGATAGGTGAGTAAAAGCCTTGTTGCAAACGTTGCACTTGTGTGCTTTTATCCCTTCATGAATCAATTTGTGTCTTTTTAAACTTGATAACTGAGTAAAAGTTTTGTTACAAGCGTTACACTTGTGTGCCTTTATGCCTTCATGAATCAATTTGTGTGTACTCAAACTTGATAACTGTGTAAAAGCCTTGTTACAGATGTTACACTTGTGTGGCTTTATGCCTCCATGAATCAATTTGTGTTTTTTCAAACTTGATAACTGAGTAAATGCTTTGTTACAAGTGTTACACTTGTGTGCCTTTATGCCTTCATGAATCAATTTGTGTGTACTCAAATTTGATAACTGTGTAAAAGCCTTATTACAGATGTTACACTTGTGTGGCTTTATGCCTCCATGAATCAATTTGTGTTTTGTTAACGTTGATAACTGAGTAAATGCTTTGTTGCAAGTGTCACACTTGTGTGCCTTTATGCCTTCATGAATCAATTTGTGTGTATTCAAATTTGATAAATGTGTAAAAGCCTTATTACAGATCTTACACTTGTGTGGCTTTATGCCTCCATGAATCAATTTGTGTGTTTTTAGATGTGACATATGTGTAAAAGCCTTCATACAAATGTCACACTTGTGTGGCTGTAGGTTGTTGTGAATCATTTTGTGCGTTTTCAAACTTGATAACTGAGTAAAAGTCTTGTGACAAATGTTACACTCATGTGGCTTCTTGGCTTCATGATTCAGTTTATGTGTTTTTAAAGGTTGCAAACAAGTAAAACTCTGATTACAAATATAGTTGTGGGTATCTTTCCCCTCATCAATCATTTTGCGTGTTTTCAGGGACCACAAATGATTCAAACCCTTGTTCAAAATTTCACGCTTATTTACTTTCGTACTGTTAAGAACCGGTCGGCATTTATGACTTAAGTTTGAGTTGCAGTTCCTATTATGGATATCTGGTTCATTTGTGTTGCTGTGCTGAAACAACTTGCTTTGTTCCAAAGCGGAAGCCATTCTCACAGTTTTCCCAGGATTAGATGTTTCTAAGTAAACATTTGTTTCTGTTAGAGATGTATTAGTGGCTACAGTTTCCTGATCTTGACATTTTCTGTCACCTTCACAGTCTTTGTTCATATTAAAACTTACATCATTTTCTAAGTGTTCAGCAGAGAATAAATATGATGTACAACTGGAAACACCTTTGTGTAAACTGAAATATAAATGTAGCATTATCAGTAATTACTAGAACACAGGACTGCAAAAATAACAAATGAAAAAGGCTGTAAGGGTTTGCTTTTATGGGCACATGATGAAAGATGGTGTAGGACTGTGGCAACGTCATCGCCCAATGAGAAATCAGTGCACAAGCTCATTTGAGAATTTGCGGGAAAAGTTAATGAGAAGTGAAGGAAATGTAAAAGGAAAGAACGATTTGGAAATCAGAATATCAAGGCAGTAGGTGAAACAGTGCAATTAATACAGGAAATGAAAGAGCATAATGTGGAGGTATTAGAGCTTAGAGAAGTGAAGGAGATTACAGGAGGGCTGCGATTAGATGTGATTAGGTGTAGGTGTGATTAGGAGCGAGTGGATGTACACTCAAGAATAATAGTCATAAACTATTCTGGAGTTGTGCATAGTGTTCTATATCTTCTTCTGTTAGGACATATGTCTGTGTTAGTGAGAAAGTCGGGATCTAAATGCTAGAATAGGGCAAGATAGAAAAATAGCACATGCATATATGGGTAAGGATGGAGGAGAAAGGAACATGAATGGAAGTGCTACACAATTAATAGTATTTTGCATAGAAAATCAAGTATTAATAGAAAATACCTTTTAGCACAAAAAAGGGTCACAAGATTATATATGAAACAGAAGACAGAGATGCTGAAAAGGATAATGGATAGGATAATGGATGTCAAAGTAAGAAGTGGAGCAGAGGAATTAACTAACCATAGATTACTGGTGATGGATACAAGATTTAAAGAGCCAGAAAAAATTAAAACCAAGAAGTTTGAGGTAATTAACACAAAGAAACCTAAGAATGAGGAGAAAACGAAACAATATAAAGAAAAAGTGGAAATAAAAAAAGAAGGACGATAAGATGAACTGAAAACATATGGATACGTGGGAGAAACTGTAATCAGTATTAATAAGGTCAGTGGAAGAGGTATGTGGCAATACCATAGTAAATATAAGGAAGAGAAGAATAAATTGGTGGACAGAGGAAGTGAAACAGAAATTAAAAACAAGAAAATTACTTGGAATAAGTATATAGGACTAAGAATAGAGGAACACAAAAAAGAATATGTAGAGAAGAGAAATAAAGCAGAAATAGCAGTTAAGGAATCCAAAGAGAAATCATGGGAGGAATTTGGAAATAGCATAGAAAAGAAAGCAAGAAAGAGGAATACAAAAAATTGTGGAAGATAATAAAAAATGTAAGAGGAAAATATGGAAAGCATATGAGAGTGATTAAGCATGAGGATAGCAGATTAATATCGCTAAAGAAGGAAATACTAGAAGTATGGAGCAAATATTATGAAAATAAATTTAAAAAAACAGAAAATGAGCAGGAGGATGTTATCTTTGGACCATCTGAGGAAATATGGGATGAACTGGAGAAAGAACAAATAGATGTGAAAATATGTGTGGATAAAGTTAAAGAAGAAAAAGGAGCAGGAATTGACAGAATAGTGCCACAATTTATCAAATATTGAGGAGAATTGCTAAAACAATCAGCAAAGCTATTTAAGAAAACATGGGAAGAAAGTAAGTTATCAGAAGAATTGAAGAAAAAGTGATAATACCGATACAAAAGAAGGGGAGTAACTAGGACTGTAACAACTATAGAAGAATAAGTCTATCATCAGATATACACAAGTGTTATAAGTGAGTCTGCGGGGAGAGGTGACTGAGGAACAAGCTGATTATATACCAGAATGTGAAACACAAGACAAGATAGACTCTAAGAACGAGGATTTATATCTTGCCTTTCTGGATTTAAAGGCAGCTTTTGATTGAGTATCAGAGCAGTACATATGGTAGCCAAAAGTGTACCAATATAACTAATGAACACTATAAAGTGTGTTCTGCCTTACCTGTATGTGACAAAGGAAATCTGAATTCAAAACTGAAACTTCCCCAAGATGTACTAAAGCCTAATGGCTATTAGGACAGGGACGTTAATGGAACAAAGAAATATCATAACGGGTAACGCTTTGGCCGAGCAGTTAGAGGGTTCGTCTACCACCTAGGATGGCTGGATTCAATCCCAGGGACGTGCGTGAGTTATTCGTGGTGGACGAAGCAATGTCAGGGCAGGTTTTCTACAGGTTCTCTGGTTTCCCCTGCCACTCATTCCACCAACTACTCCATTATCACCTTTTTAATGATCAATTACACCTGCATTTCATATCATCTTCTTCCACAATAACATATCCGGTGCTTGGCTGACCAACCGCTTCCAGGTCCACACTCTGCTGGTCTATAGGTTCCTGTGCTCGCTGATAGGTGTCTGAACCTAGCACTGGCATGTAAGTCCTACATAAGGGAGGGTAAGCAGGTAAAGAGAGAAAGAAAGAAATATCATAATCCCAAAGACCTATGCAAAGAAACTTCACAAACCTTACCTACGAGGAGTTACAGAAAGAATTACAAAAACATTACATCACAAAAGTCAAACAAGATACACATAGGGTACAAAGGGTATACACATAGGGTATAAGAGTACTCCAGAATAAGAAACCTTTACAAAATAATGTAGGTGTTTATATAATTACCTGTGATTGCAGTGAACCATT
Organism: Tenodera sinensis; assembly: GCA_030765045.1. Taxonomy (NCBI): domain Eukaryota; kingdom Metazoa; phylum Arthropoda; class Insecta; order Mantodea; family Mantidae; genus Tenodera; species Tenodera sinensis. Next base: position 76,440,195 of record CM060974.1, on the reverse strand, counting down.
CTAGGTCAAATGGACAATCTATCAAATACAAGAAAAAATGATAAGATACATGACACTTTCTCAAACAGAAAAATTTGCTATCGCAGAACATGCAGAAAACACCAGCCACCCTACTAGCTTCAGTAATTTAAAAATTATAGTTATTTGTGAACATTCTCTCAAAGAAAACGTGAGGGACAAGAGCAATATTTAACAAATGGAGCAGTCTCAACCTTGACACAGGCAAACCACACATCACAATGCTCTGCTAGTGCAGGAAAAGGAACCAATAGAATTGCACGTGGGAAGGGAGAGTGAGGTCAGTGAGAGTAGGTAGTGACTAGCTGAATAAGGTTTGAAGTTGCCTAATGAAGAAGCCACAAATAGTCTATTGTGCAACGTCAGCATGACTGAAAAAGCCAACAGGATGCTGCCCATATCAAAAGCAAAGAAAGAAGTAATTTATTATACTAATTATATACAGTGAACAGTCCCATATCTAGTACTAACAGGAAATATGAAAATGTGTCTGGTGACAGCTACTAACACAACTTGGTCAAATAACTGTTATACTCATTATGTTCAATGAACAGTTCCATATCTAACACTAAGAGGGAATATGACAATGTGTCTGGTGATAGTTACTTATACAACAAGACCAAACAACTGTGTTATACTCATTATGTTCAGTGAACAGTTCCACATCTAACACTAACAGGGAAAAGACAATGTGTATGGTGATACTTATGTACTTATACAACTTGATCAAAGTTGTTATAAGTACATAAACAGTCGCATATTAACACTAACAGGAAATTTGACACTTTGTCTGAGGATAGTTACTGACACAACTCAATGAAGAAATTCCACTGTGATCATTAAGTATGAAATACACTTCTATACAAAACACTGAAAAGAAATAGGAGCAGAATTAAGTAGAAATATATAGCATCTTGTACAAAGAATCACCAGATGACTTACCCTGGTGGTTCTGTGGAACAAAGGCCTTCATGTGTTTCATCCTGTAACATAATAATTCACTTGTAAAACACATGATCTGCTTTAACCCTGTGACTTGTATCTTCAAAATGAGGAGTAGAAACTATATGAACACCTTTTGTATAATCTACAGAGAAGTAATTACTGTGCATAAAAACAGTCCAACTAAGATAAATAGCATTCTTCCATTTGAACACACAAAGCTTTGTTGTACAAAGCAAAGACACACATCTTTGGTTTCCTGAAGATTCTTCTATCATAAATAACTAAACCTAAATATTACATTTACTACCCTTAAGTAGAAGTATTAGAAACAGTGATGTATTCGTAATTTGTGAATTATAGATTTTGTTTCAAATTCCAACTCGTCTTTTTAGTGTGACATTGCTTTGAGCTTCCACGTGGAAGCATCCCAAATTAAATACTCCATGGACGACATGACATTGCTAAAGAGACACAGAGAGTAACTTTGAGAGATGCTCATAAAACATAAGAGTAGCAAATGACTTTTAAATGTAGTAGTGATAATCTTTATCAGTGTGATGATACTAATTGTAGAGTAAAGATAATTAAATAATGTGAAGGGAATACAGTTACGATTAGTGACAGAAGTTGGATGACAACCGCGACATGACAGTAAGGTTGAAGAAATGCGAGCCAAAATAACAGGGATGACACAAACATGGATACGGAATTGCAAATATGAAAAATGGCATGGCTAAGATGAGTATATAGCTGCCAGTGATGTTTGAGAGGCAACTAGTTGGCATGAAGAAAGTTGTGAAGGAGTTCGGCCAATGCATTAATGCCTCAGAGGATGTCAGGTAATGTATTAGCATCCTGGGAACAACAGTTCATCGCAGCACAACACCAGGTTGCAACAAATTCTCGGGAAAACTCCTAAGAGCTTAACGTTTGAGATGCTACGGCATGACACATTTGTGCAAGTCAACCAGGTATGATGGCACCTCGACCCTTGAAGTCTTCCACAGACAATTGCTTGTTACCTCCACCCACAATCAATGGTCCACAGAAGTGGAAGCTGAACAGCAGACAGCTGGTCTCTAGGGACAAGAAACAGAAGCGCCAAAAGTGATTCTGATGTCACCAGTCACCTGAAACATCTAGCAGCTCTTGAAAACCAATTCAGAAACCAACATCTGGCTGCAGCCTATCACAGCCAGCTCAAATCAAGGCTGCAGCAGGCAAGGGAAATGCTGCAGGAATTCGCCCTGAATAATGAGCAACTAGATAATAAGACTGGTGAATCTCCCGGCCAGATATGTTATCTGCTCTGCCAACGTGGTATGTGATGCCAAGACATGTCAATACCTAATACTCGGCAATTATCAGACAACCCACAATGTGCTGACGAGTGCAGTGGCCATGGTGGTGGTCAAGGTAAGAACAGTTCTTGTCTGGAAGATCCAGAGTGTTTGGTTTCTGTAGAATGTGGGAAACAGTCCCAGAACATCTGATGAGGGACTGTCCTCATCTGGCCAAGATAATAATGGAAAATGAGTAGATAAAGGCATAAAGAGAGGCACGTGCAGCTGCCATCGCTGACCCCTAGAGTAATGCTGGCTGCTTTGTGCAAGATAATGGAGAATAACATCATCACAGACAGTTGCGTACCTGTTAGAAAGTACTAGATATTGGTAGATACAGGTGCAGCCGTGACTGAAGTGTGACCTGGTGTGGTGGGGAGCTTATCATCAAGGTAACAAGGTCGGCCCGACAAGAATGCATGCATTGGCCAACATCTGTCCTCTGTAGGAGGTCATGTTGGAGTTGCCCTTGGGGCAGAGCATTACAAGTCTGTGGGTGTATGTTGTGAGGGTGACTGTAAGTGTGGCCCTGGGATTCAACATTCTTAGGAGCCATGAGGCGATGATTGATGTTGGCAGGAGGGTCCTGTGAGTCAGAGGCACGGAGATTAACTTCGAGAGGATAGTTGCTGACATTTGAGTAGCAAAACAGGTTTTATGTCAAATAGTGATAATTTGTTTGAGGTCATATTATAGAAAAAAATAACAGTAACTGAAATGGAATATAGTTGCAATATATTAAATTCACTGTCTTTATTACTGCTTGAGTAAATAAATCTTTCAATTAAATTTAATTATTTTGAACACTGGTACCTAACAAGAAAACTCAAAGCTCAGGTCAATGGAATTATGTGAATGTTCTGCAACACTTAACTTTCATTATTATTAAATACACTAAAATTTTGCTTATCTGAGGTAAAGGTGGGTGAGGTTATCTTGAATTTGGGATATATATGGAGAACTATAGGACAAACTATAAGAGACAAACTGAAATCATTAACTCAATGCTTGCGGCAAACGGAACACTATATGCTTATTGGAAAAAAAAACTACAGCACCTGCACATAGCATCATAAGCCCTCTGGTACAATGGTTGTCATTTATTTGTAAACTTGCATGATCTCATTTTGTTTCATGAATTGAACTAATACAATGTTAGGCATTTTTAATTTATCTGCATAAGAATAACTACAGAATGTAACATTTGAAATTAACCTTGATGGGTGCAAAATGAAGACTAATCTCATCTGCCTGCTACATACATTTAACCTGGAACACGTGATTCACTTTCTGACCAGAATTCATATGAACACTGCAAGAGCCACAGATATTTTTCTAGCCTCAGAAAAAATTCCACATGATAATTTAACTCCTATTGTTAAAGGCATGTCAGTTCATGATAATCAGGTATTCTTGGTAAAAATGGACAGATAATAGGAAAATTAAATTATAACAAGGATAATTAGTGATGAGCATATCAATGAATTTTAATTTGTGTTCAAGAATGGAAAGTAGACTAATGTTTATGTTCGTACTGAGGTAAATGACCAATTTTATGATTTCTGAAATTCATGGTATTATTACTGGAAGTTTTTCCCCTGAGAAAAACATACAGTCATCATATGTAATAATGGTAAAACCTTACTAGCGTAAGTATGAGCCAGTCCTGGGCAAATAGAAGACATTTGTTCTTAGTATATCACACAATTTATGACCCAAACATTACTGTACACTACAGTGCATGTTGTAAAATGCTTAAAGAAGCAATGAATAAAGCAAAAACGATGTTACTCACTAGCTTTGATGAAGATAAGAATAAAATTAAAATAGTGTGAAACGTTATAAAAACTGTAACACATGGAAATAATGTAAACAGTAATAACGCTCACATAACTATTGCAAACAAAGACACCTTTATTGCCCTGTGTTGTATTAGAGGAACGCAAGTTTATAAAATAGCGTATCTTTTTATATTACACTAGCAAGTATCTTTTTCTCTCTCTGATTACCCTTCCCATATGGATGACTTATACACCATCGGACTTACAAGCCTGTGCCTAGGGTCAGGTGCCTTTCAGTGAGCAGTCAAACCATTGCACCAGACAGGATGAACACTTAGAAATAAGTGGTCAGCCAAGCACCAAGTATGAGAGTTAGGAGGATGATATGAAATGCAGGCAAAGTGGATGAATAGAAAGTTGATGCTGGAGCAACTGGCAGAATGAGTGGTGGGGAAAACCAGAGAACTCAGAGAAAACTTGCCCAGATGCCACTGCATCCACCATGAATACCACATGCAAATCCCATGCACTTTTTTGCACAACTTACCTTAATGTTATCATTAATATATGAACTTTCTCTTTCCGACCACCAATCTTCTTCCTTAATATCTATCTTGGTTTCTATTTCATTTTCTTTGATATTTTCATTAAATCTCAATACATTCTGTTCTTCGTTCTGTGAACATGTGGGACCTCCAAGTTCTGGTTTGATATCATGACTACTTGCAACAGTTTCAATCTTAACCTTCTTCGCAAGATATTTCATAAAAAATTCTCCTTCATTCTGTGAACTAAAGTCCAGGAAAGAAGATTCCTCCATGACTTCTTCTTTAATATCCATTTTACTATAGTTGCTGTATTTGAAGATATGTTCGTAAAGTTCAGTAGCAAGTCTGTGAAAAAGCAAATACATTATTAGTACTGATGCCTCAAACTAGGAAGTTGCAGTGGCCTTTGAGGGGCCCACACCACGATGCTTCACTATGCGTGAACATCAACTTGATGTTCGTTGAGATTATTAACATCACTTCCCCATCCTATGGTCTTCGACACTTCACTAATGAGTGTAGCAATACACAATTGACGTACAACCAGGGCTTTCGTTGGGCCGGTACTCATAACTACCCAAATTTTGTATTGCAAGTTTTAAAATCTGTAAGTTTATGGCGGTATGGACCGGCTCTTAAAATGCCAGTCATATAAATATTTAAACATTTTATAAATTTACTGAATCCATCATTTAATTGGCTGAACATAATCTCATATGATGTACCTAATATTGGTGGGACAATAATCTTGTAGAAAGGAATTTTCTTATTGTCACACGTTACAATGGACAACAAAGAGAAATGCACTTCATCAATAAGTTTGTCTGAAGTAATGAGTGTCATCTGCTTGCACCACATCAAGGTAAGTGTTAATTGGTAACAGTCAATACAAAAATTACTGCTTAGCACTGAAATAAACATAAAGATTTAATCTATGTTTTCTGTTAACAAGGCAATTTCTACTAGGCAGAAATTGTTTATCACCCTCCTTATTACCCCTTTATCAAAACTGAGACGTACTATTGATTTACTTCTTTTTATTTTATTGGAAGTGTCAAACAATGGTTCACCAATATATTTTTCTCCCTTCACCTCACAGCATATCAGCATTACTGTCATTGTACAAACTCTGCCATACGTAGTAAAAGTGGACATTAAACACTAACAAAACAAAACAAAAAAGACAGCAACAAAAAAGAAAACTTACTGCCACAGATACTCACTCCCTCAATTTTTTAATATTCATTACGTAAGTCCTAGCGGTTATGTAGCAATGGGCAGGAGTGGCGGACTGTGAATGTGTGCCTGTATGAACCACACAACTTCCTAACTTGAGCCATTTGTAACTTCCATGAGTTTGTTTCCACATAATTGAAACTACATTACATTTCAACATAAAGTAGTACAAAGTAGAGATGGGAATTTGGTGCAGAATAACATTTATAACATTCCAAGATGCATAGCTTCCATATACTTTAATCTGAATCTAATTTGTATTATTGCAGTAAAACAAGTTTGAAATTGCATTTATCTAAAAGCAATTTTTTAACCTTGGACACACAGGAGCGTATGAGGATTACAATGTTAAAACAGATATTCTATTGGTTTTATAGTGCTTATTCTCATACACACTTGTCCACTTCAAGTACTACGGGAAGAAAAGCAAGTCGAGAAAGCTATGTAAATATTAGTGTATTGTAACAAATTTAGCAAATCTTTTTTGGTTTTCTCAAGCTTCAAGTACAGCCATACTACTCGTTTCTGTCTCTTAATCTTTCCAAACTCTCACACCATACTAGTTTCTGTCTCTTCATCTTCAACAACTCAAAACTGTCTCCATAGCAACCTCTTGAAAATCAAAGAGTCTTAATGACATGGAGAAGCCATGTCACACTGCTCCCTCCTCAGAGCTGGTCGTCCCGACCAGCACTATCACTGCGGCATCTCCCTTGCGCCCCGGTGGATTAACCCATCGAACCTCTTCTCCTGGTGGTCCACGAGGGCCTGGTGGTCCTGGTATACCTTGAGGTCCTGGGTTTCCATCTCTTCCAGGCATACCTTTAGTTCCAGGTTCACCATCTTTTCCCGACAATCCTGGAGGTCCAGTCATGCCTTTGTCTCCTGGAGGTCCCTGAGGTCCAGGTAACCCTTGTAGACCAATGAGACCACGGTGTCCTTTTGCACCCTTTGGACCTTCTTCTCCTCTATCACCCTTACCTCCCTCTGGCCCTGGAGGTCCTGGCTTTCCTCTAGCTCCCTGTGGCCCTTCTACACCCTGTGGTCCAGTTTCTCCTCGAAGACCCCGTTCTCCTGCTGGTCCTGGAGGTCCATTTGGACCAGGTGGCCCTGGAAGACCTGGTGCCCCTGGAGTTCCCGGAGGTCCTGAAGGTCCTACAGGTCCCTTATCTCCCGGTCTTCCTGCAATACCAGGTGTTCCTGCTTTACCTGGTGCTCCCTCTGGTCCCTGTTCTCCAATTGGTCCCGGTGGTCCTAGAGGTCCTGGTTGTCCTGGAGCTCCATGTTGTCCTTGAGAGCCTGAGTCACCCTTAGGTCCTTCAGGTCCTGGTGCACCAGCTTGTCCTGGAGGTCCTGGATTGCCCTGTTCACCTTTCATTCCTGGGAATCCACGTTCACCCTTCATTCCAGGCAAGCCTACCAGACCCTGAGGGCCAGGGAATCCTTGTAAACCTTGAGGGCCAGTAGGACCTCGCTCTCCAGGGGGCACGATCCTAGGTATCGCTGTTGGATAGTGTCCCTTGGTCCAGGTAGGACGATGTATGCCATCCTGCTTCGAAATTCTGCAACAGTACCGCCGGTCTTGACGGTCCCTCGTCCAGTTGCCCTTCTTCCTGGTGTGTTGACGGGCCATCCTGCGCACTTTGAAACGGCTCACTGGGTACCATGTCCGCCGACCTCTCTGGCGCACCTTCGCAGCCACCTTGCTTCCGATGGGTCCGGCAACAAACCCCACCACATCCGCGCGAGTCGCGTCCACCGCTGCACTCGTGTTCACTCGTGCTCGGCACGGCCTCTCCTGTATCCTGCCGTCCACGATGATGTCCACCATTCTTCCGTTCACGGCACTATGCGTCAGGTGATTGGATGGCCCCGACGGTCCCCCCATGTCACACGCCAAGTCGGTTCTCGCGTGTTGCTCGTTTGCTTGTGCGCTTCCCTGCTGATCGTCCGAAACGGGCGCAACTGTCGCCTCGGCCACTAGGTGCTCCCTCCCCGGCTCCGCGCTATTCCGTCTGCCCCTGGCATCCAGTACTTTGACGCTCTCGTCAACTCTTACTACCAGGGCGCCAAGACGTTCCCCGTCGTCCTCCACGACGTCCACGTGCTGGCAGAGGTCTTCCACCTTTTCGCCGAGTTGTTCCACGTCTTCCGTCACGCCAATCCGTTCGCCGAGTTGTTCTACGTCTTCCGTCACGCCAATCCGTTCGCCGAGTTGTTCCACGTCTTCCGTCACGCCAATCCGTTCGCCGAGTTGTTCCACGTTTTCCCTCATATCATCCGAAACGGGCGCAACTGTCGCCTCGGCCACTAGGTGCTCCCTCCCCGGCTCCGCGCTATTCCGTCTGCCCCTGGCATCCAGTACTTTGACGCTCTCGTCAACTCTTACTACCAGGGCGCCAAGACGTTCCCCGTCGTCCTCCACGACGTCCACGTGCTGGCAGAGGTCTTCCACCTTTTCGCCGAGTTCTTCCACGCCTTCCGTCACGCCAGCCAGTTGCTCGTCAATTTTCGCCGATAGCTCCGTCTTTATCTTTTTCAGCTCGGCAGCGAGGTTGTCGTTTCTCGTTTCCATTTTGGCAAATAATTCTTTCATCATTGCCATCATCCTGGTTTCCGAATCTCCCTCCATCCCACTTCTGACACCAAATGTAACAAATTTAGCAAATCTTTTTATTTTCTCAAGCTTCAAGTACAGCCATACTACTCGTTTCTGTCTCTTAATCTTTCCAAACTCTCACACCATACTAGTTTCTGTCTCTTCATCTTCAACAACTCAAAACTGTCTCCATAGCAACCTCTTGAAAATCAAAGAGTCTTAATGACATGGAGAAGCCATGTCACAGTATGAATTCTTTGTAGAAGGTGAAGTAAAGAAACAAGTGTGTTTGTTTTTCATGAAACAAAAGTAGGTAGATTAAACCACGTGAATTTAATTCGTTGTATATCACTTCAATGATACAAAGTTATATTAAGTTATATAGCAGGGCAAGTAGAGAGTGACATTTCAATGTGTTGCATAAAACAAATGCGACAAGAGAAAACCGTGTCGATGTAATACATTGCATTTCTATTTCAATCATCAAAATTATAGGAATTTTGTACTGAACAGTGAGAAGAGGACATGTAAATGTATTAAGTAGATGAGGAGGAGAGAAAACTATGTGAAGCTAAAACACTGCATACTAAAATGGATGCCACAAAAATGTCCCTGAAAAAAAATATCAATTTTGCAGACTCTCTGAATTATATGTTGAAGGAGTGAAGAACATGTAACACATTGGTTTCTTATTTCAATCATATAGAAAGTTGTTTAAATTATACCTTGAAGGATGAGTAGAGAAAGAAGTGTGATTGTGTTTGATAAAAGTGAGTAGAGAAAACCGCGTGAGTGTAATATGTTGCATAGTAAAATTGATAGCATATAAACTTCCATGAAAGGCCACTTAAGTGTGCTAATTTTCATGGTGATTGGTCAAATGGTGTTAGATTTCTACTTGTTACACATCAACATCCACTTTATATGTATAGATTATAGGACTAGTATCTTGAATACTGAACAGGGAAAACGGCGTGAATGTAATACATTGCATGCTAAAATAGATAGCATAAAAAGCTTCCCCATGAAAAAATGCAGATATGTGCCAAATTTGGTGGTGGTTGGTCAAGTGGCTTTGAGGATTAACAGTTACATCCATTTGTTCTTTTTCTACTATTTATAGTACAGAGAGGAAATTAAATTATGTTGTTGTTTAACGACGCTGTCAATTACCAGGATCACATTAGCGTCGCCGGTGTGCCTGAATTTCGTCCCGCAGGAGTTCTTTTACATGCCAATAAATCTACTGACATGGAGCTGTCGTTTTTAAGTACACTTAAAAACCATCGGCCTGGGCCGGGTTTGAACCCGCAACCTTGGGATCAGTAGGCCAGCGTCTAACCAACTGAGCCACCCAGACCGACACAGAGAGGAAGTATTGTATTCCACCCCGAAAGTCTATGTGGAGTTTTCATCATAAATATGTTTTGAGGCTCTCTGAATAAAATAAAAAGAGAAACACTGTTAGAAAAATGTTGGTGTGTGTGAACATAAGAAATTGGAAATGAAAAGTTGGCTAGAAACCAAAGTGAGTATTTAAGTCTAACATCTTTTAAGGATGTTACACAAAGATTTTCAACAATAATACTCTATTCTATGCTACCCTTTACACACGAAACTCTTTGAAAATTTTTATTATCTCAAAAATGCCTATATTGATTTTAATTAAAATGCCATATGTTTGATAAATTTTATTTTGTATTTTCTGGCTATTGCCTAATCTGCCGTATTTATTCTGGATGACTTTTGCATAACTGGAGCACTGTAAAAGATAGACCAAATCTTACGATACAAAAATGTATTGTTAGCTAATGCTGGATTTCTGACAATGAAGTCATTTATCCTCTTGCTCTCCAATATTTTTCACTGATGGATGGGGCATTAGAAGTGGTCGGGCATATTTGAAGGTGGTCTCGATCCATTTCCTCTTGGAGATCACATAGAGGACAGAGTGGTGAAGAATATATCCCAATTCTGTTTAAATGTTTTGCCAGACAATCATGTCCTGTAATCAACCTGAAGATTGCAACTGCCATTTTTCGAGGATACTCAGGAATTACTATTTGAATATTTGGTAGTTCCCACCTTTTATTCTTTGATTTTTCATAGTAATATTTTTCAATAATCTTTTTGAATTCAGAATTAACTAATCTCTTAGCTGCATAAAATGGTAGATTAACTATAGATATCTGCACATTGCCGGTACCCTTTTTAGCAAGAAAATCAGCTTTCTCATTACCACTCAGTCCACAGTGAGCTGGTATCCATTGGAAGACTAGGTGTTTTTAAAGTGCGGTTAGATGGGTAAGGATTTTCCAACATTCTATAATTGCTTGGGTGTTTTTGGTGACAACTTGGAAGAAATTGCTATAATTGGCCCCCTGGAATCTGAGAGAATAACTGCTTGATGAAAATGTGAAATTTTATACAAAACATTTTGCAGGGCCATTCGAATTGCTTCAATTTCTCCATCAAAGTTTGTAGTTCTATAACTTAAAGATTTGTAGTAGGAAAAGAGGAGACATGTGACTCCAGACCCTGCTCCATCTCGGTTTTATATCAATGATCCATCAGTATAAATATGGAGCCATTCGAGTTCTGGAAATCTAGTATGCATTGTCTCTAATGCCAATAATTTTAGAACACTAGTTGGAGTATCACTTTTCGTAACTTTTTCTGTCAGGTGTAAATAATATGTGATTCTAATGTTTGTGTCAGATTGACTTTAGATATGAAGTTTTCCTTTGAATTAGGAAGGTATACATTCTTCTTGATGTCTTGAATTTTGGAAAGAAAGCTCTCCTGAGTCTTTAGTGTATGTGTAAAATTTCTCTTTTTCCATATAGTGAATAGGGGTCTGATCAACTTTTCGTGTTGAATAAGAGCCGCTTTTTCTATTTCATATTCAATGGGATATTGGTTGGTTAGTATTTCCATAGCTGCTATTGGTGTGGTTTTGATAGCACCTGTATATATATATATATATATATATATATATATATATATATATATATATATATATATATAAACACACGACACAAAAATGCAGATCTTGTTAAAACACACACTTTATGTCCTAATGTTTTTATAGAGTGAACAATTTCAAAGATATTCCTCGCTTTCTGTATGAGTTTTGCAACACTTAAACCTTCATCAAATGGAAGACTGTTATTCATTTTTTATATCTTAGCCATGCAAAGAGAAGGGAATTTGAAAGCTTTGACCATAGCTCAAAGCCTACGGTAATCCCATAATTTCACTTCTGTGTTGTAGTCCTGTACAGTCACTCAAATAAGTATTCATATGACTACTACACACAATCAGAAAATTTTTATTTCCAGAGAAATTTTGATATTTAACCCTTGGGTGGAACACAATACTGCTTCTACTTACTGTATGTAGTTAGAGAAAGTAATAACCTTAATGATGGCTACAGTATTCCATATGTACCTATGTAATTATTTATTGCAATGTTTTTCAAATAATGACCTTGAGGCTAAACGTTCTCTATCCTATGTAATTTTCACAACAGGAAAACGAATGAAAACAAACTAAATTAGTCACTATGCTCTTTACTAAATAATTCCATAACTATGGGAAGTGCATGGTATCAAAATTTTAGTTTCCTGAAGTGTAAGCAATCTGTTCACCTGGAACAATTTTTAAGAGTTGTAGTTAGAGAAAGTAATAACCTTAATGATGGCTACAGTATTCCATATGTACCTATGTAATTATTTATTGCAATGTTTTTCAAATAATGACCTTGAGGCTAAACGTTCTCTATCCTATGTAATTTTCACAACAGGAAAACGAATGAAAACAAACTAAATTAGTCACTATGCTCTTTACTAAATAATTCCATAACTATGGGAAGTGCATGGTATCAAAATTTTAGTTTCCTGAAGTGTAAGCAATCTGTTCACCTGGAACAATTTTTAAGAGGGCGATTTACTAAAGTGGCAAAGGCATAACAAATAATTTCATAGCAATGGCCTATAAATGAAAGATGCCTCACTGTCATTGTTATTATATATCCTAAACAAATCATCAACTTCTCAAGTTGTAGTTTCGGATGTTGTTTAGATTAGCTTACGCGACCACTTGGTCAGAATTAGTAGAATCTGGCTGGCAAGTGGTAAGTAAGCTAATCTAAACATAAGCGGTAGTTTCTACAATGTATCCTTGCTGGCATATTAGACAATGACTGAATAGTTGAAACGATGCTCAAATGAGCCCAAGGTCTGTACAGCTTAAAGTTACCTGACATTTATCTTCTCAGGATAAGGGAAAACCCCGTAAAAAGAACTTATCCGGATGAGTCGCGCTGATATTGGACTCAGGACCTTTTGAATATGAGACAGCCTTTTTGGTCTTTCCAGTTACATAACTGTGACATATAAATTAGAAATGCTCTTAGTACGCCCGACGTGACGTCACAGGGCTGTGTATGATCCCACGGTTAATTACGTGTATACCTTGCAGTTCTGGAATAAAGAAGTGTTATATAGTCGCATTACCATGAGTGAAGGTTTCCCACCGATACCGTTATAATGATCGCATAATTGTATGCCAAGTAAATCACGAGTTCAGAACTGTGTAAAACGTGAACTAAAAAGTTTAGTTAAAATGGAACAATACAGCCCACTTTAATTACTATTTGAGTAATGTTATGATAAATTGTCAGTACCTACCTTACATAAATGTTATTCTAACCTTAGCATCGCAATATTCTCAACTTCTTTTTCTTAAGCAGCCTTTATTCATGTATGAAGACAAATGCACAACGCGCCACGGCCGCATGGATTACATGGCTTCTCTTTCTAAGCTGGCTTCTGATATTGTATACCTTCAGACATCTTGATATGTGTTGAAAATTACATTTTATCTATTTCCGATGTCGCTGCAACTTAAGATATAACTGAATTGTTGCAGAGATCAAGTACGTAAACTATTTACTTAGCAGGTAGTATCAACAAACCAATATATTCTTGGCAATTAATTGTTCGTCCCACATAGTCGTATTGTACGGGAGAATACTACGCAATTCTTAACCTAATTTCATTAATACTAGTTTTGTGAGACTTCATTTAGTGATGCTGGTATGTGAAAGGGTTTTGTAATCTACTATTTGTTTTATTGGTTAACGTTGCGTGTCTGCTAAAACACTTGACATCGCTATTCGTGCATATGTAGCATTCTATTCCGCAAGTTGCAGTAATACACACAATTGACAATAATTCACGCTCAGGATATGGTAGTTATGCTGATATATGTAGTTATAGATATAGGTATATGCCTGAAAAAGTGAAGCCACTAAAAAAGTGAGGTAGGTGGCGCCAGCGACTGTAACGTATGTTGGTAATTGTTTACAAAATCGGCATATTTAACAAATAAATGTTTATAAACGAGTATAATATACGCTAGAATGATTGACTAATGTATTTACGTTGAAATTGTTATTGCTGATTACGAGTTTGAAAGTTTTAAATGGCGGTCAAGCTTCGTTTTCGTTTTGCCCGTGTTAGGTTAGTTTTAGTGTGTATATGAGTGGGGTAACAAGGTCCTGTGTTATCCAAATTTTTGCCCGTGTTAGGTTAGTGTATGTCTGAGTGGGGTGACAGGGTTCTGTGTTATCGAAATAGTTATAACTTGGACAGTGTTTATGCAACAATTTCAACGTAAATGCATTAATCAATCATTCTAGAATATACTACAGTCGTTTATAAAAATTTAGTTGTTAAATATTCGCCGCATAAGCGAAATAAAACTGCTGCATTGTACGTACGGAATTTGCTCCTAAATCAAAAGCGAAGATTGACCGCCAAATAAAACTGTCAAAATCGTAATCAGCAATTAAAGCTGCATCCATTGCACTGTTTCATTCGTTTCTTTTTTTTCTTTTTTTTTGTGAACATTTACCGATTTATGCGCAAGTATTTTGAATACACCATTAGGAACTATAATTATACTCACCATATGGCGTTTATACATGTATGTGCTGGTAATATCGACTTAATAGGTTCAAGGTACACAACTTTAAGAATCAAAATACGTGGTGGGAACGCAGTGAATCTCCTATCTAACCAAGTTCGAAAAAAGGTTCTTTGGGTTGTTCTAGGAGAACAACGAGGCAATATGATATTATAAAACAATATTAATATACTCAGTTTTTTTTTCTTTTTTTTTTTTTTTGCATATTCCCAACATTCGCTAACATAAGTATTTGTGAAGAAAATTCGATTTCAGCAAGTACGCATTTCTAGGTCGTGGTTCGATAAACGATCTTATAGTGGGTACGTGTTAGCAAATCAAGTAGTAACATTGAAAAGTACCTAATAATAAACCAAGATAGTACATACGTTATAGTATGGTTTCATAGATTCAATATTAGAAATGTGAATCCCTGTCAGTAACACAGCATATAAAGATATGGACATTACCACTTGATTTTCACCCATTACCCAAACTTAAATATCACAGGAAACTTGGGATTAAATCAGATGAAAGTATAACATTTAATTTTACTTATAGTAATGACAGCCTCTCAGCACATTTCACTGTTGTTTGGAAATTGAATACACAATAAACATCACAAATATCACAGTTCACATAACGTAAGCTAGCGAACCCATGAGAAATAAAAGTAGTGGCATTACAACATGAGTTTAAATTAGATTAGAAAACACTCTGTAAATTGTACGACCTCAAAGCATAGCTATCAATACTAAACTCTACCAGTAGAAAAGTGATGCATGTATTTTGTTCTCTGAAAAACAGAAGTTTTCTCCTATGTTGCCTGCCATGCCTTACACGGCCTTGTACGTTTCTATTGCTGCTCTGGCTCTGTGTTTATTGTATTATATTTGTGTATTTATTTGCAAACAACGTGAAGTTTGTGTTAAGGTGTGTTAGAAATTAATTCATTATTATTATAAGTAAAGTGAAGTGTTATACTCTCATCTTAGTCACAAGTTTGCAGTATAATTTAATTGGAATTATATGTGAAAAAGAGGTTAAACAACATTTGTATGAACTTTACAAGACAAAGCAATCTGGTGTTCAGGAAACCTGATGCATAAGTCATGTGTCACATTATGTTCCCTTAATTGAAACTTAAAACTAACAAGGCTGTATGTATATAGAAGACATGGTGACGATTTAATAGTGGGCTGTTAATAATCAAGTGCTTGTTCCGCTGTCTGCTTTGTTCATGTTACTCGCTATCTGACTCACAAAGGCACTCCAAACACAAACTGGGGTAGTTGAGATTGTGTATGTGCTAAAACATCACTTATCGTGCACATATAGCATTGTAGTAATACCCGTAATTAGGAGTAATTCATTTCAAGAACATGGTAGTTATACTGGACATTCTACAGTATGCTGGCTGGATCTTACCCTGACCTGTGGGACATCACTAAAAAAACATGCTAGTTTTCTTAAAACTTCTTATATATACCTAATGTAACCTCGGATATAACGTTTTATGATTATAGTAGTAAAAAAGTAATAATCTTCTTTAAAACTGCTTATATACACTTAAGCTAACCTAACATAAGCTTAGTAAGCTCTGTGGAAGAAAATATTCATATTTATTTGCTAGATCATTACACTGCTTTTTTTCTTTCTTTGCTTAAGCAGATTCTTTAAATTTCTTAATGCATAGAGTTGTGGTAGTATGAGTTTCTTTTCTGCAAGTGAGCAATTCATCTATACGGATACCAAGAAATTTGGTATGGGGTACTTTACTTATATTTTAATTGTTGTATCTGATTAACTCATTTGCTTTCTCATGCTTTGTTTTGAGTCAAATAAAATTTAAATTCTTTGGTTATTTATATAAAAAATGTTCTTCATAGATTAATGATATTTTGTTTGCTCCAAATGAAATGATGAGCTGTCAAATTCTTGAATGACAGAATATCTCAAATGCTGTGATATTTCCGATATAATCACACTAGTGTCATCTGAAGAGAGCACAGTTGTGGACTATTAACATAAAATGGCAAGTAATTCACAAATATTAAAAATAGAAAAGGCCTGAATGTAGTACCTTGGGGACACCTTTAATAACAATACCAGGTTCAGAATCATAACCATTTATGCTGGCTTTCTGGATTCTCTTTGAACTAGTTTATAGAGATGTCATTGAAACCATAACATTTTAACCTTTCAGCAAAAGATTGTGACCTATACTGTAAAATACTTTTGCTGGATCACAGTATATTCCTAATGGTAGTTCTATTTTACACCTGGCTGCTATCACTTCAGAAATTAGCTTATGTGCACCATTTCAGTTGACGTTTTGTTTGTAAATCCAAACTGGAATAATGCAAGAATGTTGTTTAAGGGGAGGTTGTAAGCTGTATGCTTATAATGTTAATTTTAAGAAGTTAAGCTCCACTTTTCACAGAAATTATTTACTCTAGAATTGTAAAGTTTTTTACATATATAAATCAATGCTTTCTAATTATAGTGAATATGTTAGTTTTCCACCCATTTTTTTAACAAGCAAAGCTTCTATCATCCATAACTTTAATGATACGGCTATAAGAAAAAGTCAGTACCACCACAAACAACCCAGTGAATCAAAATTAAGAGGAGTTTGTAAGCTCTATGCTTGCAATTTTAATTTTATGAAGCTTAACTCCATTTTTAAGAGAAACAGTTTACTCTAGAGGTTTCATATTTGTTACACATATAAAAAGTTTTTTTTTTAATGTACTGACCTTTTATATCACAGATATTGTTTCTGTATTTTTAGAAACTGTTTTAATGAATACATTAGCTTTATATTGCGTAATTATGTGCAGTAGTTTCAAAAATATACAGCCTTAAAATATAATTTGTTCAGTCATATCTGACATTGGTCATTAAAATTTATTTTAAAGACACTTGTGGCACACTTTAAAATGACTAGATTATGATAAAATAGGGGTTAAGCTTGCAAAATCAGCAAAAAACAAAATGCATACTTTTGACCCAAACCAGGTTACATCCTCCACTTAATCCATCTATGGTATAACCCAATTTCCATTATTTTGGAAAAAGGCTCTTAAGAATAAGATGGGCCTATAATTGGAAGCCAGGGTCTTGTTTGTTTTTATGTATAAAGCATTAACAATTGTTTTTCATTTTTTGTTGAAATACCTCTGACAAATAAGAATGATTACATATATGACTAAGAGGGTTACTCACCTCCAGTAGACAATATTTTAACCATTCCTAACAGTGAGAGATTTTGCTTTTCAACAAGGTATCCTATCTCTTTGGGAATTGTGGTGTCCATTTCAAATTTACAATTAATTTAGCCATGTCCTTGTTTAGAATTTTAAATGCATTACAGTTTGGGTCGAATCTGTTACTTTTGCTGTTCATTGCATTAAGGAAATATGTGTTGAAGGCATTAGCTATGATGTAATAATTCCTGAGTTAATTAGATAATAACTATACGTAGTGATGAGTTCCATAATTAATCAATTTTCAGTAGTGCACCATGAATTCCTTGGCATGCAGGTTTTTCCATTGACACCATGAGTGTAACCTCAAACAATCACGAAAATCACATGGAATGAACCTAAGTAGTTGTTTACACGGGGAGCACTAATATGGGTAAACAAAAGTTTCTTGGGGCATGTTCACAAGTCATATAGATTGGGTTCTGCCTTCCTTTGATGTTAGCGAGGGTTAACTAATGATGCACACTAATAGTCTGATGAAACATGTAATTGAAATCTTAATTAAAATTTAGTAAACTCTAGTTACAGTAATTTTTAACTTCGGTTGATGAAACCATCACTAAAGAAAACTAAATGTGGTGAGTAAATGATGTGAAATGAGATCCAGAGGAAATAAAAAAAGAGCTCACGTGCTATAATTAATATTCTCTCACCTTTCACTTATATCTTCTGCTTATCAAGCGACTGCTTTAATCCCTAATTTATCATGGCCAACTTGCTAGTATGACATTAAATTCCCCAGCCAATTCATACTCTCCCGGTAAACCACAAGGGAATCTCACATCAGAGATAGATACCCCAAGGGTGACTTCTAAATTTTAAGTACTTTATGTCCCTGGTGTAGGTAAACTTTGAATAGTAATTATTATTTGTTTGTGCCAACAAACCTACTGCTTGTGTTTTAAACACACAAGCTGTGTGTGGGCAATGTTTAAGAGGTGGAATTAGGACTGAAAAATTCAATGCCAGAGCCTGGATTTGAACCACAGATCTTCCGTCCTTGTAAGTTGCCCTTGTGGTATTTATCTCTGATGTAAGATTCCCTTGTGATCTACCAGGAAAGTATGAATCGGCTGGGGAATTTAATGTCATACTGGCAAGTTAGCCATGGTAGCTTAGTGGTTAATGCAGCCGCTTGATAAGTGGAAGAACCAAGGTTCAAATCCCAGCTATGACATTGAAGTCTTTAGTCCTGTGTCCACCTCTTAATGGCTGATGGATTCAAAGTAGCTGATATTTAAAATTATACATATTTTAAGGTTTACATATCTCTTTGTCCACAGACTTGTTCCTGAAATTAAGAACAGCAACATCAGATCCAGCAACAATTTTGAAATGGATACCAAATTAAAAATCGAAGAAGAGGTATCTCTCCCAGGTTACGTAGCCCCTCTGAATTTGACAAAATTCTTTCGCAAGGTTGTTACAATGAGGAGAAACAGTGATTCTGTGCTTCTGGATGATCACTGTGATGTGCCAATCAAAACAGAAATTAAATCAGAGGCACCCTTTACCAAACATCTTGTAAAACGGATCATAGATGAAACTGTTATATGCAGGGACAACTGGGAGATGAATAGGAAAGAAGTAATTGATGAAGAGACTCTGATTTCAGAGACTTTTAACAAAGTTAGGGAAATTCAACACTGGTCATGAAATGGCTAACAAAATAGAAATTAAAGAAGAACCTTTGTGGCCAGAAACAGATACTTCAGATACGTGTGATGATATTGAGGTAAGTTTTGTAGAATTCCACTGAAAATAAACTTTTTGTACGGCCAATAATACATTTGAATTATGTAATGCAAAATTATTAAGCCTTTGAGGTAGTTAGTGAATGTGGAGTATGTTTTGTCAAATAGGATATATAATGAGTTGAAAGTAATGGAGATATAGTTGTTGCAAATTATGATGCTTACAGTAATTCCTTGTATTGCCACCTCAGTTTCTTATGCTGTATGTTTCCAAATCCCCGACTGATGCTTGTAACATCCAGTCATGGGAGTTCAGTTTATATTTATTGTTGTTTGCCTTTTTGGTTCATAAATACTCGAAAGGTTTGTTGTTGGTCATGGTAACGCATCAAATCCTTTATTTTGTCGACATAGTACGATTTTTGATGATCCAGTACACATTCCTCTTGGACACATCTCTAGCATTGACCATAGAATGAAGGTATGACATCGCTTGTTTCAGCTACCTATACTACAATGATGCACAGGTATTCCATGTTTACTCACAAATAAATCATGCGGTAATAGCGAATGATGCTACAACACATACCTGGAACTCAATTACTTGTGCCAGAATATCCTACCAGGATCATTATTCAACAGGACAAAGGCTACTCCAGCAGGTTTGCTTTCCACAACATTGCCTGCCTGCTGTAGCGCAGAACCTACCATGACAGGTGCATGTCTATAGCAACATTATCAGTTTATTTAGCCAGTATTATGTCCCAGCTGCCCTAGAGCCTGGAAGTATGAATGTGTATGTGTGTGTGTGTGCGTGTAATACAATATAAATCCAAAGATTAGCAATCATAAGCAAGTGCTGAGCAATTGTTCCAAAGGTAAAAATCTGTCGACAAGACATCAGAAGTTAAAAGTTACATATAAATGCAACATTAAAAAATTTGACATATACTGGTTTCATGTGCAAATTTATCACTAATAATTGTGAGAACAGTCAAATAATGACAAATGTATCACTTTATGGAGTGCATTGTTGTGAATTAGTTTCTTTAAAATAAACATAGGTAAACATGCAAATTATCCTTCCTCTGTCCCTACACTTTCAGATATATATTAAATAAAGCTGTAGCTGCACCAGATATTGGCAGGTCAGTTATGTTGTCTGACAATAGTATTTAGAAGTGCAGTGACTGACTTTACTTCCTCTAAAATAAACATGCATGCGTTTAACATGCAAATTCTTTGTTTTTTTTTTTTTAAATAGATCAATTGTAAATAATATTCAATGAAGCAGTGGTGAGACAATGAAGTTTTCGGTGCTTGATTTCAAGCACTCAAATTGTATGACAAGCAGTGTTGAGGCACTGACTTGCTCGGAAGAGGTATCAAAAGTTAGGTTATTGTGTGGATACAGAATGATCAGTATTACTCTCATTCTCAAGGTTTGAATTAATGGGTGCAGTGGGGATTTCCCCCTCTCATATAATTCGCCTGATTCATCAAAGAAGAATTCCTTCCCTGCCATGGAAGGTATCTGGTGTAGGTATTTACTATTACTGCTCTTTGAAAATAGAAGAAGACGCACAACACTTTTGATGCAGACTGTATTTCTTGCAACTCAGGTTTTTATATTTCGTCGGAATTCATAAATTAGTGACAAGAAAGCGAAAACTTGCAGAAAGTAATGACAGTGACAAATTCCAGTTCAAATGTCAGGCTTCAACTAGAAGTAGATATTACTATTACAGCTTCTCGGGTAAAAACAGCAGCATTGGAGGTAACATGTGTTCTAGCGAAAATAGTGAGAGTAAGTGCATTACCCGGGCTAGGAAGTTCATGCACGTGCATGTTTTTTTACAGGGGTTAAAAACGTATGCTTTTAGATTATGCACACAAATTATGGAGTTTTCAGTTATTTGGACATAACTTTATGATGCATATAACTGCATATTTTCTTGATTTTGATAAATGCATAATATTTCAATATTATAGCCCCTATATTGCATATTTTAATGATTTTTATGGGTTTTTATTATTTTTTCCTATCTGGATAATATTTTTCATATTGGTAGTATTGCGCATGATGATGCAACTCACGAAGATTTCAATATTATAGCCCCCATATTGCATATTTTAATGATTTTTATGGTTTTTATTATTTTTTCCATGTGTATAATCCTTTTCCTATTGGTAGTATTGCACATGTTGATGCAACTCCCGAGGTGAGTCATGTTGTCATGCAGTGAACCCCCTGTTTCCATCCCTTCATTATATGTATGCGCGTAGAGGATAATCAGTGTGTTATCTGAGAGGTTTATATTGACAAAAATAAAGTGCAGGTCAACATTTTGAGCAGCACGATTATCACAAAGCTTGCCTGCCTTCCAATATTTGTGCCATGGTCTTCAAACGTAAATGTGTTGTGAACTGGTTCCCACCAAATTAAATTAGGTGGATAAAATGTTAAAGAGCTCTTCAAATGCCGAAAATAAAACCCCCTTCGAGTGCGAGATTAATCAGTTTACAGAAATAGTTTTCGAGTGATTTAATATCTACAGATAATAGGGTACTATATTGTGGAGCGTGTGAGAAAAATGTAGGGAGTGAGAAAAGACTTCAAATAGTTGAGCACATAAACACAGCAAAACATAAGGAGAATTTAATCAGAAAACTCGCAAACAGAGAACCTGTTCAAAAACAGCTAGTAGAGTGTTTAAGAAGTAGGGTTACTGAATTTTCCAATGACTTGTGCCAAGCGTTTTTAACTGCTGATATTCCCTTGTACGAAGCTAATAATCCGATATTTAAAAACTTTCTTGCCAAGTACACTCGACAACATGTGCCTGAAGAAAGTGCACCACGCAAGACTTAGGTCGGACATTGTTACAATAACGTACTGTCAAATATACAAAATGAATTAGCGGATCAGTTTGTGTGGTTGTCTGTTCAAACCACTGATTCTGAGCGCCGTTCTATTGCTAATATAATCGTGCATGTTTTTAATAATGAACAAAAGACCACACCTTATCTTCTTAATGTGTGCGAATTGTCGGCTAGTGACAATGTACCTGTAACCCAGTTTGTGATGAAATCTCTGAAATTACTATGGCCATGTTGAATCAAATACGACCAGTTACTTTTATTTGTTACTGTTGCGGTTCCTTATATGGTAAAATCAGGAGAAACTCTGAAACGTATTTTTCGTAACTTAATTCATATAACTTGATTGACACACGCTCTTCATCACATTTCTGAGACAATACGCGATTCTTTCCCACTGGTAGATTTGTATCCAGTACAAAGAAAATTTTTGTTAAATCTCCTAAAAGAGTTAAGTTGTTTAGATCAACAGCACCTAATATCCGACTTCCTCCTGCATCAGTGTTAACTCAATGGGGAACATGGTCGATGCAGTTTTATATTATGCTGAGCACATAGTAATAGTCGAAGAGGTTGTTAATTCATTGGACTCGAAGGTTGCTTCATCAATAGAAACTGTGCAAAATACTGGGTTGAAAGAGGATCTTAGTTTCATACCTGCCCATGTTTCCTTGTTACCAACAGCCATAAAGGCATTGGAAGCTGTGGGATCTCCTTCACATGAATCACTTACTGTCTTTGAAAAAACAATGTGATCTAAGTTCGGTTTGTGGTGGTATAGGACAAAAAGTAAACCAGAAAGTGAATTATGTAATTTCAAAAAATTCTAATTATAAACAGATGTGCGATATTCGAGACATCCCCGAAATAAAACCATCTGTCACACGAAGCGACTTGACTCTGTGAAGCAGCTAACATTATTTAAACATACCCCGATAACATCTTGTGACGTGGAGAGAAGTTTCTCACGTTACAAAAGTGTTTTGCGAGACAACAGACAATGTTTTACAGTTGAAAATTTGTGCAAAGTGTTGGTTGTGAACTGCAATATAGCAGTTAATACTAGCAGCGAGACCATTTCTGTTTCAATCTCTAAGGAATAAGTAACTTTATTATTTATACTATCTCGCCTTGTCTACTGCAAAGGGGTATTGTTTTAATTCAATAGTGCACATTTCTTGGCATATTTTCAAGTTTTTAAGAGCATATTTGCATGCATATTTCAGTGTTTTTTAGGGCATGAACTTCCGAGCCCTATGCATTACACTACACTACACAGCGATGTGTATACAAAACTAGATTTGATAAACGGAAAACAAATTGCCCCTGACTTATATCAAACAGTTTTGGGAGAGTTATATTCCTGTACTGCTCAGAAATACAAAATCGCGGTGCTCTTAAAGACAATAAAAATGCATATTGCCACTCCTTTTACGTTTAATATATAAAACACACCAATGCTACTACCAAAGTTATTGATATAAACTTAAATCAAACTTGAGTTCCCCCATCGCTCGTCAGTAAGTCTGATTCAAACACTGCTATTTCTTATTACTATTTAAGTAACATGATAAGTTTTGATTACCTACCTTAAATGTCATTCTAACCTTAATATTGGACGATATAGTCACCATCCTGTACTTCCTTCATGTGTTCACCGAATTTAAATGCGGATATACAATAGTGTCACTTCTGCAGCTTTTAAGAACACAGATCGTATATAACGCAACGGTCTTAATACTAAAAGATGTTAGGTTCACAAGATAGGTAGAGTAGGAGATTCACAACTAAACCGAACTCCAGTAAACTTGCGCCTGTTGAACATGGCGTGTAATCAATATGGCCCTGGCGAGGTATTCCTCAAGGTGAGTAGGTATCGCTTTCTTGTACAACATAAAATGGCTGGTGGCTTAGCGTCAGAGACTGTATCTCGAACACGCTGGAGCTCAATTTACGACTATATACAAGTCTAGTGTGTCCACAGGTAAGATACATCAGTACTGATAGGTTACTTTCTTATTTTTAAATCCTCGGAGAAACGCATACGTGAGTTAAACATATGGTGTTTTAATAGGTTTCTTGGGTAAAAGTAGGATACTTCTACCTGGCCGACATACATGTAATCTATACGACATGGGGTGTGCGAGAGAGAGCTACGCATTTTCTAACCTAATCTCATGAATATTAATTTTCTGAAGCTTCATTTGGTGGGGTTGGGTATGAAAAGTTTTTCTGTAATCAACACTTTTATTTATTGGTTAGGATTGCGTACCTATTGGTTAATACACTCGGTTTGTTTTTGGCAAACAAGTTTTTAAAAAATACGTGATTGACAATAATATGGAGTGAGGATATGATAGTTACAGTTATATATTTAGCTATATGCATGAGAAAATGAAATCACTTTAGAGGTGCGGTGGGTGACCCCAGCAACTGTAGTAAGGCAACATTATGTTCTTAAACCAGTACTCGTTGACTCAAGATAACTTTGCACCTACTCAGTATTCACTAACGTAAGTATTTTTTCTGTAACAGAGTTTTTAGCAGATATGCAATCGCGACCTATTCGCTTAATAGGTTCCCTCATAACAGAACTTTAACATAGGCACAAAGACTTAACCGGGTATTCATTATTAATCATTCTTGATCATTATTGTAAGTAAAGTGAAGGCTTATACTCTCATCTTATTTAATCACAAGTTTCCAGTATAATATTATTTTATTATATTATGTGAAAACAAAGGTCAAACAAAATTTGTATGAACTTTACAAGGCAAGGCATTCTGTAGTTTAGGAAACTTGATTCACAAATGGTTTGTCACATTATGTAACCTTTATTGAAGTTTAAAACTAACAAGGTTGTGCATTTAAAGAAGACATAGTGATGATTTAATAGTGGGCTGTTGATAATCAAGTGCTTGTTCCATCCGCTATCTCCTGTGTTCATGTGGCAAGAGTAGGGCGATTGTATCTGGCTGTCCACACGAAACAACAAAGTACATGGCGCATGCGAGGGTCGGCTAGTCGAAGCGATGGAGGTGTTATTGCCAGCTGAAGATACAAAGCCAGATAGCAAGCGTTGCATGCATTGGCAGTAGCGCCAATGTTGCATAAACGTAACTAGTTCAGCAATCGTGTATTTATGCGTCTATTAGTAATTTGGATAGTGATTTATTAGTATTATAACTGTTATTCAACACCTTAAATACGTACCAGAACTTATAACTGGCATTCGGGTGGAAATATATGTTATGGGCTCCCCGCAATACAAAATACACGCTATAAGCTCCCCTGAATAAATGAAATAAAAATAGAAAAGATAATTTCACTAGACTACCCTTTACATGGAACTCTTTTTTTTCTTCCAAAACGCTCATTTTCTCAAAAATGTCTTTCAATTTTAATTGTGATACCATTAGTTTAAGACACTTTCAGGACAAGTGAAATGTACATGTTGAATTTTCTGTGAACAGTCTGAAGTGCTCTCTATTCTGAATGACTTGTACAATTAGCGAGTTGAAAGAGATGCACGAAATATTACTGCAGAAAAGTGTAGGTCTCGTTAAAATACACATTTTATATCAAATACTCTTTTTGGTAGAGTTAACTATTTCCCAGATATTCAATTTATTGGTCTGCATTACATTTATTTCCGTTGAAAACTCGGTATGAACGTTTTGGTTGGAATAAAGCACTTCTACCCATTGTATGTTGAATCATAACATTTTCAAGTCCTGGTGCATGTGCAATGAGAATTCACTGGGTACTGACAATAGACTTCACATCCAACTCGGGAAATATTTTATAGGTCCTGGCGCATGTACAATGACTAATGGTGAAAATATTTAAGTTGGTTCTTTTCATTAGGTTGCAAATAGATATTGAGAAGACATCTTGTGTATCTCTTATGGTTTACCGGTTGTACAAAAGTCATTCATTATGAATTAATAAATACGTAGCAATTATCATTAACTGCACTATTAAAATAACTGCATATCAACAGCTATTTGCAACCCAATGAGGAGAACCAACTTATATTTTCTGCCAAAAAGAGTATTGAAAAATAGTTTCAAAAATATTAGTCCCAATCATCCATTGCCTTCCACATCATTAGACATTGCGCATGCGCCAGGACTTTTAAAATGTTTACCGACCTGGATGTGAAGTCTAGTGTCAGTACCCAGCGAATTCTCATTGCACATGCACCAGGACTTGACATGACAGGTACTGATTCTACATGTAATAGGTAGAAACCCTTTACAAATTTTCATACTAAGTTTTCAACAGAAATAAATGTATTGCAAACCAATAAATTTAATATCTGGAAAATAGTTAACTCTACCAAAAAAGTATTTGATATAAAATGTGTATTTTAACGAGACCTACACTTTTTCTGCAGTGATATTTCGTGCATCTCTTTCAACTTGCCAACTGTGCAAAAGCCATTCAGAATAAAGAGCATTTCAGAGACTATTCACAGAAAATTCAACATATGCATTTCGCTTGTCCTGAAAATGTCTTAAACTAATGGTATCACAATTAAAATTGTTGAGAAAATGAGCATTTTGGAAGAAGAAAAAGAGAGTTCCATGTAAAGGGTAATCTCAGGCTGGGGATTTTCTTGAAATTCTTCGTGTCGCATTCTGGGAAGATGCAAAACTATATACCAAGTCCGGTATTTAACCAACGTTTTGTTTGTGTTATATTGTTCACCCCATCCACACACAGACATTTGTTTTCCTTCTAAAAATGCCTTTTACATTCAGAAATTCTCATAACATGTATTTTCAATGAAATCTCAATGTCAAAAATTTTGATTGGAATATTTTCTCGAAATAGGTATTAGTGAAATTATCTTTTTTATTTTATTTTTTGAGGGGAGCTTATAGCGTGTATTTTGTATTGAGGGGAACCCACATCGTGTATTTCCATCCGAATGCCAGTCATACGTTGCGGTACGTATTTAAGGTGTTGAATAACAGTTATAATACTAACATATCATTACCCAAATTACTAATATACGCATAAATACGCGATTGCTGAAGTAGTTATGTTTATGCAAATTTGGCACTACTGCCATTGCATGCAAAGCCTTTTATCTGACTTTGTATCTTCGGTTGGCAATAACACCTCCATCGCTTCGACTAGCCAACCTGCGCATGTGCCATGTACTTTGTTGTTTAGCGTAGACAGTCAGGTACAAACATCCTACACTTACTGTTCATGTTATTCGCTATCTGACTCACAAAGGCACTGCTAGCATTTCCAACCTCCAAAGACAAACTGGGGTGGTGAAGATTATGTATGTGGTAAACCACGTCACATCACTTATCGCGCACATTTAGTGTTGTAGTAGTATACGTAATTAATAACAATTCACTCCAAGGATGTGATAGTTATACAGAGCATTCTATAGTATGCTGGCTGACCTGCAACGTCAGTGAAAAATGCTAGTCTTCTTTAAACTGCTTATATATACCTAACCTAACCCCCGATATAACTCATTTTATGATTACAGTAGTAAACAAACAATCTTTTTTAAACCTGCCTATATAGACTTAACCTAAACTAACATAACCTTGGTAAGCCCCATGGAGGAAAATGTACATATGTATTGCGCTAGATGAGTGCACCGTTTTTTTCTGAGTGGAGGAGAAATTGATTTATGAAGACCCAATGTGCTGGTAGGCACAGTAAGGACTGTAGGCATCACCCAAGTTACTACCCACCTAAAAGCCTCCACCGGAGAGAATTCAGGAGAGGAAGTCGTGCAGTACCGCTATTGTAAATGTGGATTGTGGGAGCGGAAATATTTTCCCGGTCAGGAGCCTAAGCTAGGTGAAAGTTGTTTGCCAAGACGCAAACACTACCAAGGCCCTGATTGCACCCTTGGGAATTGTAGTGAGGATATGCAGGTTAAGTTGTGTCTCTGGACGGAGACAATGTCATTGCACCATTTGGTGTACTAGTACAGTCCTGTAATAAATGGACAAAGTCATTAGTTGTCTGTATAGAATGAATGTGTCAAACTTGGTTTATTCCGACCTTGTGAGCTCTGACGTCATTATGCAGTTGTTGTGTTTATGCAGTCCTGAAATAAAGAACAAAGTTAGTACTTATTGGTTTGATAATGCACAGATTTGTGTGGTTCTCTCAGATATAGTGAAGTCTGTAGTCACTTAATAGAAGTCAATAAATTAATGAGAATATTTGTTTGAGCTTTTATGTTGGCCATGTCATATGTATTTTTTAAAAGTATTATTAATTTTGTGTTTGATTTATGTTAATACTATTTACAGAATACATTGCTTGGCAGGAGTTGCTGTGTCATCTTAAATGCAGTGTTTTGTGTGTTTATGCCCGTAGTTATCACTATTGGTCAGTATTGGGTGCCAACCTAAACCACCGACCCAAGCAGTATGTCCCTGTGCTCAGACGACACCTGGAGAGGGAGACTGCCTTGACTGCAATGAGCAAGGAGTTAAAGGATCACTGTCAAGTTAAAAGACAGAAATGGAATGACTATGCCATGGCTGCGTAGTTCAGTTGTAAATCTGTGAAGAAGTTTCTCTGTGTATAATCGTGTCTAGGTATTCTTAGATGTTAATCTCTGGTTCCTCAGGCCAGTTGTTTTCTCAAAGAATGATAGACATCTTTTGTGTGTGTCTCTTACCTAACTCATGAATGAGGTGATTGTGGTTTTTATTTTTTCTGGCGTATAAATTTGCACTTTGCAGTTTAATACATTGTTCAGACGAGTATAGCTTTAGCTTGAGAGGTAGAACTGGAACTTAAAAATTCAATGCCACAGCTGGGATTTGAACCAGAGAACTTCCACTCTCTGTTAGAGCAGGTGCTCTAACCACTGAGCTATTGTGACAAACTGCCAGAATGGCATTAAATTCTCAAACCAGTTCATATTTCTCCTGGTAAACCACAAAGGCAGTCTCACATCAGAGACAGTTACCCCAATGTTGACTTACTATTGTAAGTACTTCATGTCCCAGGATTAAATAACCTTCAGATGGTAATTATTATTTATTTATGCCCACAAACTTACTGTTAGTGTCCTTAAACACACAAGCCGTGTGTGGGCAATGTTTCAGAGGTAGAACTGAAAATTAAAAATTCAATGCCACAGCTGGGATTTGAACCACAGACCTTCCGCTTACCAGGCAGGTGCTCTAACCATTGAGCTACTGTGACAACCTGCCAACACACGGCTTGTGTGTTTAAAAACACCAACAGTAAGTTTGTTGGCATAAATAAATGATAATAGATTTAGCTCATTGTGTAATAGCAAAGATGAAGCTACGGGTGGGAGCTTTGCTATTATCCTATTCTGGAGCATGTCAAATATTTAAATGACTTTTTGCAGTGTTTGTCATGTATTTAAACGGTTTTTTGTAGCATATCCCCATACAGGGGCTATCTATGTTACAGTTGGTCTTATCAAGGTTTTATATAGAGTAAAGCCCATATTTAGCTGTAACTGTTAAGGTTTATCATTTGGTAGGGTTTATTCAGTTACCCATTGATCTATGCTCTAATGGTGATCACGTGCTTTCTCCAGGTAAGACCTTTGTCCATAGTGACACCTAAATAGGTGACTTTTGTTTCCACTCAATTTGCTCGCCTCTGTATGCCAGAGGTGGCTGTGAATGCCTGGAGTGCCTATGCTGTATGCGTTTAGTGAAAATTATTGTTTGGCATTTATTAGTGTTTACTTTTATTCTCTGCTTTGTAAACCACGGCTCCAGATCTTTTAGAGTATGGTGCAGGTGGATGATCCGTGGTTGTTTGGGCTGCTATATCTTCAGCATATATCTATTTTTCTGGTCGCGTGAATCCTGGCGTATCATTTATATATACATTAATGTCAGCCCTAGTAAACTTTCTTGTGGGAGTCCTCTCTTAATGGGCCTTAGAGAGGAGGAGTAGTCCTACACTATTACCCGGAAGTGATATGTGCTTATGTAATCTTTGATTAAAGTAATGTTTGAGTCAGTAAAATTGTAAGTGTTTAGTTTGTGAAGCAGGCCCACGTGCTATACTTTATCAAAAGTGCACTCAATACCTAAAAAGATGGTGCCAGTCGATTTATTTCTGTTAGAACTCTTTTTAATTTGTTCAGTTGCAGTAGTTGAAGGGTCATGTAGTGTTGTGATCTAAATCTGAACTGTTCTGAAATTAGTATGTTGTGTTTTATGATAGGGAAGTTAATTCTTTTGAGAATTATTTGTTCAAGTACCTTTCTTACTGTGTGTAATAGGCTAATTGGACTGTAGTTAGCAGTTAAGGAGAGATTTGCATGACATTCTTTGCCTCCTTCCATTGCGGTGGTAATCCACCCTTATTGAGAGAGTAGTTGAAAATTTTTACCAGGAGGAGAAGCGCTGCTCATGAGATTTTTAAGCACCATATTTGGTATTTTATCAGGCCCCAGGGCCTTTCAATTGGGCATATGTATGATATGTATCTTGCCAACATTGGTTTGTCCCATTTTATTGTGTTTGGTAGAGTTGTCTGTGTCATTCACTCCCTGTTCAATATTCTGTATCTTCCTCTTCATTTCCTTGTCCCACCACAGGATTTGGTTTGAATACTTCTTCCAGTGTTGAGGTGAAGACCTCAGCTTTAGCCTGAGGGAGCTCAGCATTGGTGTTATTGGTATGATACATAAGTGGTGGAATTCCAGTTTTTGAGCGTGTTAAGGATTTTGCTATTCGCCAAACCATATTTGATCGGAGATTGAGATTCTCTTACAGTTTGATTCCATTCGTTCCCCATGTATTCCCTAGTTCGGACAGTTGTTTCATTGCATCCAGGTAATCCTGTCTATGAATTGGATTCCTGGTCCTTTTTCATTTGCCATGTAACCGATTACGGTTTTCGTGCAAGAGTTTAATGCCATTTGGACACCAGACATTTATTGCTGGATTGTGGTATGCATTTTGTTCTCGCGAGTTTAATTGCAAGTTCTAAATTTTCCTTTGCTTCATCATATGTTTGTAGTGAATTTTTCTCAATATCAGGTATATAGTTTGCGACTGTGTTCCTGAAATCCCAATTAACCTTATTATAATTTAAGATGGGTGCTTATGGTTTAAACCTAAGAGGCAGTGTAACTTCCATTAGCACTGGAAGATGATCTCATGTTAGTTCATGTAGGACCTACATTCAATATTGAAAAGTATATTGCTTATAATTTTGATGTTTAATAAATCCGGTGTATGGTTATTAGGGTGAGTGATGTATGTAGGTTCTTCTGGTCCTACCACGAGAAAGTTATTGTTGTTTATGTAGTGCAGTAGTTTTGTTCCTGCCAGTTTTGGGTTTAAACTGTGGCATAGATGATGCTTACAGTTGAAGTCCCAAGCTGCTATGGCTTTTGTGTCTAAACACAATTTATTGACGTTTCCTGTGTCAATATACCCTGGGGATTGCTAGCATAAATACAGCATGGAATGTATTGATTTTTATTGTGATGGCTTCTAAACAAGCTCTGGGACATGAACTTGATGGTAAATAATGGAGGATTGTATGAGTATTGCCGTCCCTCCACCCTGACGGACTTGGTCTGTCCTATAAATTGTATACCCAGGAAGTGTAAATCTATCTGTGTTGCCTAAATCAGTTTTGTTTAACAGTGCAATCTGGATTGAGTGAATTTGCAGAAAGTCCTTCAAATGTTTCTTCTTTCTGCGCAATCCTCCAGAAGATTATATTAATTTTGTCAGTTTCAGTCGCGGAGATGTTAGTGAAGAGCTGTCAGCATGTCAGATAGGAAGTGTATCAGTATTAGTGGATCCTGTTCCAGGGAGGTGTGGCTCCTGAACATTCTCAGTTGTGACTATTAGGTATGTTTAGTTCTTTCGGGCTTGTAGGCCGTGGTCTAGATATCAATGTTTCACCAAGTACTGCACTTGGCATCACAGGGTAACACGATCTGCTGTCTGCACTGGCCAGAGTTTGAATGTGGAAGCAGAGAGACAGGGATGTGGAAGCAGATGACCGTTGGGGTTTTCATATGGTGGGGGTTGGCGGGCATTGTTCTGCTGGCTATGGTGGTGATTGGCTCGTATCAGTTGGCAGGCTGGGTGTAGGCAGGGTTTTATTATAGCCAGAGTATATAAAGTTACCTGCAGTTGCGGCAAAGTATACATAGGCACTACCATGCCAGTGTGGCCATCAGATTAAAAGAACATGATCATCACACCAGATTGGGACATACGGATAAATCGTCTGTGACAGAGCATGCCTTATTTGGCCATGATGTCAACCTTAAAGAAACCCGAGCCCTGTCTTCTACAGTTAACTACTATGCCAACTACAAAGGTAAGCCATAGAAATCTACAAACACAGAGACAACTTCAATCACGAGGAAGAAACAGTTTGTGTACAGGAAGCATGGACACCAGTTCTAGATAACCTTACAAACACACACAACAGCTATAATAAAACCCTGTGTACATCCAGCTTGACAACCCATACGAGCCAATCACCACCGTAGCCAGCGCAACAATGCTCACCCACCCTCACCATATAAAAACCCCAACGGTCATTAACAGTCTTTGCTTCCACATCCCTCTCTCTCTCTGCTTTCGCATTCGAACTCTGACCAGTGCAGACAGCAGATTGTGTTATCCTGATGATGCCAAGTGCAGTTCTTGGCAAAATGTTGGTATCTACAATGCTTCCTAGACCACGACCGACAAACCCAAAAGAACTAAACATATCTAATAGTCAGGACCCCGGCTGTGAAAGCCTAAGTTTATACATTCTCAGTTGTTCCTATGTTAGTTCCAGGGGAACAGAGTGGGTAACCTCATGGCACGTATGAGTTTGGTTGCGGCCTCACAATTTATTTTGGGTGGCCTGGGAGCAATTTTTGGGTGGTGTGCAACTTTTGGGTGGGAGGGTGAGGTCCTCCTGCCTTTGGTGAGGGTACGTTTCATGTGGTTTGTGGTGGAGGATGTGGGGGTTGCTCATTCCTTGCTGGGCCCTCCTCGGTGACTAGTCTGGGGCTTGGCTACAGGACAGGATGTGTGGTGCATTTTTGCACTAGCGCTGCCTCTGAATAGCTCTGCATCCTGCTTGAATTTTGAGGGTGTCTTTGAGGCTGTGAACAGTGTGTTGGCAAGGTCTTTGTGACTGCTGCCTGGTATGTAGTAAAACCACGTTATGTTGCACCATGTCTATGGGTGCATAACATGCAGTACTGTCGTTCTTCTAGTGGAACAGTGCATGTACGTGAGGGGTGAGGGCCTGAACACTTGGCACATACATAATCTGGGGACTTATATTCTCTCTGTATGTGCCACAGCTGTTGGCATCACATACATTACTTCGGTTCAGGAGCAGTTCTGTATCTCTCTATCCTAATATGTGCCAGATATTTGGGGCCAAGTAATTTCTGCTCTTTTTCATGAGAAGCTGCCACCTCTATGAGGTACACAGACAGTGGGGTGCGACACCAGTTGTGTTTGCACATTTGAACGGCTCTAAGTGCCGATATCCCTAGGTAGGCCAGGTGTTTAGTTTAGTCCCAGTGATTTAGGTGTATGGTCCTTTAATTACTAACCTAACTGTTCTTTCCTGGGGATGGGGGAAAAGATAGAACTGTACATCTACCTGAGGTGT
This sequence comes from Tenodera sinensis, assembly GCA_030765045.1. Taxonomy (NCBI): domain Eukaryota; kingdom Metazoa; phylum Arthropoda; class Insecta; order Mantodea; family Mantidae; genus Tenodera; species Tenodera sinensis. Next base: position 76,406,269 of record CM060974.1, on the reverse strand, counting down.
TCTACCAAAATCTGCTAGTCACTCAGATAGGACAGCTGATTGCAAAATCACCGGAGTTCCTAGCTGTTGACTTTGTGTATGTGTGTGCCAGTTTACAGGACTTGCCAAAGTCACGTGTTATGGACCATTTGCGTTGGGTCTGGCTCTTGTGAATGAAGACCGATGCAAGGTCTGCCCTCTTCGATAAGTGTATCTGTGGGAGGTAGTGTGGAGCTGGCACTCCGTGTTGGTGATGTGTGTGTTTGTATGTGTGTCCGGAACAGATTGGTCTTGTCATGTGAGGTGCTGGTCTTTGGTGAGTCAGGAGAGGTGGGAAGAGGCTCTTTGGTATTTAGAGAAGCTTTGGTAGGTGTTTTGGGATTTGAAACCAAGAACAGAAACATGCTTAAAAAAGGCCTCCATCATCTTAATATATTCCCAGTTCCTCAATTCAAATCTTGCATGTTGCTGCTTATATGAAACAGTGCAATTCTTCGTTGTCATTTACAGATGTCACACAACTGTCTACATAAAATGAATTCTTGAGTATCTCTGCTGCAGAACGTGCTGCCAAAATATGCTGCACTGTTAGATGATGATTAATCACCGCTTCAAGAAGAAAAGGGCTGCACTTTACTCAAAAAATAACTCTACAATGTTTAAACACTACCATTTTCTTTTCAGTGTAACTGCGCCACCCTAGGAAACGTCAATAGTGTCTATCTTCTTCCTCAATGGAAATCTGTAGGAAGGCTTGCTTTATATCTGCTACAACTCCTATGCACCTTTCACGAAATTTGATCAACAGAGAAGGTATTGATTCCAGGAAATTAGGACCATTAGTTAAACAGTCATTCAGAGACACAGATCCCTGTGACTTACAAGAAGCATCGAACACAGGTCTAACAGGCATAGTTGGATTGTCTTTGAAGACGGCTCGGTGAGGTAGATAGTGGCAATCGCTACTTTCAGTCTCTGACTCAGGAACTTCCTCTATTATGCCCTCTCGCTTCCAGTTGTGTAACTTTGCATCATAGTCTTCAAACTTGGCTAAATTAATCAACTTTAACGTTGTAGAAATTAGTCTTTTTTCTGCAACACATTTGTTGTCTGGCAAGTCCACTCGATTCTCTTTCCATGGTAATTTCACCTCATAGTGACCATCATTGTTCCTCTTCAGTCTCTTTTCAAAACAACTGAGAACAATAACTTCTTGGCTTCTGGTTTTACTTTCAACAGGGTCAGAAATCCCTAAAACATTAAGTTTCCATAGATCTGAAATACTAGGTACAGGTGTCGGTAATTTTCGTCGTCATGGCAATTTGATTACCGTCACTTGGTATTACAGCAGATCTTTCCATCAACACCCAACCGAGAAACATGTGTTTTGCCATTAAAGCAGGTGACAAAGTAACCATTTTTCCTGAGTACAACATTCCAGCAACATCAGCACTTAACAGCAGCTCTATCGGTGGTTCATTGTCTCCAACATTGGTGAGCACAATATTCTTTTCTGCTAACACTTTGAGATGTGGACTTAACTTACTAGTTCTGGTTATTTTACTGCAAATGATTGGCTGATCCAACACTCCAACATTACAACAATAATCATCCTTTAGGCTCTTCAACTGTATGTTGTATCAATTGTGTTTTCTTTTCTTTGAAGTAATTCCACTAAACAAATTATGAGCAAGCTTCTCAGATCCCTCTGATTTATATCCCATCTCTGTGGCAGTACTGGCTAGTATATAAGATCTCTGGGAACTTGTTGTTGTAGTAGTGTTTAACGCCCGCTTTTACTACTACGGCACCGCAGGCGATGACACTGATGATACATGGAATGAAGATGGAGCACCGGTGGAATGAGGTGGCGGGGGAAACCGGAGCACCCGGAGAAAACCCGCCCTGACGCCGCTTCGTCCACCACGAATACCACATGCGGGTCCCTGGGATCGAACCCGGGCCGCCTAGGTGGTAGGCGAGCGCGCTAACCGCTCGGCCACGGCGCCGCCACTCTGGGAACCACAATCGATAATTGCTCTCACAATTTTTGTGCGTTTGTTACCTTTAAGCTTGACCAGTAACATCTGCAGTAAAACGTTTCCTTTCTGGCAGTGACTTGCTAAAATAGAACTTTCCTTCTTGTCTGTGTAGTGTTCTTCAATCTCATTTGGCCAATGTTTCTTACTGCAAATTAAACACCTTACATTGGCTTTGCATTCGTTTACACGATGTCCTGTCTTGAAGCAAATGAAGCATTTCCTTGAAACCTTTAGCTTATCTAATTTCTTCTCAAACGACATTCTTTGTGCTCAGAAGCAATCCTTGGACTCATGAGCCTTTTCACAGAAAATACAATTCAATCTCTGCTTTGTTTTAAACTCTCCCAAAAATAACTCACTTACTTCTTGAGTCTTTTTCTCTCCTCTTTGTTAACATCTTTAGGAATGTGAAATCCAGTTCTAGCCAAGCTAATTCGCTATTCCCCTTCTACTTCATTTTTCAGGAAGGATAACAACCGTTTCAGCTTCTTACTATATAAGTTTCTTTGCTCATCTTCTGCGGCTTCGTTTGATACTGGATCCCTAAGCCATACTCTTAACATATCTTCAGGGATACAGGATTTCACTAAAGGAAGTAACATAGCAGCATATTTGTCTGATGTCTTTCCTATAGATTCTAGTGATCTCAAATGTGGTTCCAACTGGTCATATACACGAACAATATCACGTTTATTTTGTTTGTTAGTGGCACTGTCTATAACTAACCTCAACAGTTCTCTGATGTAAAATTCGATCAGAAGACCCTCGTGACCAAACCTATCTCGCAAACAAGATATCAACTTGGGATAATTTTCAGAAGTAGGTGGAAAACTGTGTACTATTTCTCTAGCTCTTGTGCCTTCTAAAGTCGCCTGAATAAGGTACTGAAATTTATCTTAATTTTCTATCTCTCGATCTTCGTGTATACTTTTGAATTGACTCCAGAAGCCTAACCAGTCCTTCACTTCACCTCCGTATTTCTTAAGTTCGATCTTGGGTAGCTTAAGTTCTTACTTGATGTTGGACATGAACACATTGACATATTTCGTTCCATGTTTGCCGTGAGTTTACTAAGGTATGTTTCTACTTCCACTCTCTAGGAGTTTTCACGTTATGAAGGCACAATGGCTCTTATGGAGAATCAGCGCAGTGTTGCCACGTATGTTGCGCCATTGTGATTACCACGTTTTTGCTCACAACCAGGTTTTTATTATTATTATTATTATTATTATTATTATTATTATTATTATTATTATTATTATTATTATTATTATTATTATTATTATTATTATTATTATTATTATTATTATTATTATTGTTATTATTACTACTATTGTTACTATTATTATTATTGTTATTATTATTGTTATTATCATCATTGTTATGATCATGATGATCGTCATCAAACACCTAAGAATTGTTTTTTGCTCACCACTCATAATAATTTCGGCCGATTTTCCCGCAAAACCCTTACCTGGGAACAACCCTTACATGTACGTCATTAACCCCCCAGGACGGAAGGAAATACTGTTAGGTTGTATCTTTGTGTCCCTGTATGCCTTCCCGTCTCTGGCAAAACCCCTGTTATGAGTGCTTGCAAAGATACATGTACCTACTTGGTTTATAGAACTTCCATGCTGTGTATATTTCATTTATAATTGCACAAATGCCATTTATTGCAAGGACAGTTTCAAATTATATATTTTTTAGTTAATTTCTAGTAATATGCCTCAATTTATTACACTCTCTTAATAACTGTCAGTACTTTACATTTAGACCTAAATATAATAAATAAACGAGTCACTATGTACGGGGTTCTATTCCTTTAAATAATCATACACCCTAAGAATTGTTTTTCGCTCGCCACTTTTAATAATTTCGCCTTTTCTTCTGCGATCCATTGCGTACTGATTACTTAACTGCAATGCACACAATTACTAGAGAACTTTTAAAACTCGCTCACCCCTTATCAGCCCTTCAAGTGCCACACATCTGGTTTCCATCATCTGCAAGATAGGAGAACCGGGTGTTCTTGGCCGTGTTCTTTGCGCGCTAAAAACATCTGCCTCATTTGCCTTTAAATGGTGATTTATGGATGGCTTGTTACTGGAGACGTTCTATATGTATATAAAAATAATTTCGATATTTCCTTGACAACTTTGTCGCTGGAAGTTTTTACATGGACTTACACAACAAGAATTAGCCAGCGACATTTTCCACTATGTAAACGAAGAATCCTAACACTTTGTTTGAAACTTTATTTTTTTTAAAAAATATGTTTAGACATATTGATATAATCTAACTACTAAGACAAGCAGTGGAGATCGGAGGGTAGCCCCTCTGAAGTACGCTTTGAGATCAGTCATGGAGGGGTCTCTATGGCGGCACAGACCGTGGAGATTTTGGTGTCTTTGTTTTCTTTGACCCCCGGATGGCAGGCTGACGCCGACGGTTCCGGATGGGGGTCCAATTTCAATATGTATCCGCGCAAACCCTCTCTTTTTGACTCTTTTCTTGTTGTGACATTGGCTTGTGAAGGGAAGACGATTATGGATATTAGCCCTTTTTATATCAAACGTGAGGTAGATAGAATATGTGGCCCGGTGCAGAACGCGACAAGACTACGTGACGGTACGCTGTTAATCGAGGCCAAAACGGCAGAGCAATCACAGAAACTCTCGAAAGCGAAGTTTTTGGGATCCTACCCAATTCGGGTAGCCCCACACAAAACGCTTAATACCTGTAGGGGAGTTGTCACCACCTCAAGTCTAGAGAACCTGTCGAATGAGGAGATTGTCACCTCTCTCTCTCTGACCAGCGTGTATGTCAGGCCTATCGCCTTACGCGAAAACAGGATGGCAAGGAGTTAGCTTTGCGTACAGTATTTCTAACATTCAAAGGCACGAAATTACCTGAGTACATCTTTTGTGGATATGAACGTGCCGCTGTACGCCAGTATGTGCCAAACCCAATGCGTTGTTTCAGGTGCCAACGGTTCGGCCATACTAAGACTTCCTGTAATAATCCATCTATCTGTGAGCGTTGTGGATCACCAGCCCATGAAGACTCGGCATGTACACGGGATCCTCTTTGTGTGAACTGTGGAGAGAGCCATCCATCAAGCTCGCGTCAGTGTTCTAAATTTATGGACGAGAAAGCTATACAGGAGTTGCGCGTGAAAGAACGGCTCACATTTTTGGAAGCACGTCGCCGCTTTGAACAGCTGAAACCTGCGACAACCCTAGGTTTCGCGTCAGCAGTCCGCCGCACTCCTGCCCACACTGTGGCCATTCAGCACGTTCCAGTCGCTGATGCTGCCACGCAGACTGACTCACCAACGAGCGCCTCTCCCTCTCCACCGTCCCGTGATACACCTGCACCGGCAACTAAATCTTCCGCCGTGCAGACACCTGCTCACCAGCCATCCAAAAGCAGTAGCCACACCGTTTTACCTGGAAACGCTCACCATTCGCGACCTAAAGAACGGGTGAGTAGTCGTCCATCATCAAAGAAGTCCCGCTCCCGCTCAACAAGCCGACAGGGCTCTTCAGACTCTTCTGAGGATGGCGACTTGAACATACCAGGTCCCAAGTCGGTCAAGATAAGACTGAAAAAGAAAAAGATGAAGACCAAACACTTACATTAAGCAGGTGTAACTTGTATTTTACTTTGTGATTTTATTTTTAACCTTCGTATTTTTATCTATGTACATTTTAAGATAACTTTTGAGGTTTTAACTGTTTTTATGTTATCTTTTTAGACCAGTTTTACATTTGACCTGTTTTAGCTTTTATCTTTCTTTTAGACTCCCCGTTTTAATATTTGATTCATTGTTAGGTGGTGGTGAGTTTTTCCCTGCTTTTATCTTCTGACTTGGGGCCCTAATGACCTAGCTGTCGACGGGCCCTTAAACCCTACTCACTCACTCACTCTAACTACTAAGGAGGCCTATAAAAGCAAGCGAATAATCCAGATTTTTTTTTCATTACAATTATGTCGGTTTAAAACCATGTTTAAACGTGCGGAGCGAGAAAGATGTTAAAAAAATCTGCTTTCAACAAAATTTTACATTTTATTATTTTAAAAAATGTACAATTGCATTAAAGGTTTATCGTGCATACCATAGTATTCTTCGACACATTTGAAAACACGCAAATTTGGCAACGGTACACCTGATTCTTCCATAAGAATAACATGGTCCTTAAGAGCCCGTTGTGCCTTCATGACGTGAAAATAGCTATAGCACTATCCATTTTCTCTTTATACTGCTCTACAACCATATACCCAGCTTCATAATCATCGTCAGTTTTGTCGTCTGAATCCAACAGTTTGGAAACAATTTCCTTGTCATATACGGATAATTCCCCAGATATTCTTTCTGACATCATAAATTTTGTTCTCACTTCATTCTCGTTGGCTTGATCCGTTAGAAGATCCATCATCAAATTGTAACACTTTGTAAATGATGATCTCACTGGCTTGCGTCTTGCTACAAGTTTCTCCATGTTCCACTTATCACAGGTAATTGGCATGTACTACTACAATTACCTTGTACTTCTTTATATTGTTAGATCACGTCGGGAGGTCACCAAATGTTGAGAGTATAAGAAAATTTACCAAATTTCTCTTTCTCCTCTTTATTAACAAAGAAACAAAACATGCCACACGAATAAGCATTTTTCAAACAAGAGCTCACTCACTCTTTTGTTTTTCTTGTACAAACAGCACCAGCCAAACAGTCTCAGTATTGGGGTGTCCCTTAGAGTTTCCTGCCATTGTGTCTAAGCGTATGAGAATAAGTGCGTAAACGAGTGTGTTTCGTTAAGAGTGTGTGAGTAATGGGGTGTGTTGTAAATAGGTTGAAGAGATAAGCAGGGGTTGTCTTAAAACTAGATAGCCAGACCTCAGAGAGGTGCTTAAGCTAATCTTACGATTCCTTGCTCTGGTGTTATTCCCCTACTTGTCTATACCATAATATTGCTAGAGTGCAAGCGCTTAGCTGAGCTTTGCTATTAGCACCACGGCAATGCTCGAGCCATCGGTTTTGGTATTCCTACCACAACAGGTAATCCAACAGTGATAGCTTCTTTGCTGCAACTATTTCTTCTTATTGTAGATCTCTGGTGCTGCCTTCTCAAAGATTCACAGACAACTCGCCAAGGGCTTGTCAGCCTTTTATACAGGCATGCAGGCAGATGTGAGCCCTGATTGCTGGATGATTCCCTGCACTGCAACAGGTTGAGGTGAACTCTGATTGGCCAAAATTCCTCTGCACTGCTACATCACTAATGCAGAATCACTGCAATTTGGCACAGTTGTCGTAGTGTTCTTTAGTTTTCTTTTTGTTTTCCTTTTGTTTTCCTTTTGTTTTCCCAACGGCCATGAACCAGAGTTTATTAATATACATCCCATGGTTATCAAAGTTTTGAGGGCAACAAACAATTTCTAATGCCTCTTTAATCTTTCTTGGTCATTGCCTATTTTCCCTTGATCAAAATGTATTGTATGTTTGGTTTTCTGAGCATGCAGCACAACAGCCGATTTGTCTATGTAGTTTTTTTGCATTGACACATGTGCTCGTATAATCTTTGTTTCGTTGTGTGACCCGTCTCACCTATATACATATGATTTGCCTCAGCTGCAGGGCATTTCATAAACACTCAGTTTATTAAGCATTGGTACTTTGTCATTTACATTTACCAGTAAATCTTATACTTTAGTGGCTGCCTTGTACACCAGCTTGATATTTGCTTGTTTTAATAATTTTCCTATTTGGTCTGTCAATCCTACATATGGAAGTACTGCCAATTTTCATTTATCTATTTTGCTTGGTCTTTCTGTTGAGATTCTGGTATTGTCCAAGCTTGATATATATCCCACCTTATGTAACCATTAGGGCCTCCAAAAATTCTTTATCTCTTGTCCTAGACTGGAAGTGTCACAAGCTCTTTTTGCTTGTATGACCTAAGTTTTCAAAATTCGCCTTTTAGTTGTGGGATGGTGATGGGATTCTGCATGTAGATAGCGATTAGTGTGTGTTGCTTTGTTATAGACTGAATGTCCCAATGTTGCATTTTCACGTCTAATAAACAGCACTTCCATAAGAGAAAGTTCTCCATTTTTCTCCAGTTCCATTGTAAATTTTATCTGAGGATGGCACGAAAGAACAGTACATCTGTGCCATGTTGCACTGATTCTGCATTAGTGGTGTAGCAGTGCACAGGAATTCTGACCAATCAGAGTTCACCTCTGCTTGCCTATATAAAAGCTGACAAGCTGCAGCATGCTGCACAGTTTGCCTTTTAAGACGACTACAACAGGATGCTTGAAATGTTGGTCTTATCCAACTTGGCATGGTATTTGATATTTTCAATTATACTAACTGTAAATCACCATCACATGCAATCTATCTATGTAGTGTATATTTACCTGTTGAACAAGATACTAAGGAATTTCTCCATTAGTATATGTGAATGAGTTTATAATTTTCTTGAGGGTTTTACCCAGCTTTGGATAGTCTAGTACTTTTAGGTATTATTGGAAGGCTTTTATGCATTTTTATTAGAGGATAGTAAGATTATTTTTGGATCAGTTTTAAGGTATTTGCTGGTATATGCAAAGTGCCTCATACTGTGGCAGATTTGTTATCATAGTTACCTATAACATAGCTCAAGAGAATTCATCAGTGAGAGTAAGAATCTTGCGGCTTTCAAATAATGACCTACAGGAATGTTGGAACCCATCATCACAAATAATATGTGTGGTTGTTTTTTGTAATATAAACACTTGTTTGCTCTGTGTGAATCACCTCAAAAGATAATTCCAGATAGGTTATTAACAAAAAAATAAACAAAAGCTAATGGTATTCGAAAGAAGGAGTTCACTATATTTGGAGCAGTGAAACAAAAGAATACATGGAGAATATGTTATAGTAACAAATTAAATGAATTAGTCAAAAGTGAAAATATCATTAACCACTTAAAAGCTTTAAGATTAGGATGGTGTGAACACATAAATCGGGTCCCAGATGATACAATGGTTAAAAGAATATATAAATGGACCCCAATGAAACCAAGATTAAAGGGCCGTCCTAGAAATAGATGGTTAGATGATGTACTTGATGACATTAAGCATATAAAAATAGAAAAGTCTAGAAAGAAATTGCTGAGAAGGCCAAAACTTTTGTAAAGTCGTAGTTCCTTAGTAAAAAGAGGAGAAGATTAGGGACTGGCATTTTGGTTAAACATCCTTGTAATTCTTTAGTGCATGGGAAGTGGAGTTAAGTTTTTGTAGTATGAGTACAAGTGAGCATTTCATCTATATGGAACCCAAGAAATTTGGTGCGGGGTCTCATAGTTTAGTTGTTGTGTCTGATTCTTAACTCGTTTACTTCCTCATGCTCTGTTTTGAGTAGAATAAAATTTAAACTCTTTGGTAATTTAAATAAGCAAGTGTTCTTCATAGTTTAATATCTTGTCTGCTTCAAATCAATTGAGGAGCTCTTAAAATGGTTTAGTGTCAGAACATCTTAAATGCTGATGTGACATTTCTGATAAAATCACACTACTGTCACCTGAAAAGAGCACAGCTGTGGACTCTCTACTAACATTAAATGAAAAGTAATTCACAAGTATTAAAAATAGAAAAGGGCTGAATGTGGGACACCTTTAGTATCAATACCTGTTTTAGAATCCTGGTTTTCCGGGTTCTCTTTGACATGTAATATCTGAACCTACTTATAGAGATCTCATACCCATGTACGTGGCTTTCATGTAACTGTTTTTTTAACGGGCACCAGTTTTACAATGTGGCAGTTACATCACCCGACTTAAACCCCATTTTGCAAGGGGGACCACACCTATCGTTGGTCAACAGGTCCATCGGACCTAGCCGGGAGGACTAAATAGGTGGTATTTAGATCCACCGACCTTCCCCTCATGTGCCTCTGAGGGACGCTGTTGTGCTGTGATAGGCCAGCACATATGTAAATGGCATTTCCTCCATTTTAGATGAAACAGTTATACCGCTGTGATTCGGTCCCCAGAGCCTCATCTATTAAAAGCAGGGTGCACCACAGGCAGGATGAGGATGGGAATTGGGTAGGAGAGGCTATAGGAGGTGCATCACTACCCCTTACAGCAATAAAAAAAGGCTAAATTCAATTTCTCATGTTCCTCAATAAAACACTTGATCATTAAAAAATTGTCTCGTTCATACCTACAAGAAATAGAAACAAATGCCAAAGATAAAAAATGGATTAGACTACTTTCCAACCCAGATATAATCCCCCAGAGACCAAGGAAAGCAGCGGTTGCAGCCTTCCGAATACTGACAAATCACGACTGCTTAGCAAGTCATCTCTACAGAATAGGTATCTCAGCTTCACCAATGTGTCCTGTGTAACGATCCAGCAGAAATGAACAAAGATCACTTGAAGACCTGTGAAGCATTAAGATCAGAAGAAACTACAGTTCAAAAGTATTGGAAAGCACGAATGCTAATGGCTTCATTGCCAGATGCAAGGCACTAGAAAACAACAACTTAAATAGATCTCATTGAAACCCTAATATTTTAACTTTTCAACAAGAGATTGTGATCTATACTGCAAAATACTTTTGCTAGATCACAATATATTCCTAATGATAGTTCTTTTTTACACAAGGATGTTACTACTTCAGAAGTTAGTGTATAGGCACCATTTTCAGATGACATTCTGTTTTTAAATCCAAACTGTGATAATGAAGGAATGTTGTTTAATCCATCTATCATATAGTGCAATTTCAATTACTTAGAAAAAGGATATTAAGAATAAGATGGACCTATAATTGGAAGTGAGGGTCTTGTCTACTTCTTTGTATAAAGCCTTAACAACACTGTTTTTCATTTTTTCTGGAAATATCTGTGAAAAATGAGAATAATTATATATATGACTAGGAATCTTACTCAACTGCAGTAGGCAATATTTTAACCGCTTGGTACCTATCTCATCCTAGCAATAAGAGGATTTGCTTTTTAAGGCAAGGCTACAGTGAAAATTGGGTCAAAATGCATAAAATTTTGGAATTTTCTTTTTCAACATTTTTGGGTAGCTTAGGGTGTGTAGAAATACAACACATGCAATTTTTATCATTTGCAGCACTTTAGGTGGTTACATGGCTATTTAAAGACACATGTGCAGGTGGTCGACGTTTAAGTACCCCCTAAGGCTACACTTAAGTTTCTAGTTTCTTCAATAATCAACCTATCTCTATGAAAATCTAACTACACAATGAAAACATTAGTTTAAAGTAATAGCTAAATTTTCATGCTGGTATACCAAGTACTTCATTAGTTACTAGATATTTTGTGCTCGAATATTGTAAGAATTATTCACTATAACATGTTCTATGTGACAAAAGGTTTAAATTTTTAAGGGTGAGTTTCTGCTTTTGACGAGTGCACTGTATCATAAAACGGCCCACATTCTTATTTTTCAGAGTACTCTTAGAATTTGTTCTTATGTTACCTCAAAAATTCTGAAAATAGTAACTTATTTAAATGTTAACATTCTCAAAACTTGAATTCATAAGAAAGGGGAGCGTAAGTCTGCTTATTTACCTATAATCGAGCTAAACTGCAAGTTTCACTAAAGTAAATGAAAAACATTGACAGATGTGACGTGTTGTATACTAGTTGTGCTATTGCCAAAGGGAACAGCCTTCGAAGCAAGACAACACACATATGAAGACAGTCCTTTCAAAAGAGGTTATCAAGAAAATGGTGCTATTGTACATTTGTTTAGCTTGTGATGAGCTGCTGGGAACATGTACAACAGGGAAAACACAGAGTGTGACTGAATTAATGAATTAGGGATAAAGACCGGTGAGCAGAGAAATAGTCATGAACTTCAGTGGAGAGGTGCTTCTGGTCAGGCTGATAAGAAGTCATCCCACAGGATGCTCGGATACGGTAAATTTGTTGCACAGCAGAAGATATAGCAGAAAGAGGGTCCCAAGTGTGCAGAAGCAGAATTTTAGCTGTGCAAAGGTTAGAAATGTAAGATTTGAACAACTATTACTTTGAAATTCATTTTCTGAGAGGAACATCTTTTTCTAACACTTTCAGCATACAGAATGTCCCATGTGTCAAAGCTTTTCATTTAGTTTAGTAAAGCTTGCAGGTTAGATCCATAATAAGGAACTTCGTATTCCCATTTTCTTCTAAGTGCTTATGTTTGGAAAATTATATGATGTTAGAAAATGAAACAGTTGCTGTTTTCAAACTTTTATGAGATAACACATGAAAGCAATTTAAAGCAAAAGTTAGAAAAATATTCTGAAAAAAATAAGAATGTGAGTCTTTTATAATAGTGTGTACAAGCCAAAAACAGAGTGTCACTTTTAAAAAAAATTAGCCTTTTGTTGCTTGGAATATTTTATATCGGAAGTAATGTTTACCCTATTTTTACACACAATATTTAATAACTAATGAAATATTTGATGCAAGAGAACAAAAATCTGTATTTTAGTTTAGAATACTAATCTCATGTGGTTAACTTTTCATAGTGATAGGATGATTATTAAAGAAGTTGGAATTCTCAGTGTAACTGTGCTTAACAATAGGACTTGCGGAATCCATTTCATTCTTACAATTAATTTAGCAGTGTCTTTCTTTTTTAGAATTTCAAATGCATTACAGTTTCGATTGGGTCTGTTTCTCTTGCTTTTCACTACCTCTTGGAAATAAGTGTTAAAGGCATTAGCTATAGCACATTGACTCCTCAGTGCTTTGATAGATAATAACTCCATACTTGGTGACGAGCTCCATAATTAATCATGTTTTAGTAGTTCAGCAGTAATTCCTTGGCATGTACATTTTTCAATCGACATCAGGAATCTAACCTCCAACAAACAGGAAAATCACATGGCATGGATCTAAGTAGCTATTTACACAGCAAGCACTGCTATGCATAAACAAAAGTGCCTTGGGGCACATGCAGAATAGATATCGTTTGGTTGCTGCATTCCTTTGATGTAAAGAAAGTATTTAAAAGTTCACTCTAATAGTGTGATTAAACATCAAGTTCTACAGATTTAATTAAAAGTTAGTAAACTCTGAGTTACAGTAATTTTTAATTTTGGCTGATGAAACCATCACTAAAGAAAAGTAAATATGTTGAGTAAATGATGTGAAATGAGATGTAAAGGATATATATAATATATAATTAATATTCTTTCACCATTTGCTTATAATAGAGTGCATGTAATTTTGATAATTTTACTGAATCCATTAGCCAGCATGTTATCCAAAATGTACTCCTTGGCTAAGCGTTGAGGCATATTGACTTTCGCCATGGAGTGCTATGATCGCTTCTTATCTTGTTTATTATAAGAGCAAAATAATAGTAACTTGGCATATAAGAAATAAAACATAAGTGGCATATGAGTGATAAAACAAATAGATGATCTCTCGTGCCTGCCGATACATGAGACGTTGCTGTCCTGAAGGGATGATTGCATCTAACAGAGTGTACACACACTGTCTCGCCGTATTTGCACGATAAGCTCATGTAAACATCTGGAAAGTTTCAAATTCTTTCTGATATGCTTCATGGTAGGTTTGTGCTGGTGATAATTGTTATTTATGTGTAGCCATGTGTGGGGACTAAGCTGACAAGTTGCATTTGACTTGAAAAATTATAGCTACTACCAGGACTGGAACTATGGAGTATGTTGCTCTCAGTGAATGTTGTTCCTCTTTAACCTGATAAGGCAAGATGTCCACGCAAGTATTAAACCTTCTCAAAGTATCATAACACGCTTTCAAGGTTGTTTCAAATACAGAGGCATAGTACCTCAAAGATGACCTGTATGGTTGCAAATGCTTTATAATTACCAATATTGTGCTTAATGTTTCACCTTATTTGCTATACTTGACTAGTGTGCAAGAACAAATTAATTATTAAAACACAAAATGACCCAAATAATTGCCAACATTCAAAGTTGACTTTGAGGTAAAGTTAACATCTGTCATTTCCATGGAGGCTAACCTTGGCACTTGCAGCAGATGCAAAGTTTAATGCTCATACAGATACCTCAACAAGATAGCTGAGAGCACTTATATGAAGGGAGAAACATCTTTGGTTGCAACCCAGGATATGACATTGAATTTTGCAAGTCTTTTCAAGAGCTATGTTTGTTGGCTAATGAATAGTGGAGGTGTGTGGCAAAATTTTTGAACAATGGCTGATGGATTCAAAGAAGCTGATACTTAAAATGATACATATTTTAAGGTGTACATATCTCTCTTTGTCCACAGGCTTGTTCCTGAAATTAAGCAAAGCAACATCAGATCCATTAACAATTTGGAATGGATACCAACCTAAAGATCAAAGAAGAGGGATCCTTCCCAGATGATGTAGCCCCTCAGAGTGAGACAGAATTCTTCCCCAAGGTTGTTTCAATGCAGAGATACAGTGATGCTGTGCTTGCAGATTATTGCTGTGATGTGCCAATCAATACAGAAATTAAATCAGAGGCACCTTTTACCAAACATCTCGTACAACAGATCAAATCTGAAGCTGTTACATGCAGCAGTAGCTGGGAGATACATGGGAAGGCAGTATTTGATGAGACTCTGAGTTCAGACTTTGGTTCACAGAGGAAGGGAGAACTTCTTTCAGAGGGTCCTGTAACAAAGTTAGGGAAATTCAACAGTGATCATGAAATGGGAAACAAAATAGAAATTAAAGAAGAGCCTTTGTGGCCGGAAACGGAAACTTCAGACATGTGTGATGATATTAAGGTAAGTTTTGTGAACCTCCACTGCAATTAGACTTTTTGTAGGGCCAATAATATATTTGAATTATGTAATACAAAATTATCAAGCCTTTGAGGTAATTTGTGATGGTGTAGTGTATTTTGTCAGATGGAATATCTAAAGAGTTAAAAGTAACGGAGATACAGTTCTCGAAAATTATGTTACTTGATGATATTTCTGTTGAAATCATTTCCAGATGTTACATGACACTTTGGCATTATTTCATCAAGTACACCTCAAATATAAAATTGCAAGAATGACAAATTAACTAGCAAGTCATTTCTCCTATTCAAGCTCTGTGTTTGTACCTGATTTAATACTTATTAATCTTGTAGGGGGACAGAAGTGTTTGAAGCTTTTAGTGAACTACCCAACACACACACTCACACACTTTCTCTTCAGTTTATGCTAGCCTTATGCTACATAATGAAAATTGAAACGGGAAGGAGTGATTACTTTTGGGGGTTTTATTAGTACTGTCTTTCACAAAAGTAAATATCCAACTTCAATGAGAACTGCGGGTAGGGTCACCTAATGCTCAGTACCTCCTACATACAGGGTATGAGAGTGCAATTTATCATACATGCTTGCCTTGCCATTCAAAGGGTGCGGCAGGCATTGGCGTAAATCACAGGTTTGAAAAAATATTTCAGAAATCTTTACCACCACCATATTAAATTATGTGTAACACTAAAACGAGCAACTGAGAGCAAGAGATATTGGGAAGCTCAAAGATTAATGAGTGGATGACTCTATTGTTTTCTTGGTTTTGTCAATGTATTTGCCATTTGAAAAATATATATTTTAGCAATCATTCTAAATTAATGGATAACTATTGCAAAATCACATACAGAAAATATGTTTTGGGGTTTTGATTATAGTTCACCAGAAGTAACAGTGCATACCAACATAACATAAGCTTAATAATTAACACATAAATCCTGCACTCAGTACTAGCTGAACTTGTTAAAGTGTGTTGCCGCTGACCTACAGTGATGCCCTGAACATGGATTGAATATGAAATGGATCTTCGACCCCCTTCCTTTCTATTTTAATGGGAATATCATTAATATAACAATGCCAAATGTATTCCATTATACAATATCATAAAAAGCATATACCCCAGCACAATAGCCCATCGCCCGCCTCCGTAGCATGATGGTTAGCGTGTCTGCCTCACATTCAAGAGGTCACGCGTTCGAATCTCGCTTAGGGTAAGTTATCCGGGTAAGGTTTTTTTCCGAGGTTTTCCCTACCCTGAGAAGACGCATGTCGGGTAACTTAAAAGCCCCATGGACCTCGGGCTCATTTGAGCATCATTTCACCCATTTCATTTCATTCATTCGTCCGATATGACACAATGTTGGAGGACGTTAATTCAAAAAAAAAATAAACAACAGCCCATGAAGGACCAAGGGTTGCCACCCAGCCACTGTGTCCCCCACCTCTGTCCACCACACACTTCATTGGTTGGGGTGCAGCGCTGGAGGGTGGTACGTGGTCAACATCCTGAGCCCTCCCAGCCAGTTATGCGGTCTTCTCGACCTGGGGCCGCTACTTCTCCATCAAATGGCTCCTCAGTTGGTCCGCATGGTCCTAATGAGGCTGAGTGCACCCTGTGCCGGGCCTCCCAGAGGGGAAAATTCCCTATGCTGGTACCAGGGATCAAACCCAGATCCTCCACACCAGAGGCAAGTGCGCTACCAATTCTCCTATGGAGGTGGTCTATACAACATATTGGTGCAATATGATTGAAGTTTTAGAACTGATAGCTGCAGAAAATATTGATTACAATTGTTGTAGATAAAATGTGTGTACTTCGACTCTCAATTACTCTTCCAGAAATTAATATGTAATATTTTTCTTTAACTACCTGCTTGCAAAGGCATCTCTCAATAAATATAAAAAATTATTACAATATTAAAGGATTTACTTGTTCTCTACTGTTAATGTTTACTTAGCTCACAATGGATCTAGGAAAGCATTATGTTTATCTATCTTTCTTTTATACAAGTTTGCAAACAGTGTTGTTGTAATTAATTTAATTTAAAAGGTGAGTCAATTAATAACACTGAACAACACTTACAACATAGTTTTCCGGGACATGTTTGGAAGGTTAACTTTCCTCCATTATCAACCGGACAATAACTGGGTTTCCATGGTGTTTCATGGTGCGGATGGTGATGCTTCCTCTGATTTTTCTTCTGGTAACGGTTCAATTAACTTACTGAAAATGTCTTTCTGAGGAATGTCGAAATTAAATACTCAGTTTCTATTTTTTAAAATGAAGATTTGTTCCCATGCGAACAGTTCTTGTTTTCCGACTATGTGTTTGAGAAGTTTTGGTTCTAGCTTTATGTCATGATTTTTTGTCCAAAAGTGAAATGCAACTGCTGATTTTTCTAATTGTTTACTCTTAATGTTTCTAACGTGTTCCTTGGATCTAATTTCTAAATTTCTTTTGGTTTTTCCTATGTATATTTCATTACAATCACTGCATTCAATTTGGTATATGTCAGACTTTTTGTTAGGTGGGATAGCATCTTTGATGTTTGAAAGTAGTAGGTTTTTTATGGAGTAATGGTTTACTGGTGCTAGCTAAACGTTGTATTCCTTGAACACTTTTTTAAATTTATCAAAGGCCCATGGATGATATGTGAATTTTTTGAATATAATTTTTGTTTTTGCTTCTGTAAGAGTTGTAGTTTCTTTTAATAATTTTTTTCTTTTCTGCTCGTTTTACCCTTTTATGTTCTAATTCTTTGGGGAAGTCGTTTTTTTGTGCTATTTCAATTACTTTGTAATATTCTCTTTTATATTCTTCTGCTGAAACAGGGATGTTCACCAATCTATGTGTTAAACTATTGAAAATTGCTTGTTTGTGGCTTCCTGGATTCTAACTATTAGCTTTTATGTAGTTATCTGTCTGCGTTGGTTTTCTGAAATTTATTCTATCCTTGCTATTGATTAATTTTAGATCTAAAAATGGTAATTTATAATCTTTTTCTACTTCCACTGTAAAATTTATACTTCTGTCCTGTATGTTCAGAAGTTTTAATGCGTCAGTGATGTGTCTTTTTGGAACTACTACAAATATGTCATCTACGTATCGCTGCCAGAGTTGGAACATCCACGGGAAACCTATTGTGATCCTTATTTCCAATGAACTCATGTAAATATCTGCTAAGAATGGCGAGAGAGGGTTGCCCATTGCTAAACCATCATCCATGGGACTTTGATATATTTAAAACAGTGTTCAAGGAATACAACATTCAGCTAGCACCAGTAAACCATTAATTCATAAAAACCTACTACTTTCAAACATCAAAGATGCTATTCCACCTAACAAAAAATCTGGCATATACCAAATTGAATGCAGTGATTGTAATGAAATATACATAGGAAAAACCAAAAGAAATTTAGAAATTAGATCCAAGGTACACGTTATGAACATTAATAGTAAACAATTAGAAAAATCAGTAGTTGCATTTCACTTTTGGACAAAAATCATGACATAAAGCTAGAACCGAAACTTCTCAAACACATAACTGGAAAACAAGAACTGACCACATGGGAACAAATCTTCATTTTAAAAAATGGAAACCGAGTATTTAATTTCGACATTCCTCAGAAAGACATTTTCAGTAAGTTCATTGAACCGTTACCAGAAGAAACATCAGAAGAAGCATCACCATCCGCACCATGAAACACCATGGAAACCCACTTATTGTCCGGTTGATAATGGAGGAAAGTTAACCTTCGAAACACGTCCCGGAAAACTATGTTGTAAGTGTTGTTCAGTGTTATTAATTGACTCACCTTTTAAATTAAAAGCGTTATATTTGTTTTGTGTTACAACATATTGACATGCATGTAAACTAAAATGTTTCTAGCACAAGAAACGAAAATAATTTTTTTAAATAATGTAATCTCTCAACATGATTACATACATTGATACTTAGTTATGTAGTAATACAGCACTCTATGGTATATAGATGATTATGTGAAACTGAACATTTGAATTATTCTGTTACAGGGTGAGGAGTTCCCTCCAGTAAATTCTTCAAGGTAAGACTTGCCTCTTTCAAATTCCAAGCCTTCTGCTAATTGTGTTATGTTTACTTTGAAGTCTTATATAACCATCACCTTTACGTTGTAGCAGATGTCTCATGTTCTTGAACTGATAGAAATGGGAATGTAGTAATAATCAATACGACAAACAACATATTGAAATTTGTTGTACGAGGGGCGTCTCAAGAGTAAGTTGCACTATTTTTTTAAAAAATAACAAAACGTTTAAATATTTTAAAAAGGGTATATTTTGAAAGCTACATTCAGTACCTATTTTTCCACAAATTTTCTTGAACCTCAATACATTTTTGATATCGTGGTAACAGTTTTTTAACCCAATGTCACACCACTCTCCCGCCAAACTGGATAGCCATCTTTCCACTTCTTGTTTCAGTTCCTCATCATTTATGAAGTGCCTACCCCCAAGATGTTGTTGCAGCTCCGGGAAAAGATGGTAATCACTCGGTGCAAGGTCAGGTGAATAAGGTGGATGACCGAAACTTCCCATCGAAACTGCTCAAACAGGGCTTGAGTTTCAGGAGCAGCGTGTGAGCGAGCGTTATCATGGAACAGAAAAACTGTTTTGCTCAACTTTCCCCTCTTTTTGTTTTGTATGGCTCTTCTGAGTTTTCTCAGCACCTCACAATCGCGAGCAGTTGTCATCGTGGTCCCACGTGGCAGGTAATCGATTAACAGTACTCCCTTTGAATCCCAGAATATCGTTGCCATGACCTTGCCAGCCGATGTAACAACTTTTGCCTTTTTTGGTGTTGGCTCATCCTTTCGTTTCCACACCATACTCTTGCCTTTTGGATTCGGGTGTCCAGTGATGGATCCATGTTTCGTCCCCGGTCACTATTCTGTCATATAAGCCATCTCCCTCATCCTCAAAAAATTGCAAAAAATGCAATGCGGTGTCAACTCTCTGCTCCTTGTGTTGTTCTGAAAGCATGCGAGGAACCCATCTTGCACACACTCTTGATAGACACAGATCCTTAGAAATAATCCTGTGAAGTGATGCACAGCTTATTTCAATATAAGGAGGAAGTTCAAACAAAACTGCATCAAGTGTAAGGCGCCGGTCGGTGTTCACGACTGCTCGAACCTCGTCAACAATATCTGGAGCCCGGGAAGTGGAGGGTCGGCCACTTCGCAGCTCATCGTGTAATGTTGTTCTCCCTTCAATGAATGATTGGTGCCAAAGAGAAACCATTTGTCTTGACATAATGTCTTTTCCATAAACACTGCACAACTCGCAATGAATTTCAGTTGCACATTTATTTTTTCCCGTCAAAAAGCGGATTATAGCGCGAACTTCGCAATCGGCGGTAGGACCGAGTGGAGTCTCCATTGTTGCCGTTTTAGTATCCAAGCAATAAACTTAGGTACCTAGGAATTTTACAGTGATGCTACTATACCCATACCTATATTCCCTGGGACTTTTAGACCTTTCCCGCCTACCATGCGGATTTAAAAAAATAGTGCAACTTACTTTTGAGACGCTGCTCATATGATTGAGTCAACAGATACTTAGGTGGATTTTATACCCATCTATGAAGGTGTATGAAATGCAAATAAGATTTTTGCTATCTGCACTACATACCTAGAGTAAGTTTTATACTCAACCCACACATTCAATCTCAAGATTTCAGTGAGAATGTCTACAGGTCCAATGAATGCAAAATAAGCATTTGTAGAAAAACAGTTGAGGGTGAGAATAATTCAGAAACTAAATTCTGATACATATCAGGTTTGATGTCAAGATTGGCATCATATGTAATATACCAGTTTACAAATTTACAGAGTTAAGAATCATATGTGGAGTTTATGGAAAGATTGAGTTGTTACATTTGTTAATATTATGACTTTTTTCAGTTAGGTTTTAATCTATCATTATGAAGTCTTTTAATAGCTTTCATTACTTTATAATAAATCTTTTTGTAGCTCTGATAGTATGACCTAAATGATTTTGATACTTCTGTTTCTGTTACTCGCTTACTCAAAAATCATCAGTTTTACTAGATACATGTATTCCTTTCATAATCCTCTTGTAGCTGGTTTGTACTTTAAATAGCTTCTTTTCAAAGGCATAACAGTATTCATATAATAACTAAATATATTTTGAAAATTCCCAAACACTTCTATGACATCAGTTTATGTGTACACTTGTTCCTAGTCTTCATTTGAAAGTAAGAACTGCAGATAATCTGTGTTTTCACTTCCAGGACATTCCTCGTACTGATACCTAACAATATTACCATTTTAATTATGTGTAGGTTTTAATTTATTTACATTGTAAAGTTCTGTCCACAATGTTATGATACACTACTGTCGTTAATTTCTGTATTGTAATCAGTAATTTCTGTATTATTAACTGATGAATTGCAGTTTTTGATCCATTTGATATTAGAGTCTGTGAATCTAGTGCAGCTTCCTTAACATAATTTACAAGCAGTTGTATTGTATTTTGTTTGTTTACATTTTGTATTAAGAAGTTAAGTCACCTATAATAGCCATATTTTTTTGTTTCCTTCGGTAGAAATCTAACATTGTTGTTAATTTGTTTAATAACTTGATTTACATTGCTAATTTTGTTTCTGTGTATTTTATTACAAGTTTCTGTTTAACTGGTTCAGTCATGAACATTTCAAAAGAGCTCAAAGGTACAACATCTTGTACTCTATGTTGTTCTTTACAAATATACAAACTCCCCCATTATTTTCCTCTTTTCTCCAATACAAACTACACAGTGACTACCCTTTTAATTTGCAATACTGCATTTCATCCCCTCTTAACCATGTTCTGTTAATGCTATCATATCCACGTAATTTAATTTCCTATTTACAAGTGAACTCTCTTATTTCCTGCACTTTGTACAGTGACTCCAAAAGGTATTAGTCTGATTATAAATTTCAGGTTTGAAGGTATAGAGTAAGGCGTAAACATAATACTGAGCACAGACAATTGTACTGTTTGAATGTGTATGTACTAATGTGATATAAACTATAGAAAACATTAACTTTCTTCAGTTCCAAATAAACAGTAAACAAACGAAAATGTTTTGTTTCTAACTATGACAAATAAATATTGGTCTGTCTATAAGAAAACAAAAGTTGTTGGGCATTTTTGCTCACTTGAGTACTTTGTAAGCCCACCTTTCCTCTTGATAACTTTACCTAACCTCCTAAGCATTGATTTCACTAGTAGTTCTGTTGCTTCCTCAGAAAATTTATTCCACTCAGTAGGGCCCTTTTCAAATCATTCCTGCTGATATTTCATGTTTTATGAAATTTTTGTCCAGTTTTTTCCTCAAACTCTCTTGGATTTACATCCAGAAATAGGGGGGCATCTCCATCCAGCATGGAGCGTTGCATCACAACCACAGCCTGGTATTCAGGCCCTGTGCTGAGGGTCAGCCTGAGTGGAAACGTAATTTCCAGGAAGGTTCATTTTTCCCACGCTTTGAGAAAGATGAGACTTTTTTAATATACATCCTGTGGTCCATTGTGCCATCAATAAAACACAAAACTCCTACACCATTACCACTCATACAACACCATACCATCAGAGAACTGCCCCCATGTTTTACACTAGCAGTGAAATTCCTCTCATCTAGCTCAGTATTCTTCTTCCGTCATGCTCTCACTCGCCCTTTTGATTTGAAGACACAAAATTGACTCTCATCAGTGAAAACCATGTTTTTCCAAAATTCATAGGTCCCATTTCTATGTTTCTTAGCACAAGCAAGCCTCTTCCTTCGTTCACCTTATTGAAGTAAATTTCTAGGAACACTTCTCTCATTGTAACCGCTGTCATAAAGGATATTAGTGATAGTTTGTCATGACACTTTTATTGCACCTGCTGCTATCTTTGGAGCACTAAGTTTTGGGTTTCTCATTACTTTTCTATTACTCTTTTGTCTCTCCTAGATAGTTTATAAGGGCAGCCACTTCTTGGAATATTTTTGTTTTTGTTTTCTTAAACAAATACACAATGTTTTTAATAGCAGCAATAGGTCTTGAATTGGTTTCATTTATCTCTTTATATGACTTTCCATTTTTAAATAAATGTGCTACTATTTTCCTTTGTTCTTCAGTTGTTTTCTTTGATTTCTTGGACATAACTGCTGCAAGACACACTATACAGTGCTGTCTGCTCCATACTACCAAACATGCTGCTCCATATGGTTGTGCACCTGGGGAGCAGTGCACACTGTCATACAAAACAAGTAGCTTATTTGGTGGCAGAAAAGCACATGAGTTAACTTTGTATTCACCCCACGGCATATTTGTCTTTGTCGATCATGTGTTAGAAGTAGTGTTGTGAATCAACTTTTATAACACTAATGGAAGCAGTTTATTTTTCATCATTAGTGCTCTCAGACCAATAGATTTTGGAGTCACTGTATATTCTGATGAAATCTTACCAATTCATTCTTTCTATTATATAGAGCTTTTGCCCTTTTACTGCCATTACCTAAAGTTGCAACCTGCTTTTCATTTATAACTTCAACTAGTATCGTGTTTAGTTTTGCTTGTTGTGACAGGGCAATACAATAATTTCTTAGATATAACTAACCTTTCCATTCATAATTTTAATTATTTCCCCCATAATTTCTTTCTTCCCACATTTAAGCACAAGACATGCATGGTATGATACAGTGTTTAACCTATTGACACCAATTATACTAACTTTGCATAGTTCTTCATTGCATCATGCCACTGCACGGTTTACACAAGATGTCAAGTCATGCCAATGATGTATGTTGACAATAATTACACTTGTATGAGTTAATCTGGGTGGCAGTTTTTTACAGGTGGAACTAGATATTTACTTTCATCTTAGGGGACATCCTTTCTACCACCGAATATCACTTCAAATTCATAACGATTTAATTTTTTACTTTCTTGAATAGAGTCTTTTGCTACTTCTACTCTTGCACCAGGTTTGATGTTTCCATATACTTCCATGTTGTCCAAAGTTACCTGTAAGTTCCTTGTGATATTACATCTATGGTTGTCTGCGTAAATCTGTAGTTTCTGCTTCTTTGTAGCAGCCTTCTTGGTTGTTCAAATAGCTTTATATTTTCAAGTTTTGAACTTTATGAATATCCAGCATCTATATTCTCATTTAGGACAGAGAAATGATTTTTACCTTCGATCCTTGATTCCTCACCTTATGGCTAGCCATATAGTCACCTTGTAAAACAAGTACAGTATTTTGTTTACTGTGCCCGACATCTGAAGTGTCATAGCTCTGAAGGCATTAACTGATACAGTAATATGTGTATTTCATCTTCATCACCAGGCAGAATAGGACAAAGGTTGCAGTGCTGACCTGGATGCTCGCTATGTAGACAAAACAATGCATAGCCCTAGCTGACCCTCATTTGTAGCTCTTTTTATGTTGTCCCTATACTTGGTATTAAATTACAATGTATCAGTGATACAATATCTTCAAATACTAATGTTACTTTGTGAGTAGTTAGGAACATTGTGGTGGAATTTGTGAACATCTTAGTGAGAAGTATTGAATTCAAAACAGAAAAGTCAAGTGGATATCAACTTATTTTTGTATCTTATACTCAAAATTGAATATTAAATCATTCTTTTTGGTCCCAGTGTTTTAAGACTAGATTGTTTTAACACTTGGGATTTTCACATATCACTAGTCATTATTTTGAGCAATCATGGCCCTAATGGCCTAGTGGTTGACAGGCCCTTAACCTCTTGAGCGCTATGGATGTGAAATCATGTCCATTTAAAATGACGGATAAGCGTTATGTGCGTGTATACATGTCCTGTGCATTTGACCCTTATTTATCCCTTATCTCACTCAACTTATTTTAATTTTCCCTTTATGAAACATTTAAGTAAAGTCTATATACGTTACTGGCTTACCTTGATATGTTCCTTCTGCAGTGATATGCCTCAAAACAGGGATAAACACACAAGGGCACATCTCCACATTCGTTAATTCCCTTCTTGTGGCACACGAAACACTTTCGAGATGGGTGGGACTTCTGTGCTGCTGGTGGTATCCTTTTAGGATAATGTTTTCCTTGAAGTCTGAGGGGTACAGGGGTTCTGGATTTTCTACCCCCAACATGGTATTGTTCAATTAGGCTGCGAGCTATTGATAGTCGTAAGTCCAGGTAGGTCATTGTCCTGGGTGGGTTTAGAGCTCTTCAAATTACCAAACAATTGTATATGGTTATATCCGGTTGGTGCAAAAATACCTTTTTATACCACTTCTCCCTTCAGCTACAAGCAGGAAAGTATATGTATGTATTTCAACAAAGAAAGAAACGGAGTCTACTAAGTTATGAAACTCACGTAAGCAAAAGTTGCAATGTTGATCTATTCTGATGACTCAAGAGACCACACATACAGTAGTGCTTTATTACACAGTATGCTGACGCATAAGCCACACATACAATGGGTCGACTACTGTTTCTTTCCGAGAACTTACATTAGATGCGTTCGACAGAGCAAAGTTGACTTTTCACCACAGTGAAACTAAACAGTGCCGTTTCAACGTTTTGTAAATACAACTCAACTTTGCTGATGACGTATATTTATACTGCATATAACGAGTTTTATACCAGTTTTTGTTTTATTAAAATCACTTAATATTGACGCAAAATACAGCTGTGTATATACAAAGCACTTTTAGTGCATTTAACAATTTAAATGCCCTGCGCTGGATATTGGGTAGCAGTTCTCGACTTGCAGACGTTTTAAATAGCCAGTGCTGAAGAGGTTAGACATTATGCACTCTAAATAATGACTGATAAAGATTTCCTCTAACAGATATGCCTCAGATTCATAATTCAGAAAAATGAAATTCAGATATATTCCAAACTTTGCATTTAACTTCAGGATTTTTGAAGAATTGACATAAGGATTTTGAAGAAAATCATGTACCGCTTAATTGCAGGACAAAGGTTACTTTCTTTTGCTAACTCAATTACATTTGATAGGTTTGATTTCAATTTTTACTCTACTGGCAAGTATGGGAAGTATTGTATTTCACCCAAAAATTGTTGTTAGCTAATGCTGGATTTCTGACAATGAAGTCATTAATCTTCTTGCTCTCCAATATTTTTCACTGATGATATTGAAGAGAGCAATAGCAGTAATAGTAACCGTTTTTTAGAGAGCACCATATTTTTATGTTTTGGTGGTCACATTGCTCTCTCACAACCCCCAGAATGTCTGGAGGACCACACCTGTCGTTGGTTTACGGGTCTCACTGACCTGACTGGGAGAGTTATCAAAATAAATTCACCGACTATATCCTCTGATCACCAATCTGAGGACGTATTACATGCCATGACAGGTCAGCATGTTAGGGGTTAAGGTTTTATAGAGAAATTAGAGAAATGGAGAGGTTGGAAAAATAAAGACTCCCTAGCACTCAGGAACCCTAATAGCATCAGGGTCGGAAGAGAAGTGTATACATTGTTTTATGGCCTGGAGATTTTACATCGGAAATCTTTCTGCAAATCATATTTTCAGTTGAAGAGCTGACTGAATTAACAAAATATCAAAATAAAATGCTGTTATACTTATACTGAGCCATAATATAATTTGTGATTACGTAAGGACAAAATAATAAATAACTTGTAATGACTGAACTACACCATATCACTGTCAACTCAAGTTGTAGAGCCAGAGTAGAGCAAAGCGGCATCAGTAGCATGACACTTGTAGCAGCAGCATGCAATCATTGAGAATGAAGATGTTGGTCTTCGAAATGCATCCGAACAAAAATAAGTGTAAGTGAAACTATAAGTGTCTATAGGTCGGCTCATATACTTCTGTTTCCATGCCCAGTGAAAAAACACTGTGCAGCTTATTCAAGATGTTCTCAGGCTTCGAGCCAGGTGTAGTGAAGAGCCATTAACGTTTCGGGAGTGTACATCTCTCCCATCATCAGGATGATGAATGACTAGCAAGAGCTGGATGAATTTCCTTGCTGATATAGTGTACAAGAGTCCATTTACATTTAAGTTTGGTGGCATTAAAGGTGTTATAGGCACTTGACAACAGAGAAACACAATGAAAATTCCAGAATACAATGTAGGAATAATTTTATTCTGAAATGTATGCTACATGCTATTCAACTTGAATGTAAACTGTCAATTTATATAAAATAAACCTGGAAATTGAGAAACTTCTAAAACCTGCAAGGGGTCTTCATGAAATGTAAATTTTAAGGTATATTTATTCTTACTACAATAAAAATGTAGTTATTACTAAACATCAGTACTTATGCTCTATAGAGAATTAATAACAGAAAACAGTAGCCTTAGAGGTATCATAATAAATCTCCCATTTGCTAACTTTATGTTGTGGGTAACTTCCAGATCATACCTCAGGTGATACCATCATGATTAACTGCCCAAATCTAAGAAGGATTTTAGAAGATATATGATTTAGATGTATTTAAATGTATCATTAATGAAACGGAGAATTATTATATGAATGAGTTCATGTGGTTTCAGCAGGTTGGAGCCACAGCTCACACAACAAGAATATCTATTGCTACATTACTAAAGCTCTTTGGTGAGTGCCTCATCTCCAAGAATAGCAACATCAATTGACCCGCCCAGTTGCCTGATCTTTCAATGTGTGATTATTTTCTATGGGTTGTTTAAAAGAAAGATGTATGCTAGTCATCCTAAAACATAAATGAACTTAAGGCTAAGATTCGTGACAACATTGCTTCAATCAGCACTGAGAAATTGCAGAGTTACACCAAATTTGCGTTCGTGGCTGCAGAAATTTGTACGCAGAGGTCATTTACAGGATGCTATCTTCAAGGAATGATTGCTGCTACTACTAATTAATAATAAATGTGAATACTGTAAATAATAAATGGCAAAGTTTTAGCTTCCAGATAACTGTGTTTATATTCATATAAATCTCAGTTCAGATTATCTTCCTTTCATAGAAGTTTGAAAATAGTGTTGTTGTAATCAATTTAATTTTAAAAGGTGAGTCAATCAACAACACTGAACAACACTTACAACATTATTGTCCGGTTGATAATGGAGGAAAGCTAACCTTCGAAATGCGTGCCGGAAAATTATATTGCAAGTGCTGTTCAGTGTCACTAATTGACTCACCTTTTAAATTAAATCAGTTCAGGTTACCTTACAGTTATATTAAAATTGCCAGTTCCCATGTGCCACCTTTGTATATGTCTAATGCATGCCGCTGATAGCTAATCAATATGGCACAGAATGTAACTTCCTGCAAAAATGCGAGATATAAACTTTTCTCCTCATTTTTCCTTTCGGGTAGCATTCAATATTCTAAAATCTCAGGATCTTGATTCATTATATAAAACAGAAGAAATTATGGCACAAACATTATGCTTCTGTGCCTTAGATAACTGGTATTAAATATCATGGGAAAACACTGGAAAAGTATTTCAAGGAACTCATTCTGCGATGGAAAGGATCAATAAGATACGCTAGAATTTTCATTATAAAGGTAGGTAAAATTAATATGAAAGGAAAACTAAATAAATGTCTTTATGTTAATGACGCTATCAATAACTAGGATCATATCAGCACCACTGGTGAGCTGGATCACATCAGCACTGCTGGTGAGCTGGAATTTCACTTTTAAGCACAGTTAAAAACCACCAGTCTAGGCCAGATCTGAACCCATGACCTTGGGATCAGTAAGCCAGCATCCAACCAACTGAGTCACCCAGACTGATAATGTGAAAGGAGGGTAAGCAAATGGAAATACTAGTAAAAATGGTTAAAATCATAAATTTGCTGCAGTATACAAAGGCAAGAGAATTACACAATATAACATTTCTGAAAAAAGCTTTATACTTGCTATAATCACCCAAAAATTCTATGTCAGCATTTCACCACAAAATATGTTTTAAGGCCTCTGAATCAAAAAAGGCATTTTTAGAAAATGATCCGTATGTGTGTCTGTCAGCCTGTAGAGAGTAACTCAAAAATGAGAAGTTGGTTAAAAACCAAAGTTGGTGCTTGTGTTTAATGTCTTAAGAATGCAGCACATAGATTTTGAAGAAAATAATTAACCCCTAAACTACCCTTTACATGGAGAATTTTTAAAAAATCTTGATTTTCTTGAAAATGGCTCTAACCATTTTGATCAAGATGATATATTTTTTATGACAAATGAAATGTATATGTTGAATTTTATGGTTATAGCCTATGCAGTCTCCTTTACTCTGGATGACTTTTGAATAACTCGGAAACCGTAAGAGATTGACAGTCTTACTATATAAAAAATTTAGATCTCGCTAAAACAATTTATATTCAATTTCATTTTCTGTAGAGTGAACCATTTTGGAGATATTCTTGTTATTTGTCAGTTTTGGGAAACTTAAAGTTTTGTGAAATGCAACATCGTTATTCAGTTTTTTATGTGTTAAGCATGCAAAGAGAGCAGGGTCTCAAAGCTTTAAAAGATTTGACTATCGCTCAAAGTCAACTGTATTCTAATATTCCCTTAAGGAAATAAGCTATAAGATAGTTTGTACAAATGTTTATCTCAACTAACACGAAGAAGATATAGGAATAAGAGTTTGTAAGAATGATCAGTGCAAGAGTAGAGAAAATCATGTGAGTGCATCACATCAGATTTTTTTATGTTCAGTATGTTTACATAGCTAATAATGTAGTTTATATTTGCATGACTGTCTGCCTACCTGTTGCAGATCAATATCTTCATTTCTCCAAGATTCATAGTATGCAGTGACTCAGACAGTAATGAATAGAGACCACCTACTCTAATGTATCACAGTCTCAAAAACTAATGGCATTGTTCCAGTTCAGCTATGTAAATATTTTTGGAAAGCCTGTAGAAAAATGGAGAAAATCCATTAGCGACAACATATTTGTGTTTTGTCTGAAAAGTCTATAAGCACCCTTCAATTTGAATAAACAATCTAAATCATAAAATTGAAAGTTATTGAATACACTTTGGTCATTAATTATTTCTGAGATTTTCTGTTGATTCAAACTTCATCTACTGTATAAAGTTTACAACTGCTGTTATTGTTCTTTGCTTTTGTGATGTCAGAAACATAATTAAATTGTGACATGAGAAACCTCCAGTCCAAAGGACTGCCTGCTGACTTGTTGAGACACTATGTTATAAATATATTTTCTCGTCAAATGTATTCGACATAGGTGTTGCCTTCAAGGCTGCTTTGAGTAGTTGTAAATCTCAGCGCATGTGACAAACCTTACTTGTATGGCCACATACATCAATTTGTTATTGCCATTAATGTTTCAGTTATGTTTATGTAATGGTGTGTGGATTATAGTTGATTCTGTTCTAATGAACAACATAGTTGCATTGCATAATAATTTACAACTATAGTTGTCACTTGTTCCTGACCATGTACCTATTGTTAGCAAACAGATTGTGTTTTCAGATTTAGTCCTCTAATTATTGTACTTATATAATAACAGCAAATTGTGCAACATTTCAGATTATATGCACAAGGATTTTCCAGTGCTGTCAGTGGTAAATCACTACTGAGTGCTGCTGAAGTCTCAGCAAGAGGAACAAGCTTCTCTCCCTGGAAGGACAATCCTGAATACGAAAATCAGAAAAAAGATGGCACACAAATTCCAAGTGTAGAAGGACATGTTCCATCAGAACAATCTAGTACATGTAGTGAGAAAAAGGACATGTGCATAAGGCCTTTAAACTTAAAACAAGTCTTTGTTTCATCAGTGCAAAAGATCAGACAAATATGAAACAAGTGATAACAGTTGCTTGGCAGATTTGAAAACTCATTCTTTAATTCATGAAGGTAAGAAGCCACACCAATGTAAAACTTGTGTTAAGAGTTTTACTCAGTTGGGATCCTTGAACAGACATTCTTTGATCCATGAAGGTAAGCCACACAAATGTAAAACTTGTGACAAGAGCTTTACTCGGTTGTCAGACTTGAAAATACATTATTTGATGCATGAAGGTAAGAAGCCACACCAATGTAAAACTTGTGACAAGAGGTTTACTCAGTTGGGATCCTTGAACAGACATTCTCTGATCCATGAAGGTAAGCCACACCAATGTAAAACTTGTGATAAGAGTTTTACTCAGCTGTCAAACTTGAAAAGACATTATTTGATTCATGAAGGTAAGAAGCCATACCAATGCAAAACTTGTGACAAGAGGTTTACTCAGTTGTCACACTTGAAAACACATTATTTGATGCATGAAGGTAAGAAGCCACACCAATGTAAAACTTGTGACAAGAGGTTTACTCGGTTGGGATCCTTGAACAGACATTCTTTCATCCATGAAGGTAAGCCACACTAATGTAAAACTTGTGAGAGTTTTACTCAGCTGTCAAACTTGAAAACACATAATTTGATTCATGAAGGTAAGAAGCCATACCAATGTAAAACTTGTGACAAGAGGTTTACTCAGTTGTCACATTTGAAAACACATTATTTGATGCATGAAGGTAAGAAGCCACACCAATGCAAAACTTGAAATAAGAGTTTTACTGAGATGTTATGTTTGAAAACACATTTGATCCACGATGGTAAGTAACCACATAAGTGTAATACTTGTAATAAGAGCTTTAGGACATTGTCAATTTGAAAAGACATTCAATGAAGCACATTACTTTGCCAGTAGTTCCTCTCTGCAGTCTGAGAAGACGTTTCGAGGAAGCTTTTCCAGTTCCACCCTGACAAGGTGCTGCTTATGGCTTTTTGTTAAAGTATTATCCATCTACTGTGTGGGAGTAGCATGAGTACCTGCCAGTAAAGAGGTCCTGTGTTTGAATCTTGATTATGGTACATTACATTGATAAGGTTTCTGTGTGATTTTTCCTTTTTCTAAAAAGAGAATGTTGGGTATCAACTCTGTGGATCCTGGGCTCATATAAGCATAATTTCACACATTTCATTCCTTGAGATCATGTGGTTAAATGTCATACATATTTATTAAACTTGTTCTTTGTTAGAGGAGTTTTATGTACCGATTCATTGTCAAAAATAGCAATTTTTCCAAAGCTATTAAAATTAAAGGTCCTCTTAAATGTCAGCATTTTGTATAATTAGTTTTGTAAATAATTTTGTATTTAATATTCCTTTCAGTAACAATCACTGTCAGGGGGTGTCACCTGGTGCAAAATTCTTAATTTTCTGGGAAATTCTACTAGGTTTCAAGATGGAAGAAAAAGGTAGTTAAGGGTTCTAAATATAAAAAATATGGTGAAATTTGACTTTCTCAGCAATTTGAGAAATTGGAGAGCTAATTGCAATCTTACTTCTGTACCTAGTTCAGACAGGAGTAGATAGCTTGTATTTTTGTGGGCATATTTTCAGAAGTGACAACAGTAGAATGACCTTTTCTGATTATCTAGTATTTCCTATACTGAGTTTTCACTCAAAATCATATTTCATTCAGATTTTGCCGATAGTTAACTCGGTTCACTGTCACTTTGATAATGTGAACTAGTTCTACTATTGCTTTACTTTGTTCCACGATATTCACTTTCTATTTTTTAATGGACGGGCTGCTCCCCACCTGCTCTGGTGTTGATCACCCAGTCATTCTGCGGTATGCATTCTACATCACCCGCTGCCCCACTTCACTTTCTTGTAATTGATATAGTGGTTTAATTTAGCAATGTTTATCTTTAGGACTCATATTCATGTATATGGCTTTCATGTAACTGTTTTCTTAACGGGCACCAGTTTTACAATGTGGCAGCTACATCACCCGACTTAAACCCCCATTTTGCAAGGAGGACCACACCTATCGTTGGTCAACGGGTCCATCGCACCTGGCCGGGAGGACTAAATAGGTGGTATTTAGATCCACCGACCTTCCCCTCATGTGCCTCTGAGGGACGCTGTTGTGCTGTGATAGGCCAGCACATATGTAAATGGTATTTCCTCCATTTTAGATGAAACAGTTATACCGCTGTGATTCGGTCCCCAGAGCCTCATCTGTTAAAAGTAGGGTGCACCACGGGCAGGATGAGGATGGGAATTGGGTAGGAGAGGCTATTGCAATAGAACAATTAATCTCCAGGACCTGACAAGATCCACCCAGAGTTTATTAAACACCTTGGCAGGAAAGGAAAAGAAATCCTACTTAAACTGTAAAACACATATTGGAGAATGACTGTGTCTGGAGAAACAAATTAATTGAGAAGTTGCAATCAATAGGTGTGAAAAGTAACATGCTTAAATGGATAACTCAGTTTATTTCACAAAGATTTTGTGCCAAAAAATATAATACATACATTTCCAAATATAAACAAACACACCGAGGACTTCCACAAGGTGCTGTTCTGAGCAAAACACTCTTTAACATATATATAAATGACCTTCCATCAATAATAAAAGCCTTAGAAACCAAAATTACTTTATTTGCTGACGATTAATTAAAGACAGAATAGAGACAGCCCTAAAGAAAGTACATGAATGGAGCTCCAAAAACCTCATGACTATCAATGTGGAAAAAACAAATTATGAATTTTTTACACTAAAATACAAACCAGTTAATATTAACATAAATTATAATGGTAAACCACTCAAAGCAGTTGATGATGCCAAATACTTAGGCATCACTTTCGACAGAAAGCTAAGTTGGAAGAAACATATAACAAACATCTCAGAAAAGGTTGAAAAGAAACTGCAAATCCTGAAACGTTTAGCTGGTGCTAAATGGGGCTGCACAATATACAAAATGTACGTTAAACCAAACCTCTTGTACTGTTCTGAAGCTTTAATAACAGCAGCAAATGCTAACATCAATAAACTTGAACAAATACAAAATCAGGCTCTTCGTCTAATCACTGGAGCAGTTAAATCCACACCTATTGATGCCATGCTTGCCTTAACACGGACCCCATCAATAACAACAAAAATAGAAGAACAACCATTGCTCCAACACGAGAAAATGTTTCGACTGCCAAACTCTAAATGGACAGAAGAGAACCTCCCCCTTCAATCCTTAAAACTCATAGTAGTTTCCTAGAAAAGGTAACACAGATTAAATTCAAATTGAACATTCCTAACACCAGAGAAAATCTACTTATAAGAGAAAATCCATTGGAATTTTTGAAACCTACCTTCAGTTTGGAATTAATAGAGGAAATAAGTAAATCAGACACACCAAAAGAAATACAAAAACTTCTAGCTCTGGAAACACTCAATACTAGATATCCCACAGAAGAATGGCTGCATATATATACTGATGGATCCTCCACGGAAAACCTTACTGGAGCTGGAGTTACGTGTTCACATTTTTCCTTTTATCATTCTCTTGGCAGAGGCACAACAAATTATGATGGAGAAATAGAGGCTATATACACTTCTCTCCGAGAATTATTAAATCTTCCTTTAAATAAATTTAACAAGGCAGTAATTCTTTCAGATTCTAAAGCTGCAATTCAGGGAATATGCTCAAATACTACAAAGAAGTCAACAAAAATTAGAGAATGCTACAAAATGTTAACACAACTCCAAAAAGTTAATAAGATTGTTCATCTCCAATGGATTCCAGCACTGTGGAGTCATGGGGAACGAAGCTGCAGACTCACTTGCAAAGAAAGGCACAACAATAAAACATAAGTTTAAATTCAATTTCTCATATTCCTCAATAAAACGCTTGATCATTAAAAAATTCTCTCATTCATACCTACAAAAAATAGAAACAAATGCCAAAGATAAAAAATGGATTACACTACTTTCCAACCCAGATATAATCCCCGAGAGACCAAGGAAAACAGCGGTTGCAGCCTTCCGACTACTGACAAATTACGACTGCTTAGCAAGTCATCTCTACAGAATAGGTATTTCAGCTTCACCAATATGTGTCCTGTGCAACGATCCAGCAGAAATGAATGAAGACCACTTGAAGACCTGTAAAGCATTAAGATCAGAAGAAACTACAGTTCAAAAGTATTGGAAAGCACAAATGCTAATGGCTTCATTGCCAGATGCAAGGCACTAGAAAACAACAACATAATTTAGCAATTCCTCTGACCACTTCTAGCTGGTTTCCTCTCAGGGGAGTCAAACCAGGATATTAAATAATTAAAAGTTAGTATGGGCAAAGCATTTTAGTATTGGATGTTTCACCATTTGTCTCGTTAATAACCCCCCCCCCCAAACCCTGGGATATATTAGTGGGGGAAACGCTGTGTATAAAATCACTGGTAGAGTGAAATCCTTCCCATCGCCACTCGAATTTCACTTACTGGGTTAAACCCATAATGTCTCCAATCCCATGCTATAGCCAAATTCACTGCACTTCATTATTACAAATTAACTTCCAGAACGATGGTTTTTGCACCACTCCTTAATTCAGTATCTCATGTACCCACTGACTCACTCTTATACATGACAAGACACATTTTTACAGACTGTAAGACTTGCCCGCATTGCAAAATTAAATATAGGGTAATCTTAATTTATCAGTATTACAATTACTTAAAATCAGGCGTAACTAGTATATTTCATTCCATCCCTTAGGTCGGCGCTCTCAGTCCTGCAGGCACATTAAGCTACACATAACTTTCTGTTGTCATCAAGCCATAATTCTGCTATAAAAGAAACTTAAATAAGAAGGGCTGATTATAGCTGTATCTTTCCTATGTGAAGTTCAAACAAGAACCATTATAATCCCAGAACACCAAACTGCTAGTAAAGAAGTGCCAGTACAGAATAGTGGCATGGTTCATTTACACTTACAAATGAGGACACCTTTGTTGAAAATGACTTGACTGCTTTGATCTGTCACTAGTTTTGAATGTCTGAATTGATAGCATGCACATATTTTCTGTTCTGTAATGAATCTACAAAGTACCATTTATTTGATTCAGTAATGCAGACTTTTGTCTTACAAGGAAACCTTAACATCAATGTAGTATATGTGTTTTCTATGAAATATACCTTGTAATACTGTAAAACATTTCCATACTCAGTGTTGGTTTTTAACAGATTTATTGACCCATGTTCCATTACACAAGTTGTATTTGATATTACATGCATTAAATTAGCTTATATATACATTTGTTCTACACATTTCTTATCCTAGCATGTTTCCTGTATTAACCGCCTTAATATTCATCAGTGATAAAATTAGCAAGAACTGTAAAACCGCTTTTTCTGTTTTTATTAGTTCACTTCTGTTTTTTATTCACTGCCCACATGTTATTACAGCTTTGAAAGAACTCTCTGTTTTTAGTTTTGCACTCCTACCTTTCATATTGAAATGTACCTGGGGAAGTATCGTCTAATCAATATGATATGAAGCTTGATTGCAACAACTAGTTACCAGAAACTAATATTTAATGCAGATCTCCCATTTGTTGTAATGAAGCACATCTTTAGTCTTATTCATGCCCAAGCAAAGATATATAATTTGAATCAATGAATATGAATACAAGAACCAGATGTATGGTTTGTTGGTAGAGAAAGTTATGTAAATACAACTGGATTTCCCTAAATGCTTACAAGAATACTTTTTTGAACCTAATGGGTTCAAAATGCACCAAAGCAACAGTATTTTTTAAATAAAAATGAGTTCAGTAATAACTGTTTAAGAGAGGGAGCAGTACACCACAATTAGCTATCAACAGGGTCCTCACTGCAGTTTGTTTATTATTATAGAGGTCACAATATTCAATTAGACATTGTCAGTATAATATGAATCTATGAATCTTAAATAGTGGCCACAGGCGATTCTGTTAAGTGCAAATTATATAGGTATTTCGTTGTTATTGTGTGTCCTGTTCTGGATCTTGAAGCAAAACCTGGACACTTGGAATACTGTGTGTACATATATCACATAATTTATATTCTACATATTTACATCATTTGATTCTTTCAAGGGTTGTTGCAAGTTTTGTTCCATTTACTGATGTTAACCATGTGGTCTTTTGTGATTTAGTTGTCAATGAATCTTATTGCCATTAGTAGAGTTCTCTGTTTTGAAAGGACTGTATTGTAATATTGCAGCAGTTTCGACAATTTCATGAGCCATCTCACTTCCTGATATACCAGTGTCCAGGAATCCGTTGTAGTTGTGTTTCCTTTCCCTGTTCTATTAAGTCTAACGTCTTTTGTAATGTTAATGTTCGATAAGAGTATGTTGGCTTATATTTACTTATAGTATATATTGCTCCTAGAGAGTCAGTGAAAATGCAAACTTGTTTGTGAGATATATTGGAGAGCTCCATCATAGCCAGTAATTCTCTGTTCAGGCTAGAGTAGGATGTGTACGGTAATTATTCATCTTTGCTATCTGGTATAGTATCCTACTCATGCAGTATTATTTTTAAGGTTAAGGGATCCATCATTGTAGATGTGCACGTGTCCCTCATAATCGTTGACAAGTTTGTTCTCAACCACTTAACTGCAGCATGTATTCTGGGTGTTTCCTGGTGTAAACACATGGTAACTTAACATTAGATTTTGGAGTGGACCATTTCCATGGAGGTGTTGCATTCAGCATTTTTACAGCTGCTATTACATTGGGTTCCAGGGGAAGAGGTTTTGGATGATTTTAAAGTCTATACAGTTTTATCATGTTATCTCCATAGTTGATTGGAGCCTTATTATTATTTATTTATACCAACAAACTTACTGCTGGTGTTTTTAAACACACAAACCGTGTTTGGGCAAAGTTTAAGGAAGGTGTGTGCTTCAAATCCCAGTTGTGGCATTGAATTTTTAAGTTGCAGTTCTACCTCTTAAACTTTGCCCACACACGGCTTGTGTGTTTAAAAAACACCAACAGTAAGTTTGTTGGTATAAATAAATAATAATTACCATGTGAAGGTTATTTAATCCTGGGATATAAAGTACTTGCAATATTAAGTCACCAATGGGGTAATTGTCTCTGATGTGAGACTGCCTTTGTGGTTTACCAGGAGAAATACGAACTGGCTTGAGAATTTAATACCATTCTGGCAGTTTGTCACAATAGCTCAGTGCTTAGAGCGTCCGCCCGGCAAGCGGAAGGTCTGTGGTTCAAATCCCAGTTGTGGCATTGAATTTTTAAGTTCCAGTTCTACCTCTTAAACTTTGCCCACACACGGCTTGTGTGTTTAAAACACCAACAGTAAGTTTGTTGGTATAAATAAATAATTACCATGTGAAGGTTATTTAATCCTGGGATATAAAGTACTTGCAATAGTAAGTCACCATTGGGCTAATTGTCTCTGATGTGAGACTGCCTTTGTGGTTTACCAGGAGAAATACGAACTTGCTTGAGAATTTAATGCCATTCTGGCAGTTTGTCACAATAGCTCAGTGGTTAGAGCGTCCGCCCGGCAAGCGGAAGGTCTGTGGTTCAAATCGCAGTCGTGGCATTGAATTTTTAAGTTCCAGTTCTTCCTCTTAAACTTTGCCCAGACACGGCTTGTGTGTTTAAAAACACCAACAGTAAGTTTGTTGGTATAAACAAATAATAATTACCAAGTGAAGGTTATTTAATCCTGGGATATAAAGTACTTGCAGTAGTAAGTCACCATTGGGGTAATTGTCTCTGATGTGAGACTGCCTTTGTGGTTTACCAGGAGAAATACGAACTGGCTTGAGAATTTAATGCCACTCTGGCAGTTTGTCACAATAGCTCAGTGGTTAGAGCGTCCGCCCGGCAAGCGGAAGGTCTGTGGTTCAAATCCCAGTTGTGGCATTGAATTTTTAAGTTCCAGTTCTACCTCTTAAACTTGGAGCGTTATGTTGGCAGCTACATGTACTCAGGTTTTGAATCCAATTTTTTTTTTTTTTTTTTTTTTTTTTTTTTTTTTTTTTTTGCATATAAAGATGAGTAGGTATTACATTCCCTTCTATTTTTATAGCACTTATTGGGGTAGTTTTTGGAACCCCCGGGCACAACCTCAAGGCTACATTTTTAATGAGTTGAATATTTTGTAGGTGCATACCTGATGCACTGTCCCATATTTCATAGCCATGTGTTATCTTTGCCCTGATGTAGGTAATGTAAAACAATCTTAATGTAATGTCAGCCTCTCATGTTTTTAGTAGCTACAATTTGTAATAACGTTAATCTTTTGTTACAATGGTTTGGATGTGAGCTACATATTGGTGCTGTTTTTGCAATTATTTTTACGGAATGTGCTGTGCTATGAGACACGTTTTCTATCTACAAGGTCGTGGTAACGGATGGAATGAAATATCACACAATAATTCTTCGCTACAATGTAATATTTTATTAACAGCTCATCGATACTCCACATTAAACAATTTCTCTCAGCACCATTCCAAATGCTTAAAAACCTTTTCACTTTTTCACTTAGTGGAACTTATGCTTGATGAAAGTTTGGTGAAGGTTCCATGTTCACACTACATAAAAATGGTTGTCTTTTCATCTCGGAGATACACACGCGAGTGAACAGTTTTTTGGCGTCGTTTGACGCGACACCGCCTTTTTCATATCCATCCGCGTATTGGTCCATCAAATAGTTCTTTCTCGTTAGGGAAGCAATCTCTAATAATCCTCCCCTACTTTTATTATGGAACACAAACAATTCTAATATTTATACACATATATTAAAATCAAATATGGAAAGATTTATGACGTCTTTGTGCAAACTTAGTTGTTCGTAACAATGAACCTTATCAACATGTTTTCGTCATTTAATTATCTCATATCAACATCACAAAACGAATTACACTTTTAACAAACATTTACATGAACGATTTTCTTTTGGGGTCTTCTAATGTTCTGTCTCACATGCCCCTTGTTTTGTTTTTCAAGTTGTCACCTATATTTACAATCTTGAAACACAATACAATACTTCTCCCTACTCCTCTGATGCAATCACTTAGTACAATTTTTTTTACAGTCTTCTTCGCTGTTTGTTTTTGTCTTTTTGTTTTGGCATGACACAGCATGTCTTTATAAATTTCACATATTCAGCTACTACACAATACATCTTCAGTTATTATACATCACATATTCAGTTAATATATAATACATATTCAGTTATTGTACAACACATTCAGTTATTATACAACATATCCAGTTATTATACAACATATCCAGTTATTATACAACATATGTTCAGTTATTATACAACACATATTCAGTTCTTATACAACACATACTCAGTTATTGTACATTTGACATTGACACAAATATAATTTAAGTGTATCATGGTTTATTATGTGACTTTTGACTTATGTTCCTTGTTATGAGGAGAGAAAAACAGGATACAAATTTTGAGCTAATGATTATGATCATATTTATGGCAATATTTTATTCAGTTCTTTGCCTTCTTTGTCTTGTAAGCTTTACTATGTATAGGCAGGTCGTTGAGTCGGTTCTTAAACTCTGATGTTACTAATGGTACCATTTTTTTTAATTGGCTTCTTATTCATTCTTATTTGGTTCAACATTTCTTCGAGCTTAGCATTGGCTATATCCATCTTAATTCATGGGCATTGCTTTTCTGATTATGGTTTTTCTTACTTCACTAATTGTCACCTCTTTGTTTCTTATCTCTATAAGAGAAAACTTCTATACTGATAATTATTCTGCAATTGTATCATTTTTCTTCTCAATTCACCCTCGACATCTTTGTGTCAAAATATTTTTATCTTTGTCATCACAATTGATTCCTTTTTATTTTTGTCCCTGACATCCTTATGTCAAAAACACATTATTTTCCGTCGCTATCATTCATTTCTTTAATGACAATCAATGTCCTCATCTATCTTTGTTGACAATGCTCTTTGTGGTCAATATAGCCGATGACTATGTTGGTTTTCTTTCTTGTTGTAAAATCTAATCTGAACATAATTTTCTATAAGTAACCCATTAAAAATTGTCATTTTCCATCATCTCTACTATTCCTGCCTTACATGTTTGTTGGCAAAGACTATTTGGTCCTTTCTTTGTATGGTTTTAATTTATTTTTATGGTATCTTCCTACCAACTTGCCATTTGTATTCTGTAGCTCATACGTGTGGTCACCCAGCTGTTTTGTTATGACCAGTGGTT
This sequence comes from Tenodera sinensis, assembly GCA_030765045.1. Classification (NCBI taxonomy): domain Eukaryota; kingdom Metazoa; phylum Arthropoda; class Insecta; order Mantodea; family Mantidae; genus Tenodera; species Tenodera sinensis. Next base: position 76,365,363 of record CM060974.1, on the reverse strand, counting down.
CAGTGTACAGTAGTTCCATCTTTCTCTTCGTGTAGCCATCATGTGTCGATGTCAATTGTTAACTGCTTAGGGCTTGCGTTGTTGGTCATCCAGTCAGTTGGGACGAACTTAGTTGTGGTAATTTCCCTGAGTGTTGGTGGTGGTTGTTGTTTCTGTATTCTGTGCAACATCGGTCCTGTTTGTCACACTTTCATCTACTTCCTGCTGTCTTATGTTGCCAGTGTACCATTGGTCTCTGCCCCTTTGGCGTGAACCCGTGTTGTATGATAGTCTTTGGTTATTGAAGTATTCCCTACAGAATCGTATGTGGTTCACTTGATGGGTACGGTCTCCTGGTCTTCCCCGATCATATCTATGCATTCTGAATCTCGATTCACCCCTTGGTATTGTGTCGCGGTACCGCTGTCTTGTGTTCTCCATCCTCTCGCCATGATTGTGTGGTTGTGGGAAATGGTGCGCCCCTCTCCCCCTTTCATGGGTGTTCCTAGTATTTCTATCTTCTCCCTCATTCTGGTTGTTTGTAGCCGTGCTCCGGTTTAAGATGGGTGAGTTTGGGTGACCGTTCCTATGTCTATGCTCATTAGGCCAACCATTTTGTGTTTCGAAGGCTGTCAGCAATTCTATCATATCTGCAAAATCTACTGGCCTCGCAACAATTAACCCTGTTCTCACCGTGTCTGGGAAATGTCTTGTTGTGCTGGTAATTAGCTCTCCTTCCGACAGGTTAGGGTCTAACAGCTTTCCTTATTTGGCTACTTTCATAAAATAATCGATTAGCGATAACCCTTTGGTTGGATCATATCTATCTGTCGCTAGCTCTACCCTAGTTTGGTTTTGCTTAGCTGGGCCCCAATACCTTGATAGGAATAGATTTCTGAATGAGCTATACGATTCATGACCAGCTAGTGTTAACCTAAGCCATTCCAATGCCTTGTTTTTAAGCTCTTCTTATCTATCATCATCCTAAGCTCATTTGGTACTCTTTTCACTTTAAAATACTCTTCCATCTCTTTAACAAAGAGTTTTGGATCGTCTCCCTTCTCCTCGTCAAATGTAGGTGGTGTGATTTCATGTAATATGCTGTTGGTGTAGCATGTGTTGTGTGTTGTGTCATTGTTTGGTTGTGAACCTCTTTCTCTGTATGGTGAGTCAACATTTTGTACATTATTCAAATAACTCTCATCTTGTACATTACTTATATCTAAATCATCTCGCCTTTGTAGTGCTTTCACAACATCATTTACATTAGCCAAGCTTTCTTTCCTTTTTTTTCATTTCTTCACAAATTGATTTTAAATCATTCTTTATTTCTAAGTGACTTTGTTTCATATCATTTATAGCATCCTGTTGCGAATGTACTACATCAGTCATCGTCTTAATTTTAGGAATTACAATTTGTTCTACAGTTTCATTAATAATGTCTTTCTTTACTACCTCAATCTCTTTGCTTAATTCTTCAGTTATTTCTGCTTTTACATTTGTAATCTTACAGTCTACACTTGTATTCCATTCTGTTATTTCATCTCTACATCTAGCAATTTCTTCTTCTAATCCACTCTTATTTTCTCTCATTTCTGATTCTAATTTTCCCATCCTATCTCCTATGATTTCTATCCTAGCTTCTAAGGCTTCCTTTGTTTCATTTAAGTTTTTATGTACTAATTTTAAATTAGTTTCCATTACTTTCATATTTTCTTTACACTCCTGTCTTCCTAATTCTATTTTCTGTTCTAAGTTCTGTCTTCCTAATTCCATTTTCTGTTCTAAGTTCTGTCTTCCTAATTCCATTTTCTGTTCTAAGTCCTTTCTCACTTCCTCCACATTCTGACCTATCTCCTCCTTATTCTGTTCTAGTTTCTGACCTATTTCTTTTTTATTATTTTCTAAGTTCTCTCTAACTCCTTCTATTTTCTGACCTAAATTTTGTTCTATGTCCTGCTTTAATTCTACCTTATTTTGTTGCATTTTCTGACCTAAACTTTGTTCTAGTCTTTCAAACATGATCATTAATAACCTTTGGTCTTTTCCTATTGCAATCTGTTCCTCACTTTCTGGTTCTACCTGATAACTAGGCATATCTGCCCCTTCCCCACTCCTGGTTCTATCTCTTTTCGCGACATTTTAGTTTCTTTATTCAATGCACTTAGGGTTAAAAGTCCCTCTACTTTGCCGCTTCGCAGTAACATAAAAATGAAAATAAACTGGATGCAAAAATAAAAATTTTTGATCCTACCTTTTTTTTCGTTGATTTGTCCAGTTATGTACGTCTCCTGGGCAGTTGGCTTCGCTAGACCATCTCCGGTGTTTTCCCGCGTTGATTATCCGTTCATCGGTGTTCTGATGTATCGTTGATTATCCGTTCATCGGTGCTCTGATGTCGATATCAAACGATGGTCTATTGGCGTCTTCTTTCTTTTTGGCGCGATGATATGGCGTCACTTTGTGTTTCTCGTGAGTTCATTTCCCGTAATTTCCATTCCATCCTAAATTCGTGTTCCACGTTGGGCAAGCCATTTGGTGCTGTTTTTGCAATTATTTTTACGGAATGTGGTGTGCTATGAGACTCGTTTTCTATCTACAAGGTCGTGGTAACGGATGGAATGAAATATCACACAATAATTCTTCGCTACAATGTAATATTTTATTAACACCTCATCGATACTCCACATTAAACAATTTCTCTCAGAACCATTCCAAATGCTTAAAAACCTTTTCACTTTTTCACTTAGTGGAACTTATGCTTGATGAAAGTTTGGTGAAAGTTCCATGTTCACACTACATAAAAATGATTGTCTTTTCATCTCGGAGATACACACGCGAGTGAACAGTTTTTTGGCGTCGTTTGACGCGACACCGCCTTTTTCATATCCATCCGCGTATTGGTCCATCAAATAGTTCTTTCTCGTTAGGGAAGCAATTTCTAATCATCCTCCCCTACTTTTATTATGGAACACAAACAATTCTAATATTTATACACATATATTAAAATCAAATATGGAAAGATTTATGACGTCTTTGTGCAAACTTAGTTGTTCGTAACAGTGAACCTTATCATCATGTTTTCGTCATTTAATTATCTCATACCAACATCAAAAAACGAATTACACTTTTAACAAACATTTACATGAACGATTTTCTTTTGGGGTCTTCTAATATTCTGTCTCAATATGCATAATAATTTCTCATCCAAGGTAACTCCTAGAACATGGGGTGTGCTGTTGTAATGTATTTGATGTCCATTCAAAAGGATTTTTGGTGTATAATTTTTAATTTGTATCTTCTGGTGAAGACAGGGTATTCAATTTTTTATTAGAAATATTTAAATTACATTTCTTTGCCCAATTACTGATACTATCAGATGCTTCCTACATCATGTTTTCCAATTTAATTGGGTTTTTGAAGACCATATGAGGATGTCGTCAGCATATATGTATACTGATGTTAGCTTTTGGAGGTAACATCTTGTATAAATGAATAAGTATGATATTAAACAGTGTGGGACTAATCACTGACCCTTGTGGAACCCCAATTTTTTTTTTTAAATTAACGTCCTCCAACATTGTGTCATATCGGACGAATTTAGCCTTTTGTAGGCTAGACAATTGGTTGTTCACAGAAGTCATGATGTTTCTACCAGTGAAACGTAAAAGCATGATTTTGAGCATTTTACCCTTATTTCCAAGTTTCATGTGTTGTGAAAACAGAATTGTGAGGTGTTGTGCCAAATGCAGCTTCCAAGTGTATCATTATTGCGATTGTCATTACCTTTTTTCTGATTCTTAAATATATTTCCTGAATAAAATATAGTAAAGCATAAACTGTCTCACCTGAAGGTCTAAAGCCATGCTAGTAGGACTAACAGGATTGTCCTTTTCAAGTCTCCATGATGGCCCTTTCTAAACCATTTTTCAAGCAGTTTAGCTACACAAGATCTTAATAGAATGGGTCTATATGACTTGCTTTGTTTGTTTTTGGGAGTTTAAGTATCTTTTTAATAATTTCTCAATATTTACTTTTATAGGTAAACTGGCTACAAGTAATACAAGACAAACATATTTCTGTACCCACAGAGCTAACCAAAGTGTTTCTGAAAACTTATTAAAAAGTTCCAAGGCTGGGTTTTTCTCATTGAGGTGTTATACTTGAAATATCCAGGGTTGGAAATTTTCTGTTCGATGTTGCTGAATCATTTACCATTTCTCAGCATGTAAAAACGGTTTCAACTGGGGCAGCATACAATCAGATAGTATTGGTATTATAATGGCTATTTTCCAGGACCTGGAAATATTCCCGTTTGCCAGATATTACTGAAGTGGGGCTGAAGCTCTTTAGACTCATTTTGTAGCATGGCATTATGGTCTTACAAACCCGAATTAAGTTCTATGAAGGTATGTCAGCTTCAACTTCGTCATTCAAGGACAATTCCAAATTACATGTGAGGTTTGGTTTATGTATATCTAGTTTTGTTGACCATGGTGAAGTTTTACTAGATTTCTTAGCAAAATGGCAGTATAGTAGTTCTGCTTTTTCCAGGTTGTGCATAATTATATTGCCATTTTCATTCCTGAGTTAATTTATCTTGCTCTATCTTTTACTTACTATTGCTTCGAATTTGTTCCAGATTGTTGAAGAGGGGGTTTTTGCATTTAAGGAAGTTACAAACTGTTGCCAGGTTGTTTCCCCCAGGGGGATCTACTACCGTAGGTCCGGGTTTGGCGTACCCGGGGCCCCGAGCCATACTCTCAATTGGGTTCCTCCAAGAGGTAGAGGGCACATGCCACACGCCCAATCAACTATGGTCCACTTTTGTGTTTGACCTCTCACCTGTTACCTCCCTGTACACAGTCTGATGGCTAACCTACGCGCGGGTTGTAGGAGGATGGGGTGACCCAAGGGGTGACTGGGTAACCGCGTAAGTCCCAGCCCCTGGTTATCATGTAGGATCTGCGTGCGTATCCGCTGATAAAGGTCAGTATCGGGGAGGGGCCGTTGCATGAGTTGATGCACTCCTGAAGGCGATTGGGTCCCTCTGTCTATACATTGGGAGGTGAGACCCTAGGGTGGGCAAGGTCCAGGCCAGGACTCTCACCTAAGCCCAGGATGTGAGCATGCCATCGGAGACATTTGCAATGGTGGAGGATATAATCGCCATGAGTTCTGTTAAAACTCCAAAAACCAAACAAGCCAGAGTTAGTGAAAAGGAAGTGGCAGAGTTGAGCGCTACTTAACCATAACAAGAACAGAGGAAGGTAAAACTTTCAGATCGGTAAATCCATTCATGATACAGAAGAGTCTGGATATGATAGCTGGCCTAGTGAAGAACTGCACAAGATCACGAAATGGCACGCTGCTTGTTGAAAATATTTCAGCAGCACAGGCAGCTACTATTTTATAAGCCAACATGTTAGCCAGCTATCCGTTGCGTGTAGAGATGCACAAAATTTTGAACTCCTCTCGCGGTGTTGTGAACACACGCGCATTGGACGATATGTCCAATGATGAAATTAAGGAGAACCTAACAGATCAAGGTGTGATATCTGTTTATCGGGTTCAGAGAAAAGATGGAGGCGAATATCTGCCCACCCGTACCCTTTTCCTTACCTTTAATCGGGTAGATCTCCCGCAAAGGATAAAGGCAGGGTACGAGGCCATTGAAGTAAGGCCTTATATTCCGAGCCCGCTTAGATGTTATAAATGCCAGCGCTTTGGTCATACAGGTGCCACGTGCAGTGGTAGAGCTACCTGCGTAAACTGTGGAGGCATCGCACTTGACGATGACTGTACCTCACCTCCCAGTTGTATTAACTGCAGGGGAGAACATCCAGCCAACTCCCGAGAATGTCCCCGCTATATGGAGGAAAGAGCTATTCAGGAGATCCGGGTTGGAGAGAAGGTATCCTTCTCAGAAGCCCGAAAACTCTTACGTTTGCGCCAGCCCGCTATCCCGAACTCCGGTACCTATAGCTCGGTTACGGCTAAACTAGTACCACGTCGGGAAATCGCAACTCAAACTAGCGATATAAACGGGGCAACAATATCAGATAAAGTTCTCGTAGTTAGGTCACATTAGAAACGTTTGACATCACCTAAGTCCGCTACAGCATCTACAAACACCGCAGTTCAATCCAGCAGATCAGGAAGGTCACCAACAAAGAAGCCAACCTCGACAAGTAGACCCATTGTATACGATGCTTCACCGATCAATTTCAAGACGCAGTACCAAAGATCTGATTTCCTCAAAGAGAGTAAGGTTTCTCCCAAAACATCAAAGGGAAAGAATAATCCAAAGTCATCTCCTAGGAGATCCTCTTCAGAGGAATCCTCTGGTATGGCTATAGACCGGCGTATGTCATCTTCGCCGGTCTCCGTGTCAAATCGGTTCGAAGCTCTCGAACCGACATTCTCTATGGGAACACGGACGTCCTTGGCAGAGGACATGGAGCTAGAATCTGCCCACACTGGGAGACCCCCAGTGGAAAAGAGGCGCGAAAAGGCGTCCGAAAAGAATGTCAGCCCAAGAGAGAAGAGAAGGGCTAAATTAGTTCGACAACCGCCTACTCCAAAGTAATGAAGAGTTACCTTGGAATTACCTATCCCATACACAATGCAATATGACTATCCTACAATGGAACATACGTGGAATTCGAACTCAAAGACCAGAACTTGAGCTTTTGCTCAAAGAAAACGAACCTCTGGTTGCATGTTTGCAAGAGACTAGGCTGCGTCCTCATGACGCTTTCCATCTAAGGCGATACACCCCAGCACGCTGTGATGTTACACCAGAAGAGGGTGTTCCAGCACGTGGCGGCGCTATGATACTTGTGAGAGATGACATATATATATATATATATGCTACCTGTACCAATACAGTCTGATATCCAAACAGTTGCAATTAGGATCCTCCTGCCAAACATCCATTTCACCATTTGTAATCTATATTTGCCTCCGTCCCATGACTTCTCGCACATTGATATAGAAGACCTTGTTTCCCAGTTGCCAACACCGTTTCTGTTGGTGGGAGACTTCAATGCGCACCACCCACTTTGGGGCTCGAGTCGCGCTTGTGCGAGGGGTACGCTCATTGCCGATTTCTTGGACAGCTATAATCTAGCTCTCCTCAACACTGGAGAGCCTACATTCATTTCTGACACTTATATTAGTTTCTCACACCTTGATCTTGCAGTTTGTTCACCTCAATTGGCAGTCTCCTTACAATGGAATGTCATCTCTGATTTACACTCTAGTGCCCACTTCCCATGTCTTACTAGTCTCTTGACGCAACCTACATGTTCCCCACGTATGCCCAGATGGCGTTTGGACCATGCCAACTGGAACCTTTACACCCAGCTGGCTGTCTTTACGTAAGACGAGCATGACTCAGTTAATGATTTGGCGCAGCATCTCACGGAGACAATTCTCTCTGCTGCTGAACAGTCAGTTCCGCGGTTGACTTCACACCCCCGTAAATTTCCCGTTCCCCGGTGGACGGAAGAATGTCGGAATGCCATACGTGCTCGAAGGCGTGCTCTTAGGCTTTTCCAACGTCACCCTAAGTTGGATAACCTAATCGAATACAAGAAAATGCGCGCGAGGTCCAGGCGAGTCATTAAGGATAGTAAAAAGTCATCTTGGAGCAAATTTGTAGCTTCATTTAACCGACACACACCTTCCTCGGTTGTGTGGGATAGATTAAGGTGTGTTGCAACTAAAACGACCCAACTACCAATAGCAGGACTAAAAACAGCCACAGGAGCTGTTGTTGATTCATTTGAAGTGGCCAATACGTTTGGCAGTGCTTTCGCTCAAGTGTCTAGCTCGGAAAACTACTCCCCTGAGTTCCTTCCATTTAAAACTCAGCTGGAATCTCAAGGCTTCTCGTTTCGTTCTAGGAACGTAGAAGGTTACAGTCGCCCTTTCACCATGGCGGAGCTAGAATATTCCCTGAAATCTTCGCGAATATCAGCATCAGGACCGGACGGTATTCATGTACAAATGTTACAACAGCTCTCTCCTGAAGGTAAGGCATTCCTGCTCGAGGTCTATAATCGTGTTTGGGTTGACAGTATACTCCCAGAAAATTGGCGGGAGGCCACCGTTATTCCCATCTTGAAGGCTGGGAAGGACCGTCATCTTCCCTCCAGCTATCGTCCTATTTCCCTCACCAGTTGCGTTTGCAAGGTGATGGAACGCATGATCAATGGACGATTGGTATGGTGGCTAGAAAGTCGTACCCTACTGACTAACATCCAGTGTGGTTTTCGACGACGCCATTGAACTGTTGACCATCTTGTGTCAATATCGACACAGATAATGGATGGCTTTATGAAGAACTGTCAAACCGTTGGCATATTTTTCGATCTTGAGAAGGCTTATGATACGTGCTGGCGAGCAGGGATTCTACGTTCCCTGTATTCCTGGAACATACGGGGACGCCTACCACTTTTCATTCAGGAGTTTATGAAGGACACGCCTACCACTTTTCATTCAGGAGTTTATGAAGGACCGCTTTTTCCGAGTAAGGGTCAGCTCGGTTTTTTCTAATTCTTTTGTTCAGGAGGAGGGAGTACCTCAGGGTTCGGTGCTAAGTGTCACGCTCTTTGCTATAGCAATTAACTCCATCTGGAAATGTGTTCCACCTGGAGTTTCGTCATGCTTATTTGTAGATGACTACGCTGTCTATTGCACTTCTCAGCGCACGGCGTTCTTACAACGGCACCTGCAGCAATGTTTTGACAACCTTAGAGAATGGAGCGTGAAAAACGGCTTCCGTTTCTCAACTGAGAAGTCAATCTGCGTTAATTTCTGGCGCCGTAGGAGACGATTAACACCTTCGCTCCGTTTTGGTCCAGATGTACTTCCCTTCGCAGAAGAGGCGCGCTTCCTGGGTTTGATCTTGGACAGGAAGCTTAGTTGGTCGTCGTATATTGCACAGCTAAGAGCACGATGTGACCGTTCCCTAAATATCATGCGAGCACTGAATAGCAAATCGTGGGGAGCGGAATGAACAATTTTATTGCGAATATATCGCGCATTGGTCCGATCCAAGCTAGACTATGGGTGTATTGTTTATTCCTCAGCACGACCAACTGTGCTGAGAAGATTAGATGTGGTCCATAATAGGGGCATCCGCGTTGAAACAGGAGCTTTGCCAACAAGCCCAGTGGTGAGCCTTTACGCCGAGTCCGCAGAACCTCCTCTGCAATACCGGCGTGAGATTCTCTTGGCAAATTATGGTTGTGCGCTTAGATGTATGCCTAAGCACCCAACGTTCGCTTCTTTTTTCACCACCACGCTAAGAGAACGATATAGGAATAGCACTCTCAGTCCAAAGCCTGCGGGGTTCCGTTTCCAAGAGCTCCTAGTGAAGCTTGGAGTGGAACTGCCTGTGATGTTCGCCAAGGGCGAGAGACTTTACCCCGCTTGGCTATCTGGCACGCCCCATGTAGATCTTGGGATGACGGTACACCAGAAGTCCACGATGCCTATTTCAAGTATCCGCACGTGTTTCTTAGAATTTTTGTTAGGCTACACTGACCGTCGATATATTTACACCGATGGGTCAAAGAGCACCAACGGTGTTTGATGTGCTTATGTTTATGGAACCGAACCATATACATTCGGTTTTCCAAATAGCACTTCCATTTTTACTGCAGAGCTTTATGCCGTTTTGTACGTTCATAGTCGTAAATTAGGTGACTGCCTGATTTTGAGCGATTCCCTTAGTGCACTGCACAGCCTTTGTCAGTTGTACAACACCCACCCTATTGTACAACGTATCCAGGATGACCTCCATGTTTTACACGCTTCTGGCGTTGACGTGGTGTGTGCATGTATTCCTGATCACGTAGGTTTGCCGGGGAATGAAATGGCAGATTTAGCAGCAAAGACGGCAACTACAGAACCTAGTATTACCATCTCACGTGTTACTTCGGAGGACTTCAGGCTTGAAGTGCGGAGAGCGGTCCTGTGGTCCTGGCACGATGAGTGGTCAGCTCTCCGCGGTCATAAGCTTAGAGAAGTGAAAGAACTTCCGATAAACTGGGTAACTTCCTGTCGCACATCTCGTCGCGAGGAGGTTAATCTGGCTCGATTAAGAATAGGGCACTGCAATTTTTCGCATGGTTACCTGTTTAAAAGGGACCCTGCGCCTCTCTGTCCGCTGTGTGACAACGTTTTGTCGGTTCGCCACGTGTTGCTGGAGTGTTGCTCTCTAACACACCTTCGAGATTCTCTGCAGCTACCTGCCAGACTTGCAGAGGTCCTAGCGGACGACAAAACAGCGGTTGATGGAGTTTTTAATTTTTTTTGCGGAGTGCAATATCAATTTGAGGATTTAAAATTTTAATGATCTGTTTCTGTTTTGGACATATTTATCACCTTGTTTCATATCTGGCTATTGCCACTGCTTTTTACCTTTGTACACTTTTCTTGTTGCTAGTATTTTTATTTTTTGAGTGAAATTTATATCTGGCTATTGCCATGAATCTTTTAAGGGCGCTGATGACCTAGAAGTTGAGTGCCCTTAAACCAAACCAAACCAAACTTGCTTGTGTTAAGGAGGTTCTGACTATTTTGGCTTAACTTTGTTGTAAATTATGTTGGTTTCAATAGTTCTTTCTTTTATCCAAACTTTTCAAGCCCTTTACTTGTTATTCCGTTTTTAATGGTTCATTCCGCCATATGTACATTGCTGTATCATGTTTCTGTTAGATGGCAGGAATGGTGTGTTTAGCTGCAACTAGAATGGTTTCTAGTTATATATCTTCACCATTCTGTCCTCTATGTGATCTGCAAGAGGAAATGGATCGAGGCCACCTTCAAATATGCCCGGCCACATATAATGCCCCATCCATCGGTGAAAAATATTGGAGAGCAAGAGGATTAATGACTTCATTGACAGAAATCCAGCATTAGCTAACAACAGCAACAACAAGAATGGTTTCTGCATTTTCCAACTTTAGATCGTTGATAACATCCGAGGAAATGTTTGGTGCTCTCCTAACTTATTCAATAATACTTTAGTTTCAATCATTCCAATTTGCTGATTTAAGTTTCCGCTTTGTTTTGGATATATTCCAGGTTATGAAGGCTGTATAACTGCCCGCGAGGGTTTGGAGCACTGAAAACGTCTCCCCCTCAAGTACTACACCCCACTTATGAAGCTTGTAGTGGTCACAGATTGGGCGGCAAGCCTGGGGTTTAGTTTAGTTCTGCGTATATTATTGGTGTTGTCACTACTAATGTCATTATCAAAATTTCAAATGTATGTGTTGGGAGATCTTCACCTGCAGACCAGCTCTGTAAGTAGAGGCAGAAAATAAGAAAATAATGTGATCCTCCTAATTTATGTTAAGTAGATTTTCCGGGCTTGTGGCCCGTGGTCGAGTTGGATTCCTTCCTCCGACGTTTCGCTGAAAGCCGCGTCCAGCATCTTCAGGGCGATCCAATTAGTGAACTCCCGAGTCCAAAACTAGAGAGCTATTTCAGTTTCAGTTTGTTTATCATAAAGTATTGGCCTGGTGCTGGTACATAGGGCCCAGCATACAGGCTCTATTTGACATTTATATACAATTTGCTTACTTATAACTAGCTATAGTTTTTGGTTTGTGCAAAACCCCATACGGTGACCGTCTATCGGTTACCGAGAATAGTTTTCTTATGTCCTTTAAGTTCTGTTCAGTGTAGTTTATATATATATATATATATATATATATATATATATATATATATATATATATATATATATATATATACACATATACATATACATATTTACAATTATATACACGCATACATACACGCGCGCACTCACACACACACACACACACACCTTCACTGGGCACACCAGAAATATGCGTCCCAGCGCACTGCACTATCTACACTTCATATATACACTTTCCCATAGTTTTCCTGCGCGGGCAGGGGACAGCTCCTGAATATTTTCCGAGGCGAGGGCCTCTGCCGGAACATGTGTGTGGCTTAGGAACGAGGTTGCGTGGACGCGCATTTGTCGGCGATTCGTGCCGCTTCTAGAATATTTTTATTCTAGTGTGTTTGCGGTGCTTCGGCTCGCCTTTGCCGATGTTGGCGATCACGTCATTCTCGTGGTTTCTAATGCGCGTCCATGCCGCCATTGCTCGTTTTTCTATTGCCTCCGGGACGAACGGGATCCGGGTTTCGTGGTGAAGAGTGTGGTTAGTGGTGAGGAGTGGAGCAGACAGGATTTTTCTGAAGGAGAGGTTTTGGAGCGTTTGGAGTTGTTTCAGGACAGTTTTGGAGGCATTAGCCCAGGCCACACATGTATACAGGACCACCGAGGGAATAAATGACCTATATAGTATCAGTTTTGACTTCAGTCGCAACTGTTTACTACGCAAGATGGGGGCGCACAACTTTAGCTGCTGTCTGCCTTTGTTGGCACTATTTTTTATATGGGTGGACCAACACATTGTGCGGTCCAAGGTGACACCTAAGTATTTAACCTGCTGACGGCAGTGCAATATTTGACCACCGACCGTTAGGTCCATTGCCAAAGTGTGAAGCCGCTTAGAGAAATGTATCAGCTGGGATTTGTTGGGATTAATTTTGATTTTCCAGTCATGTTGCCATGAGAGGAAGTTGTTCACATAACGTTGCATTTCTGCAAGGCCGAAACGTAGGTTTCTGTGGTGGTTGTATATTGCAGTGTCGTCAACATACATGGCGACCTTGCATCTGGCGTCCACTGGGAAGTCATTAGTGAATAATATGTACAGAAAAGGGAACATGATTGCCCCTTGTGGGACGCCAGCCCGCATCACTCGCTCCCGTGAGGAGGAGCGACCCACTAGGACGTAAAACTGCCGTTTTTCTAGAAAATTGTGCAGCAAGTATAGATAATTTTGAAGAGCTGGGAAATTGTGGTGCAGTTTGTAAATGAGGCCATTGTGCCAGCACCGGTCAAATGCGGCTTCTACGTCCAGAAATAGCGCCAACGTTGAAGCCTCATTGTTAAATTCCTCTGTTACGTCATCAGTTAGTCTGAGGAGCTGTAGTTCAGTGCAATGTCCTTTTCTAAAGCCAAACTGTGAATTTGAGAGTTCATGTGTTGCCGAGGCTTGTTTTTGTAGTCGAGAAAGGATACATTTTTCGAGCAATTTACCAATAGTAGACAAAAGACTAATGGGGCGGTAGTTTTGAGGTTGTCTGGTGCTTTTCCCTTGCTTTGGGAGCATGATAACCTTAGCTCGTTTTCAAGTGGAGGGGAAATAGCCTTGCTGCAAACAGGCGTTAAATATCTTTGTTAGTTGCACCAGAGCTTTTCTCGGGAGATGCTTAAGTTCCTCATTAGTCACTTTGTCTGGGCCGGAAGCTTTCCCATTAGGCAATTTCCTAATGAGCTTGGAAACTTCCTGCGGTGTTATGATGGGTAGTTGTTGCTCTTGCTTCTGCGCCACCCAGGTTTGTACCCATGACTGGACCTCCCGTTCTATTTCACGGTTGGTCACTGGGTTTTCGGTGAATCTGTCTTGGAGACAGCCAGCGAAGACCTCGGCTTTCTCCTCTTCGGAGAAGTGCAAGCCGCTTTGAGTGTGCAGCGCCTCAGTTGCGGAGTTGACGCTCGTGGAAACTTTGAAAGCCTTGAGTAATTTCCACAAAGAAGAGTCCAAATGGGTAGTACTCACCATTTTGTTTTCCCACTGTTAAATTTTATTAAGTCTAATTTGTTGCCGAATGACGCTGCGTAGCCATTTTGCTAGCACTTTGTACTCAGGCTGTCGGGTGTATCGCCACAGTTTTGTCAAGCGTCGTCTCCGCGCAATGAGTTGCTCTACCTCGGGGTACGTGCAAAAACCGGGTGGTGTTGTGGTGTAAGTGGTAGCGCTTCCCTTGGCTGTGTGTAGCGAGGCAGTAAAGTTTTCAATGGCGACATCTATATCTGCCTCACTATAGTATGACAGTCTGGGTTACGCCACCCCGTGCATTTCTATGGTGAATTTATTCCAGTCGGGCTCAGCCCTCCTTCGAGGGCCAGAGACACCGGCTGAAATACCATCCTGTATATCGAAATGCACAGGAAGATGGTCGGAATCCAGGCTGTGATACGCAGTAAAGTTATCTAACAGTGTCGCATTTTTTGTGAGTACGATGTCAAAATCTCAGGGTCAAAGTGCCCTGATCGATGCCAAAAGGTGGGTTATTGGGGAAGATGTACCTCAATGTCGTCATTATCAGTTATAAATTCAACCAGGAGGTTTCCCGCCGCGTTTGCCCGGCGTGAAAACCACCAGGGGTGCCGGGCATTGAAATCTCGTGCAATTATAACATGCTCCTCTAAAGCGAGGATTTGTTCGAGGTCACGTATGAAATCTGGGGAGTTAAGGGGCCAATAAAGTGCTACCAGCATCACCGTTTGACTATTTACACGTGTTTTAGGTGCTGTGCACTCTAACGCTGCCATTACAGGCAACGTAACAGAAGCATGAGCAATAATATTTCTAAGCAAAATAGCAGTCCCTCCCCCTTGTCTGCCAATTCTGTCGTTCCGAAAGATTTGATACCCCTGGAGCTGAAAAGTGTGCTCGTGCTTTAATTTTGTTCCGCAGATGAATGCGACGTCAATTTTGTTACGCCGTAGGTAGTTTTCAAGTTGGTGTTGCTTCCTGTGGAAGCCATCTGCATTCCACAGTAGTGCGCGAGTTAAAGTTGTGCCTCCCCTTACATGGGCCATTTATTCTAAAAGGGCTGAGAGGACACATATGATGGTCTCTATTTTCTCCCAGGAGTCCAGGAGTGAGTACTAGTCGCCTGGGTTAACCCAGGCGGATGGTAAGGTGGCCACGGTACCTATCCGTTTAATTACGGATTTACCCGTGAGGTGGTATAGGTAGTCATATGTTACAGGCTTTTTGTCTTTGTAATGTCTGATGGTGCAGGGTGGGTTCCTATATTGTCACTGGCGGCGGGATCTGTCAGATCTTGGATGTCTAGCCATCCAAGCGACCATTACCCTACTGATTACTTCGTCAGCCATGGCCGTCGAGCAATGCAGCGCCAGTGATAGGAAACCGAGAGGAATAGGTGATAGGTGTGGAGGATGATGAAGGCAAAGCGGTACCTACCAGCCAAGGGCGTCCTTGGGTAGACGGTAGCTCTGTCTCCGCCTAGGGAGGCGATGGTCATATTGCCCCAGGGTGTTCACCAGCTGGTTTGGGTGAGGTGTGAGTTTGGCATACATTGTGCGAGTCCTGTCCCGCACGACGTCCATAATGTATGGGATACCGGAATGAGTGTGAAGGATGTGATAAAAACCTATTGTCGGTACCGTAGATCATCCTAAGCGCCCTGTTCTGCACGGTCTGCAGCCTGCGGATGGTGGAACGAGCCACCGTACCCCAGACCTCGCACCCGTACAGGATCAGGGGTGGGACGATCGCACGGTACAAGCGTAGTTTCAGGTATGTAGGCATGGTTGAGTGGAGTATGGGATATAGCTGTCTCAGGGCGCCATGTCCCTGACCGACCTTTGTTCTGACATGTGGAGTGAAGGTTAGACCACGGTCAAGTAGTACCCCCAGGTATTTGGCAGAGTTAACCCATGGGATTCTTCTCCGCCGCATTGCCAGGGATACACCCGGGCGCCAGTTTCGAACTTTGCCCAGTAGTAGAACCTGGCTCTTCTGCGGGCTAATGGCCATTCTTCACTGTTCACTCCACCTGCCGATAGCGTCGAGCTGTCGCTGTAGTGGAGGGAAACAGTACCGAACATTTTTGTTCTGTGCCAGTATGAGGACATCGTCTGCATACTGACACGTAACAGTAAGCGGTTCCACGGGTAGGTCAGACATGTAGGCAGCAAAGAGCAACGGCGATAGCACGCTACCCTCCGGAACTCCAGCCGCTATGGGTCTGACCGAGGACAACTTCCCCTCCACCCGCACCCGAAAACAGCGATCCCGAAGGAAGCTACCGATCAGGGTGGGGTAGGGGGGAGGGATTTCTGCCTCTCTGAGTTTGTACAGTAATTCCTGGTGCCATGTGGTAGCAAAGGCTTATTCTACATCCAGAAGCACCGCTACTGTTTTGAAGTTTTCCTGAAAACCCAGGGCAACCTTCTCAATCAGCCGCAGCAGCTGTAGTGTCGTGGAATGTCCATGACGGAAACCGAACTGATGATCCGGGATAAGTTGCCTTTCCTCGAAGAGAGGAGTGAGGCGGGATAGGAATAATCGTTCAAAAATTTTTGAAACGATGGGTAACAGGCTTATGGAACGGTAATTTGAAGGGAAAACCGGGTCCTTGCCGGGCTTCAAAATGCAGACCACCCTCGCCTCCTTCCAACAAGTAGGAAAGTGACGAAGCTGCAGACATGCATTATAAATCCTCGTCAGGTGGACTACGGCCTTTCGGGGAAGGTGCTGGAGCATGGGCGCCGTGACGCCGTCATGCCCAGGGGATTTGCCAGGTTTTAACCTTCTGATTTCAGAAGCCACCTGTCTTGGGGTGACTAAGGGGATTTGGATCTCTGCGCGTGGTGGCGGAGGTGCCTCATAGAGGTAATCTACTGTCGCCTCCACGAGTTCAGTAAAGTCTTCGTCCTGGACATCTTCCCGGGGTTCGAATTGGGATTCTAGATGGTCTGCGAAAGCCGTGGCTTTCTCTTGGGGCTCAAAAGAGAGTCTCCCGCGAGTGCCATGTAGAGGATGCTGATGTGTGTTTTTGTCCTTTCTAAGGGACCTAATTATCCGCCATGGTTGTTTCTCGGTGAGGTCTACATTCGCCATCGTGTTTTCCCAGGCTGTTTTGCGGTGTAAACGCAACAGGCGTCGTGACAGGGACTTGAACCGCTGGTAAACGGCCTGTATCCTGGGATGGCGGAAACGCTGCCAGAGCCTTCGGACAGTTGCTTTGGTTTTGACCAACTGTCTGAGTTCGATGGGAATGGTACGAGGGTTAGGTATGTCGGATGGAATGCGGTGCGTGTGGGCACGTACCACATCCCGCATGTGTTGGGAGAATGCCGTGGCTGCCGCCTCCAGTGTATCGATATAATCGACACGCGGACGCGGGTGCACAGACTGGTTGAGTTCAAGGATGGCTGCATCCCAGTCGACCTCGTATGTCCAGTCTGGAGTGACCAGAGCTGGCAGGTCAATGTTGGAATCCATCAAGGCAGGGTCATGGTCGGAGTCCAATTCATTGACCGCTGAGACATCTAGATGAAAAGGAATGTTTTTGGTGACCATGATATCGAGCACATCTGGCCTCCCTCGGGCTGGATGGAACGTAGGTCCTCTCGGTCCATGCGCAAGAATGCTTGGGTTACCGCTGATCAGGCGGTAGAGCCCTCGCCCCTTGGCATTGGTAACGCGGCTATGCCAATGTGCATGTTTAGCGTTGAGGTCGCCTGCGATGCAAACCGCAGGATGCAGGTTCAGGAGGGCATTAATATCAGCTTCGTAGAAGCGGTTGTCAGGAGGGTCGTATGCCATTACCAACACTGTGTCCACCCCGCCAATGGCAAGCCTAATGGCACAGGCCTCCACGTGTTGAAGTGGTGGGATAGGGAAGGATGTGTGAGTGATGTGGTTCTTGATGAAAATGGCTGTACCGCCCCCCGGTCGGCCGACCCGATCAGACCGATGGGTGACGTAACTCGGCAGCGAGAAGTTGGTTGCAGCATCCAAGTGGGTATCGCAGACCATCAGAATGTCAATTCCATATGGCTGTAGAAACTCAACGAGTCTTGGGTAATGGCCCCTTATGCCATTTGCGTTCCAGAACGCAGCCCTGAATGGTCTCCGGACAAGTTTGGAGGCCATTACTTGGCTGAGTTAGGGAACAGCTAGGCCAAGGTTTGGACCAGTAGGGCATGCTTCTGCATGGGGCTCAGGTTAGGGCTTTCGTACTGCAGCTTGAATTTCCAAAGTGCAGGCAAGATTCGGTTTATGATGTTGTTAAACCACAGGGTTAGGTCCTGAAATTCCTCCAGGTCCGCCTGCGAGAGCGTTCCCCCTAATGCAGGGATTTTCTCCCAAGTGCTTCTGCAGCTTTTGAATTTAGCCAGGAAAGGCTGCGCTTTCATCAATAATGATGATAAATTTAGGTCTCTGAACATGTTTAATATATGTTTTATCCCACTCAGGTCACCCGTGGGCGCCTGTTGCGGTAGTGGAGGGGGACCATTCTGTGGTGGCACTGGTGCCTTTTGCCCTCCGGGAGTTCCCGCATAGGAGATACCTGCTTGAACCAGGGCCGGGTGTATGATGGGTTTTGGCCCTGGCTGAGCATTGGGAGAGCTCCTGGCTATGGATGCCAGTTGACGGCGGTGACGTTCGTTGCGAAACGTCTCGCACCCCCTGTAGCTGGCAGGATGCGTTTCCCCACAATTAGCACAGTGGGGTACAACGCCCTGCTTGGCCTTTTTTGGGCAATCAGCTAGACGGTGGAGATCACCGCAAAGGACACACCGGGAGGTCATATTGCAGTTCCTAAAAGTGTGCCCCAACTGCTGGCAGTTGTAACATTGCGTTATGTTTTGGTTTGTTTTCAGGACCTCCACGGTGACCATCATATGGCACACCTCTCGTTCCTGTAGAAGTTTTTGGTTTTCGGTGGTCCTGTCAAGACTTACCTGAAAATTTGGCAGAGGCCTGCCACGTGAAATCATCTGTCGTACCTGGACGCCGGTGTAGCCTTTTAGGACCAGGTCCTCTTTCACGTAATCTTCCTCTAAGTCAGCTGGAAGACGTTTGATTACGTAGCGAAGTGGTTGGTCCCCACGTGGAGTAAATCTGTAGTTTTCTACTCCGGCGTCCTTCAGGAGCTGCACTGTCGGGTTCGCGTCCTGCTTCCGTTGAAGGAAGAGCTTAAGGTAGTCCCTCGTCGTCTGCAATTTATATGTGCCGGCAGCAAGGTAGCCACATAGGATGCGGAGGACCTTTACCGTGTGTTGGACGTCAGGGATTATTATTCTTGGTGGTTTCTGGTTGTCTGATGCTTTTGCTGCGTTGTTGGATGTGCTTGGGGTGGGAGTGGGGGTGGGAATGGGGAGCTGGGTGGTGCGTTTCTTCTGTGTCTGTGTTTGAATGGGGGCTTTGATAGGGGGTAGCTTGGGGAAGGGGCCCTGCCTTCCAGCGCGCTATATATATAGTCACGCATGGAGGGAGGGCGTGGTCTGTAGAGAGTCCCGTGTCTCGGGTTTTCACAATTACGTCATTGCCAATATTGGCAAAGGTGAGCCGAAGCATCGGAAACACACCAGAATTAAGATGTTTTAGACGTCGTTCGGCTCACCGACTGATGTGCGTCCACGCAAAGAGGGGCCCTAGGCCGCACACACGATACCTCAGAGGCCTGCATCCCAGGGAGCCAGTCAGGAGCAGCAACCTGCCCGCCCAGAAAAACCGCGGAAATATGTAAATAGCGAGTGTAAATAGTGTTTTTAACGTGCGTATGTGTGTGTGAGTAAGGGCATATCTCACGATATGCCAGAGTGAATGCGGGAGTGCATGCCTGTAAATAAAGTGCTGTATATATGTATATAAACAAAAACAATAACAAAAACCATTATAAACGAAAACCCGAGACATTTCAAGAGGGAACTGTTCTTGGCGGCCCAAAGACGGCCACTGTATGGGATTCCTAAAAAAAAACCCTGTATATAGCATGAAAAACCAAAAAAAAAAAAAAAAAAATGTAAATAATGATAATGTAAGTCTGTAAGCTGAGCCTGCTGTACCAGCACCAGACAAAAGTAGATAATAAACAAATCTGAATCTGAATCTCGGGTTTTCTTCTCCCTCTCATTAGAGCCGGGAGCCATGTTTTGCTTATCTGCTGTCTCCCTTCTTTTCGATTGAAGGCGTTTTTATGCTTAAAAATCTATCGCTTCCCGAGTCAAGCGAGCCTGGTAGTGGCTTGTCCTTGAGAGTACCTCCTTGTCTTTGTAATTCACGTCGTGGCCGAACAATAGAGAGTGTTCTGCCACCGCTGACTTGTCCGTCTGCCCTAACCGGCTATGTCTTTCATGTTATTTTAGTCGAGTGCTGATACTCCGCATGGTGGTGCCTATATATATACTTGTCCACAGCTACATGGTATTTTGTAAATGCCGGCTGTGCAGTGTGGATGCCTTTTATCCCTAACGGAGTTAAATAAATCTATAACTTTCTTTGTTGGCCTATAAATAGTCCTAATGCTGTATTGCTGCAGCAGTCTTCCTATTCGGTCTGTTACCTTATGGATGTATGGTAAATAGATGGTACTCAGGGTGTGCTTCCTCCGGTCTTCTTGGACTGTCGTGTACCTCGGATGGCCAGCTCTTGTAATTTCCTTGTTTGTATAACCGTTGCTGATGAGGGCCTATTTTAGATGTCGGATTTCTTTATTCAGTTTTTGTGGCTCACAAATCTTCTTGGCCCGTTCGGAAAGGGTTCTGATTATACCCAATTTTTATCTTGGATGATGGTTCGAGGTTTTATGGAGGTATCTATCAGTATGAGTAGGTTTGCGGTAAACTGTGTGACCCAAACGTGAATCACCTTCTCTTGTCACTAGGACATCCAGAAAGGGAAGGCTGTTGTCTGTTTGCTTCTCCATGGTGAACTGTATGGCGCGGTTTTGACTATTTAGATGATGAAAAAAGGCTTCTAGTTTTTCCTCCCCGTGACTACAGAAAATGAAGGTGTCGTCCACGTACCTAAGCCAGGTTTTTGGTTTATCTGTAGCGCTTGTTAGCGCTTCTTCAAACTTCTCCATGGAAAAATTTGCACTTATCGGGCTTAAAGGGCTGCCCATGGTAAGTCCGTCTATTTGTTCATAAAAAGTGTTGTTCCACTGGAAGTAGCTTGTGGTTAGGCAGTGACGAAAAAGACTGGTGATGTTGGGCGGAAAAAGTTCGGCAATGTGTTGCAGTGCCTCTGTAATCAGAACCTTGGTGAATAAAGAAATGACATCGAAACTGACAAGGCGGTCCTCTGCCCCCAGTTGTATGGTTTTCAGTTTCTCTACGAAGTGCCTAGAGTCTTTGATGTAATATGGGGTGTTGCCAATTTGTTCCTGCAATAGAGTAGCCAGATACTTGGAACTGTGATATGTGGGTGATCCAACAGCACTAACGATGGGTCGTAGTGGAACGTCGTCTTTGTGGATTTTCGGCAGTCCATAGAGCCTTGGCGGTAAAGCTTCGCTCTTGCAGGTTTGATGTTTGATATTATATGCTATCGTGGAACTCTTTATGAGGTTGTTGGTCGCCCTTAAAATGCGCGAGGTTGGATCCTTCCGAAGCTTCCTGTAGGTACCCGGGTCCAGTAGTTCTGAGATTTTCGTATTGTATGCCTCCTTCGACATTACTACCGTAGCGTTCCCCTTGTCTGCCTGGAGGATGACGATACTGTCATCTGCATTTAAGGTTTTGATGGCTTTGTTCTCTAAAGTGGTCAGGTTGCTCTTGGGGGCTGGGGTCCTGCGCAGAATACGTGAGGACCGCCTTGTCAGTTTCGATGTCATTTCTTTATTCACCAAGGTTCCAATTACAGAGGCACTACAACACATTGCCGAACTTTTTCCGCCCGACATCGCCAGTCTTTTTCGTCACTGCCTAAGCACAAGCTACTTCCAGTGGAACAACACTTTTTGTGAACAAATAGACGTAGTTGCCATGGGCAGTCCTTTAAGCCAGGTAATTGCAAATTTCTTCATGGAGAAGTTTGAAGAAGAAGCGCTACAGATAAACCAAAAACCTGGCTTAGGTACGAAGGACGACACCTTCATTATCTGGAGTCACGGGAAGGAAAAACTAGAAGCCTTTTTTCATCATCTAAATAGCCAAAACCGCGCCATACAGTTCACCATGGAGAAGGAAGCAGGACACGGAGGTACTCTCAAGGACAAGGCACTACCAGGCTCGCTTGACTTGGGAAGCGATAGAGATTTTTAAGCATAAAAACGCCTTCAATCGAAAAGAAGAGAGACAGCAGATAAGCAAAACATGGCTCCCGGCTCAAATGAGAGGGAGAAGAAAACCCGAGACACGGGAAGCCTTGTCTTTTATACCAGGATCATAGAGCCCGCTTCGGTAGCGTGATGGTTAGCGTGTCTGCCTCACGTTCAAGAGGTCGCGAGTTCGAATCTCGCTTAGGGTAAGTTATCCATAGCTCTCTAGTCAGGTTCAGCATGGAGAGAGCATCGAGCTAGCAGAGAGAGCGGTCCGAATAACCAGTAAGCGCGAACTTCGGGAAAGTACACGGCCATCACCGTACACTGGAACTACACTTTCCCGATGTATTCCCGGGGGAAGAACAAAGTGTAGTTGCCAGCACAACTTTCAGTGATTTTCCCGTAGTTATTCCCGGGAGAATTAGTACACTTTCCCGAAGTTATTCCCGGGAGGATTGAAAGTGTATTATGCAGACGTGTATATAGTGCTTTATTTTGTGTAACTCTTTTATGGAGTGTACATTTTAATTTTTTACTTTCTCTACTGGTAAGTAGGGGAAGTATTGTATTCCACCCAAAAATTCGAAGTCGAGATTTCACCGGAAATACATGTTTTGAGGCCCCCTGAATCCAAAAAAAGCATTTTTAGAAAAAGGTCCGTATGTGTGTCTGTGTGTCTGTCAGTCTGTCAGTCTGTCAGTCTGTGGACAGCATAGCTCAAAAACGAAAAGTCAGTTAAAAACCAAATTTGGTATTTAAGTTTAATGTCGTTCAAGGATGTGACACGAAGATTTTGAAGAAAATAGCCCCACCCTAAACTACCCTTTACATGGAAAATGTTTCGAAAATTTGTATTTTCTTGAAAATGGCTCTAACGATTTTGATCAAAATGTCATATGTTTGATACATTTATATGACAAATGAGATGTATATCTTGAATATTCTGGCTATAGCCCCTGTAGTCGTATTTACTCTGGACGACTTTTGCATAACTGGTAAACCGTTAGAGATAGACCAAATTATACTATACAAAAAATGTAGATCTTGCTAAAATACACAATTTATGTCTCAATAAATTTTCTTGTAGGGTGAACCATTTCGGAGATATACCTTGGTATGTGTGTGAGTTTCGGAAAACTTGGAACTTTCGTGAAATGGGTCATCGTTGTTCATTTTTTTATATGTTACGTGTACAAAGAGAACGGAATCTCAAAGCTTTAAAAGATTTGACTATCGCACAAAGCCTACTGTATTCCCATATTCCCCTTGCGCCTACAAGGAAATAAGCAATAAGATAATTTGTACAAATGTTTATTTTAACTAACACGAAGAAGATATGGGAATAAGAGTTTGTAAGAATGGTTAGTACAAGAGTAGAGAAAGTCATGTGAGTGCAACACATCAGATTTTTTCAAGTGAAGTGTAAAGTGTTGTACATATGTCTCACCAGTGTAAATAATTTTCGTTCCTGTGTATATAACATTTAATCAGTGCTTTAGTTTATGGATAGTGGCTGCGACACAGTGCTTTGTGATAATCTTAGCGACAAGTATTGCGTGGGGTGCGCCTGGCGTTCCCCCGCGCACAAAAGTGAAAGCATGGCAGCAACGGCACCACATGTTGCCGGGCCGAGCGCTAGCGACAGACTGGCCGAGAGCGGACGTGACGTGACGTGACGTGACGCTATCTGGCAGGCTGAGAACCGCCCGAGGTGTGTCATGCGTGTACCTGCCCTTTTAAGGGCTTAACCACTTTATGACGGGATGTGGGGTTTTGCAGGGTGGCGGGTGAAAGTTGAGGTAGTGGGTTGTAAGGAGGTAGCAAAATTTTGCTCCTCAGCGGCTGCTTATTCAGTGTACAACTTCCGTTGGGCACTGCTGGTATAGGGGTCCAAATATGGAGGTTCGTTTAATTTTGAATTTTGAATCCAAGCTTATCTTGGAGGACTGTCGTGGTGTTCAGCTTTCGCTGTTGGGGGGATGTCTCCTTCGTTACCGGGGATGCCCGCAAGCCAGGCGGGGAACCCGGTGTCCCACACGCGTGCGTTCAGTGGGGTCATAGTCCCCAAGAGACCTAACAAGCGGGCACTCCTATGTTGAGGAATCTGGTCGTATAGTTTTGTTGCCCGTCGCCTAATTTCGTCCTCCACGTAGGGAGGCTTCGTGCAGTGGTCTCGAAGGGAATCTGCGGCACACAGAATAGATTATCCGAAGACCTCTATTCTGTATACGCTGCAGACGCAGGAGATGGGAATCTGTGGCCATGCCCCAGATTTCGCAGGAGTATAGGAGGAGTGGGATTATGAGAGCCCGAAAAAGGCGTAGCTTCAGGGGAATTGGCATCCCCGACCACAGCATTGGGTACAGTGAGGCAGTTGCCCCGCCGGCCCGCGCTGACAGGTCGTTGATGTGTTCCCGAAAAGTATCCCTTCAACAGCGAAAGCTGAATACATCACAGTCCTCCAAGATAAGCTTGGATTCTAAATTCAAAATTAAATGAACCTCCATATTTGGACCTTTACACCAGCAGTGCCCAACGGAAGTTGCACACTGATTAAGCAGCCGCTGAGGAGCAAAATCTTGCTGCCTCCTTATAACCTACTACCTCAAACTTCACCCGCCACCCTGCAAAATCCTACATCCCGTCATAAAGTGGTTAAGCCCTAAATGGGCAGGTACACGTATGACACACCTCGGGCTGATCTCAGCCTGCCAGATAGCGTCGTCGTCGTCCCGAAAAGTAAGGCCCTTATCGAGCTTCACTCCCAGGTAGGAGATGGAGTTTACCCATTTAATCCTTCTTCGCAGATAGGTGAATGTGGGGTGATTGGCGGGGAATCGGCGCTTAGTAAAAAGTATGGCGCGGCTTTTCTCCGGGTCAATGGACAATTGCCAACGCCTGCACCATTCTTGTATGAGGCGGAGGTGTCACTGTATTGGGAGGAATGTTCTGTTAGGGTGTCTGTTATGTTGACGTGCTGCTCTGTAGGTAGGTCGGCCACGTAGACTCTGAAGAGCGTGGGGGATAGAACAGAACCTTCGGGGACTCCGCCTCGGATTGGCCTACGTGTGGATTTATTCCCCGCCACTGAGACCACAAAGGATCTGTGTTTAAGGAATGAATGTAGTAGGTGTATGAGACGTGTGGGTAGCTCCAGTAGGATGAGTTTCCGGAGGAGACCGGCATGCCAGGTCGTAGAGAAGGTCTTCTCAACGTCCAGAGAGACCGCGGCGGTGTAGGCCTTGTCCTGGTATCCCAGGGCGGCAGCCTCCACCACGCGCAGTAGCTGCTGGGGTGTTGAGTGGCCAGGCCGGCACCCAAACTGAGGAGGTGGCATGGCTTGAATGTCCCTAAGGTTGGGGACAAGCGGGCGAGCATTAGTCTCTCAAATACTTTCTATTGAGAGTACGGGTAGGAGGCTAATGGATCGGAGGCTAATGGATTGGCAGGATGAACCGGGTCTTTCCCTGGCTTCAGTATGCAAATCACCTGGGCCTCTTTCCACTCTCGTGGGAAGTGCCTGAGGGCGAGACACATATTGAAGACCTTAGGCAGGTAGAGCACGGCCTTGAAAGGAAGGTGGCGGAGCATGACAGGTGTTACCCCGCCAGGCCCCGCGGCCTTTTTGTGGTTGAGGCGGCGGAGTACGCCCTGGACTTCATTGCGTTTGACGATAGGGAGCCGATCCGCGTCGTTAAGAGGGCGTCGGAGATATCGAAGTACCTCCCTACGGACACGGTCGGAGAAGTCTAGGTCCTGTGGGTCATCTCTTGGCCGCATGGTCCTCTCCAGGTATTCAGCAAACGGATTTGCTTTGGCTCGGGGTTCGTAGGCCAGGCCTTGGGTGCCATGGATTGGGGAGGTTTGGGACCCACCTCGGTTTCTGAGTCGTCTGGCAATCCGCCACACATCGCCGTCACCCAGGTTCAGACGAGACATCGTGTCCTCCTGCGCGCGCACGCTGTGCTCGCGCAGTCGGAGACGCACCTCGTGGCATAAACGCCTGAGAAGCGCTAGGTTGTGCGGTGTGCGGTGCCTCTGACAGAGTCTGCGAGCCGCCCAAGAGTGGCGGATGAGCAAAAGTAGCTCTAGAGGCAAGACGTCGGGGTGCAGAGGAGCTGGGGTGTGGACAGTGAGGTTGTGGAGCGTTCGCTTCACCACAGAGGTGAAGGAAGTGACCGCCGCCTCAAGGGTTGGTATGTTGGTAATGTTGGGGTTGGCTGGGATGGAGCCATTCAGGCAACTCTTGACGCAGTCCCAGTTGACGTTCCGGTGTTGAACCGGGACCTCTTGGCTGGCGACCCGGGTGTTGGTGGTAGCCAACACTGGGTTGTGGTCAGCATGAAGTGCATTTATGGATGTGAGTGATACGTGGTATGGAAAATGTTTGATGATCGCGAAGTCTATGACGGATGGCCGACCTAGACCTCGCGGGTAATGGGCGGGTTGCCAGGGGCCCTCAACTCTAAGCTGAGGGTCCGCGTCACCCATGTGGACTATGTCGTTGCCTCTTCTGTCCGCGCGGGAGCCGCAACGCTATCGCTGATGCTTGGCATTTAGGTCCCGGGCCAGAATGACATGTGGGTGTAGGGCGAGGATGAAGAGGTAGTCGTTAGCAACGAACTGCGTCTCGGGTGGGTGGTATGCAGACACCATCAGGACCTCAATACCGCCGAGGTGGATACAAGTAGCCGTGGCCTCAAGGGTGGAGCTGGAGGGAGCTGGACGGGTTTGTGGGCCACACTTCTCTTCACGAAGATCACTGTGCCGCCCCCACGGCGGCCGACGCGGTCCGATCGGAGACAGTGATATCACTGGAGTAGGGATGTGAGGTTCTGGTGGAGATGCGTTTCTGATACGAAGATGAGGTCCAGTGCCTGCTCGCCAGTAAGGTGGTGGAGCTCGTTCTCCCGCCCGGCCAACCCACACGCGTTCCAGAACGCGAACCTGAACGAGGTGTTTACCCTAGTTCGAGCCACCATTCTGGGTCGTGCAGGTAATCGTGGTGAGGAGTGCAAGTCCCTCCATGGCTACAGCCATTTTGCTGGCTTGATCGGTGGCGGTAAGCAATTTCACCAACAGCTCGCAGAGCTTCTGGCCGTGGTTTTTGCAGCAGTTGCTGCAGCCACGGCATCACCTCTGGAAACTGTGGTGTGGGAGGCGTGGGGGATTGTTGTGGAGATGGAATGACGGATGGGTTGGTCGGTGCCGGTGTCTCTTCGGCCGCGACCTCCCTCGACTGGCGGGCGGGCGTTGGGTTCCCACGCTCGCTCTGAGCCTCGGGGACAGTAGCAGGCCTCCGAGAGTGACGGCGTTTACCCTCCCTTGGTGGAAGGGGGGCCATGGCGGGTGCTGGAGCTTGTATTTTTGCTCTACGGGGTAGTGTGTTAGCACGTGACTTTGCAGTGTTACCCCGTCTTGTGCTGGCCACTGCAGCGTACGCTTGACCCGCTGCTGGTCCTGCCGGAGCAGGTCCAGACTGGGGATGGCTGTCCGCCACTGGAGGTAGAACCACCTGGGGTGGTCTCCTAGCGGCTATGATGGCTTTTCGCCACCATAGCAGGCTACATGTGCGCCGGTGCAGTTGGCGCACTTGGGGTCGTCCTCCCTGGTTCTCGGGCAGACCTCTTTAAGGTGTTCTTCACCGCATCTGAGGTAGCGCATTCTGCGGTGACAGAAGTGGCTAGAGTGGTTAAACCCTAGGCACCTGTGACATTGGGGGGGGGGGGGGTCCACCAGAGCCTTTGGATGGCTCGTTGTGTACCCGGAGGTAACAGATGGCTGTTACGCCATCTATCTTGGCCTCCGGTTCGTTGGCTCGCTCCACCACTAATAGAAATAGGGGGGGGGATTCAGGGTGCCTGCCCATCTGGAGCGGCCTTGGTCAGCTGCTTGACGAATCTTGGGGTGATACCCTAGCGGTTGAGATCTGCCACGATATCGTCCACGGGTGTGTCCACGGGGAGTCCGCGGATAACCCTTTGGATGGCACGGGTCCTATCTAACCCAGAGGTGAAGTGGGGTATGTCCCTCTCCTTAAGGTGACAGAGGATGAGGGAGTGATCATTGGCCGATTTGGCCTGGAAAATGAAGCGGCTTGTGTTCCGCCTCACCGTGCACTCCTCCGCAAGGGTCGGCATTATCAGCTTTAAAAAGTCGACCGACCCTTTGTAGTCGTCCACGATGATCGGTGGAACATGGCACTTCTTGGATTTGGATGGCTGGGATGGTTGGGGTGGGTTGCGTAGCCGTTCTTGAGCCATTGCGCTCAAGGCGGCTAAACGCTTGGTACGGCGTGCGACTACCTCACGGAATCCATCGTCCTCTCGGCCAGGGTTTTCTTCCTCAGCAGAGAAGAGAGCATTCCGGCACACCGGCGACGCTGATGTGATCCTGGCAATTGACAGCGTCGTTAAACAACAAAATAATTTTAAAAAGATAAGAGAGCAGAGGAGCTGGTTGCCTCGTCTATGGCGAGGGGGGATCTGCAGGAGTACACTGAGGTTCTCCCGCTACGGTATGAATTTTCTGTGCGGACACTGCCACAGTCGTCGGAGTCGGGCTCCGAAATTTGGCCTAGTCGGGGAGAGTCACCGCGAGGGACGCCCTGGTTTGTTGAAGTACGCTTGGTAGCGTCTAGTTTTCTGCACTTGCGTTTTCCGCTTGCGCGTTGGTTCGCAGAGCGCTTTCTCGCCACGGTGGACGAGGTCTTTGGTATGGCACCAGTGGAGGTGCTGGCAACGGAGATTGCAGACTGACTAGCAGGCCCCTTTCAGGTCTTGCCGGGAGAGGTAGGGTGGGATTGCATATTCGGTTACAAAAAGGCAGGTACAGTACTGCACCCTAAGGTGCAGTACGCTAAAACTACCCTCGAGTGTTCTCACCTGCAGATAGCAGGTGCCCTGCAAGCGTGGAGAGCAGAGGGCCGGACACCTTGTTTCCAAGGTGCGCCTTACTTACCCTAAGGTAGATGGCTAGAAGCTTGCTCTACCCCGCTACCTGTGGTAGTGAAGTGTTTGCCCAAATGTGCAGGCTCGTCAGTAGGGGTTGTCCCCTCCCAGGAAAGGTGCCCTACGGTGCTGTATTTACAACCCGACCCGACTGCACAGGCAGGTATGCGCTCTCGGTTTTTATTTTATTTTTTTTTTAAACCATGGAGTGGAACAACCCGTTACAGGCGCAGGCCGACATGCTGAGGCCAACAGTGTGAGGGTCCCTGCGCCCTGAAGGGGGAGGGTTACTCACTAAACACCCCTCCACGTGTTAGTTCGTACAA
Source organism: Tenodera sinensis (assembly GCA_030765045.1). Classification (NCBI taxonomy): domain Eukaryota; kingdom Metazoa; phylum Arthropoda; class Insecta; order Mantodea; family Mantidae; genus Tenodera; species Tenodera sinensis. The sequence continues at coordinate 76,336,169 of CM060974.1, read as the reverse complement.
TGCTAATGGTTTCGTGCATCATCGTGCGTTAGTCGGGGCCCGCATAGCACCCCGGTTAGTAATTGAAAGCTTTAAGCTGGCATGAAGTACATGCGAGCGAGTCAGATGTTGCTTTTTGGTAATGCCCATGAAACCTGGACATGACCAAGAGAGTTACGTAATGGTACGTGCTAATGTTATTGTTAGTGTAACATGGTGTAATTTGTGCAATGCAAGTCGTTATGATATCTGCTAATGTTAGTGTTAGCACACCTGAGGTTATTCGTGCAATATTTGAGCTTATATCTAGCGGTGCACAGGTGAAACCTGCAAGTCGTTGTGAAATAAGCTAATCTTAGTGTTAGACTAAAAAAGATGTTTTTCGTGCAATATTTAGGCTTATGTCTAGTGTTGCACAGGTATGTACCTGCAAGTCGTTAGAAACAGCTAATGGTCAGTGATTTTTACACATGCTTAATATGAATGCTATCGTGCTAGATTTCTACTTTGTCTGCCCGAGACAGGCAGGTCTTGTATCAGTGTTCGTCCTGGTCTTGCCGTGTCGTCGGAGTGTCCTACTCCATCATACGGTGGCCCGCTTTCACCGCGCACGTGGTACACTGGTGGGAGGCCCTAGTTCTCCCGGTCCGCCTCGGCATCTCCGAGGCCTTGTAGGGCTCTGTGGCAGGCTGCGGTCTGAAACAGGGAATAAGGAAGGTTTAGTTGTGTGGTGAGAGGAAACAGTCCTCTGTCAATGATTCATTTAATCGTGTAGTAGGTTGTTCAAGAATTCCTCTACTTCCGTGTTATTTGGAGTTAGATTTCTGTCGAAAAGCGCTAACGGTCTAGCGTGTTTATAAATTTCCATGGTATAGTTACCTAGGTTCGGTACTAAGGGGTTGTGATGTTTATGCAAGTGTTTATATGTATCGTGTGATAGCTTTTTAATGAATTGCTCTATCGTGTGCATTTTTAGTTCGTCGTGTAATAAGTCCGCTGGTGCAGTGTAGGGCACTTTTGCTACCAGTCGTAGTATTTTGTTTTGTAGCCTTTGTAGGCGCATAATATGTGTTTTTGTGGCATAACCCCAAACCGGAGCAGCGTAAGTGAGTATAGGGCGGATAAGCGTCTTATATAATGTTAGTCCCATTTTGAGTTTTAGTTGCGGGTTCATGTTTATAAGGGGCTATAGTTTGCCTATTTGGGCTTTCGCTTTTCCCCTTATTTGGAATATATGCTGCTTCCATGTGAGTCCCTGGTCCATTTTAAGCCCTAACCAGGTGACTGTGTTTTTCCACTCAATGTTCTCTCCAAATATGGTGAGTGGTGGAAGCTGGTGTTTTGCTAGTCTATGGCTGATTCTTTTGTTGAATATGATAGCCTGCGTTTTCTTGGCATTCACCTTAATTCGCCATTTGGTGAACCAATCCTGTAGCTCGTTAAGGGCGTTTTGTAGCCTCCTGTGTATGAACTCGACTTTCTCTGATTGCGCTACAATTGCCGTGTCATCTCTATAGATGAATAAGTTCGTGTTGTGTGTTTTCGGAATATGGTTCATTGTTATATTAAAGATAATCGGCCCCAATATACCTCCTCGTGGGACTCCCGCTTTTATAGGGCGGGGTGAAGAGAGGTGGTTGTTAACTCTGGACCGGAATGTCCGAATGTGTAGATAGTTTGCGATTAGTTTAATTAGAGAGTCGCGTATGTTTGGTGTTTTGAGCTTCTTGAGCAGGCCCGCGTTCCAAACTCTGTCGAACGCGCGTTCTACATCAAGTAGGAGTGCGCCTGTCGATTATCGGAAGTTAAACCCATGCGTGATGTGTTCTGTGGCTCTCAGTAGTTGGAGGGTTGTGGAATGGCGAGCGCGGAATCCGAATTGTTCGTTTATAATTATGTTTTGTTTGATTAGTTGTGCATTTAGTCGTTTTAGTATTACTTCTTCGAGTAGTTTTCCCAGAATGCTTAGTGGACTAATTGGTCTGTAGCTCTGTGGGTTCGAGAGATCTTTGCCATTCTTGGGAAAGTGCACGACTATTGCTGACTTCTATCTGTCAGGGTAGTACCCTTTCTCTAGCACATAATTGAAGATTTTGGATAGTAGTTTGATAGCATCTTCGGGTAGGTTAGCTAAGGCTACCGCCGGGATGCTGTCTGGCCCAGGGGCCTTTCGTTTTGGTAAATGTTTAATGAGCCATTTGATTTCGCTGGGACATGTTTTTCTTATTTGATTGTGCGTTATTTGGTCTTTATATTCGCGCGTTTCTTCCTCGGTTTCGGCGGTGAATTGTGGGCAAGAGGGAGTGATGTTTGGAGTTAATGTTTCTTGCAGCGCGTCCGCGAGTGCATTTGCTTTTTCTTTATCGGTGGTGGCTATGTTTTGATTTGTATGGAGTGGAGGGATTTGCACTTTATCGCGTGTTAGGCAGCGAGCTACTTTCCACACTGAGTCTCGCTCATAATCGAGATTCTCCAGTGTGTTCTGCCATTGCCTCGAGACGTGATTTGCGATCCTTTCGCTTACTAGGTTATTTAAGTATTTAACGTACTCGAGGTGTGTTAAGTGCCGCGTTTTTTGCCATTTGCGTCTGGCTCTGTTCCTTTCGACTGTTAGAGAGATCATGTCTTGTGGGAGTTTAGTTTGGTGTTGCCTAGGCTGGCTCATGGGCACAGAGGCAGCTGTGTCTATTTTTATGGCCTTTGCCAATTGGATGACCGCTTCGTTGGTGCTTTCGTTAGTGTTTATGGGACAGTGGGCAAGTTTTTGCTTACAGTGTCTGCAAATGTAATCCGAAGGAGTGTCGCCTTGCCGTGGCGGAGGGGCTCAGTACCCGATCCAGACGGCCTACTAAGTGAGTCTTCGTGACCACTGGTAGGCAAGAGGTGAGGGGAAGCTAAGAACATTCCAACGGGTAGATGAGGCTCGTTAGTCTTGGTCGACGACTCATCTAGGAGAAGAGGACTCCGAAATCAAACTCCCCCAGGGGAACCTACCACGGTAGGTCCGGGTTTGGCGCACCCGGGGTCCCGAGCTGCTCACCATCATTTCACCGCTTCACATTCATTAACTGTGCCACGTGCAGCATTTTATGTTGCTTTTTATATCACCCTCTTCCTCTTCTAGGTTTATTCTGATTATTAGTTTGTAAGTTCCTAGATTTATAACTCCTGTCTCACCAGCAGGGATCTTTCCTATCTCCGTGGTCCTGTCCCACGGTTTTCAGCGCGGCCCCCGACTTGTGTGCTCTTCGGAGGTCTCAGGCGCGAAGGTTGTGCGGACCCTTCACACTGCCCCCATGTGTAGCCTTAGGTGCGGAGCCCGTCCACACGTCAAGTACACCCACGTAGCTCCTTGAGGGCACGGCCGGTGTTAATCTCCCGACGGCCGCGTGCCGTCGGGTTAGTATCACCGGCCGGACGTGTTACCGCTGACGGAGCCCCGGTGTAATCAACCCGAAGTCCCCTGAATCCACGCTGACTCCGTTGAGGCAGCGTGTGCTAAAGCGGGGAGCCACAGGCGGTTATTCCTGTGGTGGGGGCATAAAACCGGGGTGTCACGTGGTGAACGGTTTACCCATGCGGACAAGCAGTGGAGATCGGAGGGTAGCTCCTCTGAAGTACGCCTTGAGGTCAGTCATGGAGGGGTCTCCATGGCGGCACAGACCGTGGAGATTTTGGTGTCTTTTATCCTTTGACCCCTGGATGGCAGGCTGACGCCGACGGTTCCGGATGGGGGTCCAATTCATAATGCATCCGCGCAAAACCCCTTTGTTTGACTCGTTTTTAGTTCTGACATTGGCCTGTGAAGGGAAGACGATTAAAGATATCAGTCCATTCTATATAAAACGCGAAGTAGACAGGATATGTGGCCCGGTGAAAAACGCGACGAGAGTACGAGACGGTACGTTGTTAATTGAGACCAACACGGCAGATCAGTCCCAGAAACTTTTGAAAGCGGCTTTGTTGGGGTCCTACCCAATTCGGGTAGCCCCCCACAAGACGCTTAACACCTGTAGGGGAGTGGTAACCACCTCCAGTTTGGACAATCTGACGAACGAGGAGATCGTCAGCTGCCTCTCTGACCAGCGTGTCTGTCAAGCCTACCGTCTTACTCGTAAGCAGGATGGCAAGGAGCAAGCTCTGCGTACGGTGTTTCTGACATTCAAAGGCACTCAACTACCTGAATTTATCTTTTGTGGCTACGAACGTGCCGCCGTACGCCAGTATGTACCGAACCCCATGCGCTGTTTTAGATGCCAGCGGTTCGGCCATACTAAAACCTCCTGCAACAATCCCGCCATTTGTGAACGCTGCGGTTTACCCGCCCACGAGGATACGGCATGCACAAGGAATCCTGTATGTGTGAACTGTGGCCAAAGCCATCCATCTAGCTCGCGCCAGTGTTCCACATTTATGGACGAGAAGGCGATACAGGAGTTGCGTGTGAAAGAGCGGCTTACATTTCTGGAAGCTCGTCGCCGCTTCGAGCAACTGAAACCTGCGACTACCCTAGGTTTCGCTTCAGCAGTTCGCCGCACTCCTGCTCACACTGTGGCCGTGCAACATGTACCGGTCGCTGATGCTGCCACACAAACGGATTTACCGAACATCTCTCCACCGACCCGTGACGCTCCTGCACCGGCAACTACATCTTCCGCCGTGCAGACACAAACTCACCAAGCATCCTCAAGCAGTGGCCACACTACTTTGCCTGTCCCTGTCAATCGTTCGCGCCATAAACACCGGGCGAGTAGCCGTTCCTCCTCAAAGAAGTCCCGCTCCCGTTCAACGAGCCGCCGAGGATCTTCAGACTCCCGCACATCAGCGGAGTCATTAGAGGACGGCGAATTAAACATTCCAGGTCCTAAGTCGGTCAAGGTAAGAATGAAAAAGAAAAAGATGAAGACCGCACGCTAATCTCTTTACCATGGAAATAATCCAGTGGAATGTTAATGGGTACCGTGCACGTGTTCCGAACATACAGCACTTAGTTTTTCAACGCTCTCCATCAATCGTCTGCCTACAGGAAACCCACTTACAGCCTAATCACTCTCTCCACCTTCGTGGATTTTCAGCATTCCTCCACGACTCTGTCGCTGATAGGAGAGCATGCGGTGGTGTTGCTACGCTGGTAGCACATAACATCTCTGCCACCAGTATAACCCTTAACACGCCACTGCAAGCTGTAGCTGTGCGTGTACAGCTGCAGGGCCTCTGTTTCTCCGTTTGCAACCTATATGTGCCACCGGTCAGTGTCGTACACGAGAATGATCTTCGGGCTCTCTTGGCACAGATTCCGCCACCGCTCATCTTTCTCGGCGATCTGAATGCCAAGCACTCTCACTGGGGCTCCCGCACTGACGATGCTCGTGGGTGCCTTGTAGCAGACGTTTGCGATATGTCCGGCTTAATCATACTGAACACTGGCGTGCCTACTTTCTTATCATCTGCCTATGGTACACACTCCGCGCTTGACGTTTCTTTCAGCAGCCCGTCACTAGTACCTATACTTGATTGGTCGGTACTGTCCGACTTATTTGGCAGTGATCATTATCCCATTAGCATTCACATATCGGGCCACCATTCTGTGCCAACGCGATATCCTCACTGGATTATTTCTAAGGCGGACTGGGGGAAATTCCGTTCCCTCATTCACTTGACCGACAATGCTTTTACCACCATTGACGACATGGTGGAATATTTTACCGGCTCTATCCTTCTCGCAGCAGATTCTAGCATTCCTCGAGGTTCATCTACACCACGACACGTTCCTGTGCCCTGGTGGTCCGAGGAATGCCGTTTGGCTAGTAAAGCTCGTAAGCGTGCTCTGCGTGTTTTCCGAGCACACCCTACGGAGGCGAATTTTACTGCTTTTAAACGCTCTCGTGCAAGGGCTCGCTTTGTAATGCGCAATGCAAAACGCACATCCTGGGAATCTTACGTGTCTTCCCTTTCACGTCGCAGTTCGGCCCAGAAGGTGTGGACTGCCGTCCGGCGTATGTACGGTAAGTGTCGCCGGACAATCATCCCCGGTCTTGTCGTACAGGGCTCCATATACACCAGCGAGCAGGATATCGCCGACGCCCTTGCCGATTCCTTCGCCACTACTAGCCAAACTCAAAGCTATGACAGAGCCTTTTTACCGATTAAGGAATCCGCGGAACGGATAAGCCTAAATTTTAATAGTGATTGTAGTGAACCCTACAATGCACCTTTTACTGAAGCGGAACTGGCGCATTCTTTGTACCTCGCTCACGACTCTTCTCCTGGTCCTGATGACATCCATCGCCAAATGCTGCTTCATCTTCCATCTGCGGCTCTATCATTCCTGTTGAGCATCTATAACCGCATCTGGCTTCAGCAGGTTTTTCCATCTTCCTGGCGAGAGGGTGTTGTAATCCCTATCCCTCGACCCGGAAAAGACCGTACACTCCCCTCTAGCTACCGTCCTATATGCCTGACGAGTGTCGTCTGCAAGACCTTTGAACGGATGATCAACACTCGCTTAGTATGGTGGCTAGAGACGAACAACCTGCTGAGCAATGTTCAGTGCGGTTTTCGTCGCCATCGCTCCAGTGTCGACAATCTGACACGCATGGAAGCCTACATCCAAAATGCCTTTCTTTTGAAGCAGCATGTCGTGGGTGTCTTCTTCGATCTGGAGAAGGCCTACGATACCACATGGCGTCATGGTATTCTCCGTACTCTTCACGGGTATGGTTTGCGAGGTCTTTTAGCAATCTTTCTTTTTAACTTTTTAGCCCTGCGTCGCTTTCGTGTCCGCATTGGCAATACGTTCTCACAGGAGAGGATCCAAGAAAATGGTGTGCCCCAGGGGTCGATTATTAGTGTAACTCTTTTCACCGTTGCCATTAACGGCATTGCTAGTGTCGTTCGTAGGGGAATAGCGATGTCGCTGTATGTTGACGATTTTGCGATCTATTATCGATCTTATAGTCTCGAACATATAGAACGTCAACTGCAGCTGACCATATCCTCTATCGCCGACTGGGCCCTTCGCGCCGGCTTCAAGTTCTCCCCTACGAAAACACAATGTGTCCACTTTCATCGACTTCGCGGTGTACACCCTCCTCCAGAACTCCGTTTGCGTGACACACCCCTGCCGTTTGTATCGCACATCAAGTTCTTGGGCCTTTACCTAGACAGCAAACTCACATGGGAGCACCATATTCGTCAACTTCGTGGCTCCTGCGATCGTTCGCTTCGAGTGCTCCGGGTTTTATCTGGAGTGTCTTGGGGTGGCGATCGCACTGTCATGTTGAGGCTGTATCGTTCATTGGTGAGGTCCAAACTAGATTACGGCAGTTTTATTTATGGCGCGGCGTCCGCCTCTAAACTCCGTCTTTTAAATACTGTACATAATGCTGGTATCCGTCTGGCTACTGGAGCTTTCCGCACTAGCCGTGTAGAGTGTCTGTATGCTGACTCTGGCGAACCCCCACTTTCTATTCGGCGCTCGTTTTTATTGTCCTCTTACGTGTCCCGTTTGGCGGCCCATCCTGGTCACCCGTCTTTTAATCCTGTATTGCGCCCGGAACTCGCTCACCGTTATCTTCGGAATAACACGATCTCTCGCCCAAGCGGTATTCGATTTCACGAACTGCTTAACTTACACGCGCTGCGCATGCCTGCTGTCGAACGGTTTTCCCTTGGCCGCTGTCCTCCATGGCAATTACAGCGTGCCCAGTTCGACCTGGAGCTTTCGATGCATGCTAAGTTGGTTACCCCTCCATCGGTGTATCGTCAGCTTTTCACCGAGATCCTGGGACGTTACCGGAATTACACTCCGGTATTTACCGATGGTTCCCAGGTGGATGGGGCTACAGGGTGTAGCTTTGTGCATAACGATGAGACTCACAAGTACCGTCTGCCAGACTTGAGTTCCGTCTTTACCGCCGAGCTGTTTGCAATATTTTATTTCGTCCTTTTTATCTCCAGTTCCGTTCCTGGAAGTTTTATCGTCTGCTGCGACTCTCTGAGCGCACTGCAGGCATTGCAACAGTTTGTCGGCACGTCAGCGCTAGTTGTGAAAATACAGACACTCGTCTCGTAGTTGCTCTCGCGCGGATACCAGATTGTTTTTACCTGGACCCCAGGCCATGTAGGCATTCCCGGCAATGAAGCAGCGGATGAGGCTGCTAAGTCTGCCTGCCGTTTGCCGGAGATCTTAACACGCAGTCTTCCCTACACTGATGTACAACGGTACTTCCGACGTCATATTTTATCAGTCTGGCAGCAATCGTGGGAAGCGTTGGATGTCACTGGCACGCAATTGCGGACAATCAAGGAAACGGTGTAGCCTTGGATAACATCTTCAAGGGATACCAGGCGGGCAGAAGTCATCTTGGCCCGCCTGAGAATAGGTCACACGCGCATCACGCATGGACACTATCTGCGTGGTGAGCCGGCGCCGGTATGTTCCACCTGTGGCGTTCAGCTCTCTGTGGCCCATGTCCTAGTTGATTGTCCGCGCTACAATCGTGAGCGTCAGTTGTTTGGCCTGGGTTCTAGTTTAAAGACGATGTTAGGCGACGACCCGGTAGCTGTGGATTCAGTGCTGCGGTTCGTCGGCAGCATTGGCTTTGGTAAGCAAGTTTAAATTTTATTGAGTGGTTTTACCTTTTACCTTTTCTATTTTATCTGCTTACCTTTTTAGATCATTTTACACGCTTTTAACTATTTTGAGCATACTTTTTAGACAAGTTTTAAGTTTTAACTTTTTTAACTTTTGGCTGTTTTAGCTTGCGTTTTAATATTTAAGTGGTGGTGAGTTTTATCCATTTTTTTATCTTTTGACTTGGGGCTCTAATGACCTAGCTGTCGACGGGCCCTTAAACCCTAACCACTCACTCACTCACCCCTGCAAATGTAATCCAGTTCACTCTGTTATAGTTTGGGCGTTTAATTGGCGGGATTAAAGCTGCAGTGCCCTCTAGTGTGATTATGAGGGGCAGATGATCGGATGACCGCTCATTCATAACTTTGAGATGTGTTCTGCGTGTTATGTTTTTGGACAGGGCTAGATCTAGCACGCCAGATCTGGTGTCCTGCAATATGGAACGTAAGTATGTTCCTCTGGAGTGTGGATTAAGAGGTCCGAGTTGTTTTCGAGGTGTAATAATGCTCGTCCCTCTTTATTTGTCTCGTTGCATCCCCAAATGTGGTGTTTCGCATTGAGATCACCGGCAATTAGGGCCCTATTGTGCTGCTGTGTTAAGTCCGTTATATCGGATGTGATTAAAGTACCTGGAGGGGCATAGGCTGCCGTTATGAGCACTTTTTTGTTGTCAAGTGTAATTAGTACACTGGTGGTTTCCAAATTTTGGAGTTTCGCAGTGGAGGTCAGGTCGTGTTGTATATCGTGTTTAATAATGACCGCGTTGGCACTCCCGCGCCCGTCTCTATCTGTTCGGTGTGTCATGTATCCCGGAATGTTGAATCTATGGTTGGCTTTAAGGAGAGTTTCTGTGATATGGGCTATATGAATATTATTACGGGAGAGGAATTCCTTGAACTCTGTCTTTTTGCGTCTAAGTCACTTAGCGTTCCATGTCATAATGTTTAGATAATTTGTATAGTCCATCTTGATATTTAGATGAAACCAGGTGTCACCAGCAGTTGGAAGAAGTCCCTATAAGACGTCAATATGGAGCGGACCTCCGACAATTCCGCTTCCATCAGCAACCCATGGCTGTGCCCCGCTGACTCCCTCAGGTCGCCGTCTTCCATGCCGGTGCTAGCGATGCGCCGGTACATCTGTCTCTGGTGGTGAAGTCGTGGGTCTCGGGTCTCTAGGGGTCGTCTCCGTAGATCTGGCCGGTCCCTCCGTGTCATGCGCGGCACTGCACGGGGCTGGCGGGGCGTCCTGGAACTTGACGGTTCCTCAGTGACCGTAGCTTGTGCCACAACTTCAGCCATACTTGGCACTGGTGGAGCCCGCTCAGGCAATACTCCCCGCGCCCGGCTTCCAGATCCCACAACCGTGTGTCTACCTGACCCCTGGAGGTTACATACCGCCGCCACATGGCGCTGGTATTCGGGACAAGCCCGGCACCTGGCCCCGTGGCCCTGGCGTAGGCATAGCGCGCACGTTCTCAGGGGGGCGGAACATCACAGTCACGAGAATCGTGGTCACCGGTGCACTTGGAGCACACCCAACCGCGGCCGAGCACCTCGCCTCTGTGTGCCTGAGTTGTTGGCACCTACTACACTGGACCGGTATGACCGGTCGCCTGTATAACTCCACCTTCACTCGAAAGTGGAGCATATATTCAACCTGCCTTAGTCGGTCCAGGTCGTCCGCCGTCGTCAGGTCGACCAGATAGAACGGAAGAGGTGTTCGGGCCTGGTCGTAACGCCTAAGTTGCGTTTCTCGCAGCACTGAAAAGTGCGCGGCACGCAACTCAGCCTTAATGGCCTCCTCTGCCCCATCATAGTAAACGTGCTTTATCACGGCACGGAAGGATTGCTGCTCGTCCTGCTGCCTCGTCAGCTGGATGTTGAGTCCCTTCTACCGCAGCAAGGCACACATGTGTGCATAGTCCACGGGGGACGACATGCGCACCAGGTTGTCCCGCGACAGCGGGGCCCTGCTCACTGTGTAGCCCTGATTGGCATAGAGGGAGTCAAACTCTTGCAGGGTCTGAAACAGCGTGACGTGGTGTTACAGACATAGATTGGCGCTTGCATCCTGGGTGCTTGGGGGGGCAGTAGGGGTAGGAACCGTAACCGGATCTGGTCTGGAGGAGGGGCCGTCTACGGGGCTTACGGAAGGGGACAAGGGAGCAGGTTGTTGGTTTGACTGAGGTGGTGGTGTGGAGTGGTTAGAGCCAGGAGGGGAGACGAGAGGAGGTAGGGTAGGGGGCAGAGAGGGGACTGACGCGGCGGAAGAGGAGTAGGATCTAGGGAGGGGGTATTCAGGACAGACGGATTCGGTGCGGGAGTCCGGCCGAGCTCAGGCGTCGCGGCAGGACCGTTTACCGCCTGGGCTGCGACTGGGGTGCTCACGGACGGTGTCACTGGGTGGGAAGTAGGGATGGGGTTAGGTGGGGGAGATTCAGGGGCTGAGGGGCCACCAACATCCAATTGTCGCTTAGTGACCCTTCCACGGGTCGTGCGCATCTCGCCAGGAGATCGCTTCACTGAGGACTTTTTGGACTTGGTCATACTAGGAAGGCGAGATGGAAGTTATAGAGTGAAAAACAGTAAATAAATATACAATATGCCTTAACAATCCCTAACTTGACCTCGGAAGAGTTTCGGAAAAGAAGAAGAAATAAAAGCCTAGAGTGGACCTAAGGGGGAGCTTAAAAACGATATAGAAAAGGGGTAAATAGTGTAGTAGAAGAGAAAGAGCAGTTAGTGGGCGCTAAAGAGCCCGAAGTACAGAGGTCCTGCCCTAAGGCGCCTAGATTCCAGTCAGGAGACTGTTGGCTACAGACTTGTACTTCTACCCAGCTAAGCTGTTAGTATGCCTGCACAGCGGGTTCTAGCTGGCGGGAACTGAAGCTGCAATCGCCGGGCGTCTGGGAGCGTGAGTGGCGGCCTGCGCACTACGCTCGCTGGACTGGGAGATCTCTCGGAATCCCTTCTTCACGCTTTTAAACAAGCTTGGAGAGCTCTTCAAAGCTGCTGCAGACGATCTCGAAGTTCATCAAAAAGTAAAGCGTCTAATGTTAGGTTTTTTTTAAACCGTGGAGGCGAAAAGCCCGTTACAGGCGGAGGCTGACATGTCGAGGCCAACAGTGTGAGGGTCCCTGCGCCCTGAAGGGGGAGGGTTACTCACTAAAAAACCCCTTCACGTGTTAGTTCGTACAATGCTAATGGTTTCGTGCATCATCGTGCGTTAGTCGGGGCCCGCATAGCACCCCGGTTAGTAATTGAAAGCTTTAAGCTGGCATGAAGTACATGCGAGCGAGTCAGATGTTGCTTTTTGGTAATGCGCAAGAAACCTGGACATGACCAAGAGAGTTACATGCGTTGTTTAGTTGGTGTTAATATGAGACGCAATTATGCTTACTTATGATTAATGTTGCACAGGCATAAGCCTGTTAGTCGTTATGGTACGTGCTAATGTTAGTGTTAGCGTAACATGGTGTAATTTGTGCAATGCTTAAGTCTAGGGTTGCACAGGTACTTACCTGCAAGTCGTTATGATATCTACTAATGTTAGTGTTAGCATACCTTAGCTTATTCGTGCAATATTTGAGCTTATATCTAGTGTTACACAGGTATTTACCTGCCAGTCGTTATAATATCTGCTAATGTTAGAGTTAGTGTAACAGAAGTTATTCGTGTAATATTTGAGCTTATATCTAGTGATACACAGGTGAAACCTGCAAGTCGTTATGAACTAAGCTAATGTTAGTGTTAGACTAAAAAAGATGTTTTCGTGCGATATTTAGGCTTATGTCTAGTGTTGCACAGGTATGTACCTGCAAGTCGTTAGAATCAGCTAATGGTCAGTGATTTTTACACATGCTTAATATAAATGCTATCGTGCTAGATTTCTACTTTGTCTGCCCGAGACAGGCAGGACTTGTATCAGCGTTTGTCCTGGTCTCGCCGTGTCGTCGGAGTGTCCTACTCCACCATACGGTGGCCCGCTTTCACCGCGCACGTAGTACACTGGTGGGAGGCCCTAGTTCTCCCGATCCGCCTCGGCATTGCCGAAGGCTTGTAGGGCTCTGTGGTAGGCTGTGGTCTGAAATAGAGAATAAGGAAGGTTTAGTTTTGTGGTGAGAGGGAACAGTCCTCTGCCAATGATTCATTTAGTCGTGTAGTAGGTTGTTCAAGAATTCCTCTACTTCCGTGTTATTTGGAGTTAGATTTCTGTCGAAAAGCGGTAGCGGGCTAGCGTGTTTATAAATTTCCATAGTATAGTTACCTAGGTTCGTTACTAAAGGGTTGTGATGTTTATGCCAGTGTTTATATGTATCGTGTGATAGCTTTTCAATGAATTGCTCTGTCGTGTGCATTTTTAGTTCGTCGTGTAATAAGTCCGCTGGTGCAGTGTAGGGCACTTTTGCTACCAGTCGTTGTATTTTGTTTTGTAGCCTTTGTAGGCGCATAATATGTGTTTTGCGGCATAACCCCAAACTGGAGCAGCGTAAGTGAGTATAGGGCGGATAAGTGTCTTATATAATGTTAGTCCCATTTTGAGTTTTAGTTGCGGGTTCATGTTTATAAGGGTCTATAGTATGCCTAATTGGGCGTTCGCTTTTCCCCTTATTTGGAATATATGCTGCTACCATGTGAGTCCCTGGTCCATTTTAAGCCCTAACCAGGTGACGGTGTTTTTCCACCCAATGTTCTCTCCAAATATGATGAGTGGTGTAAGCTGGTGTTTTCCTAGTCTATGACTGATTCTTTTGGTGAATATGATAGCCTGCGTTTTCTTGGCATTCACCTTAACTCGCCATTTGGTGAACCAATCCTGTAGCTCGTTAAGGGCGTTTTGTAGCCTCCTGTGTATGAACTCGACTTTCTCTGATTGCGCTACAATTGCCGTGTCATCTCTATAGATGAATAAGTTCGTGTTGTGTGTTTTCGGAATATGGTTCATTGTTATATTAAAGATAATCGGCCCCAATATACCTCCTTGTGGGACTCCCGCTTTTAAAGGGCGGGGGGAAGAGAGGTGGTTGTTAACTCCGGACTGGAATGTCCGATTGTGTAGATAGTTTGCGATTAGTTTAATTAGAGAGTCCTGTATCTTTAGTGTTTTGAGCTTCTTGAGCAGGCCCGCGTGCCAAACTCTGTCGAACGCGCGTTCTACATCAAGTAGGAGTGCGCCTGTCGATTATCGGAAGTTAAACCCATGCGTGATGTGTTCTGTGGCTCTCAGTAGTTGCAGGGTTGTGGAATGGTGAGCGCGGAATCCGAATTGTTCGTTTATAATTATGTTTTGTTTGATTAGTTGTGCACTTAGGCGTTTTAGTATTACTTTTTCGAGTAGTTTTCCCAGAATGCTTGGTGGACTAATTGGTCTGTAACTCTGTGGGTTCGAGAGATCTTTGCAATTCTTGGGAAAGTGTACGACTATAGCTGACTTCCATCTGTCTGGGTAGTACCCTTTCTCTAGCACATAATTGAAGATTTTGGATAGTAGTTTGATAGCATCTTCGGGTAGGTTAGCTAAGGCTACCGCCGGGATGCTGTCTGGCCCAGGGGCCTTTCGTTTTGGTAAATGTTTAATGAGCCATTTGATTTCGCTGGGACATGTTTTTCTTATTTGATTGTGCGTTATTTGGTCTTTATATTCGCGCGTTTCTTCTTCGGTTTCGGCGGTGAATTGTGGGCAAGAGGGAGTGATGTTTGGAGTTAATGTTTCTTGTAGCGCGTCCGCGAGTGCATTTGCTTTTTCTTTTTCGGTGGTGGCTATGTTTTGATTTGTATGGAGTGGAGGGATTTGCACTTTATCGCGTGTTAGGCAGTGAGCTACTTTCCACACTGAGTCTCGTTCATAATCGAGATTCTCCAGTGTGTTCTGCCATTGCCTCGAAACGTGATTTGCGATCCTTTCGCTTACTAGGTTATTTAAGTATTTAACGTGCTAGAGGTCTGTTAAGTGCCGCGTTTTTTGCCATTTGCGTCTGGCTGTGTTCCTTTCGGCTGTTAGAAAGGTTATGTCTTGTGGGAGTTTAGTTTGATGTTGCCTAGGCTGGCTCATAGGCACAGAGGCAGCTGTGGCTATTTTTATGGCCTTTTCCAATTGGATGACCGCTTCATTGGTGCTTTCGTTAGTGTTTATGGGACAGTGGGCAAGTGTTTCCTTACAGTGTCTGCAAATTTATCCCAGTTCGCTCTGTTATAGTTTGGGCGTTTAATTGGCGGGATTAGAGCTGCATTGCCCCCTAGTGTGATTATGAGGGGCAGATGGTCGAATGACAGCTCATTCATAACTTTGAGATGTGTTCTGCGTGTTATGTTTTAGGACAGGGCTAGATCTAGCACGTCAGATCTGTGTGTCCTGCAATATGGAACGTAAGTAGGTTCCTCTGGAGGGTGTTTTTTTGTTTTGTTTTTGCTTTTTTTTTTGTTTTGAAAGGGGAGACAGAAGTAGAGTTGGAGGGAAAAAATGTTGGCTTATCTCGCCGGGAGAGGAAGAGGAGAGGGTTAACAAGGAGGGGAGGGATGGAAACTTAACAAAGAGTCGAAGGTGAGAGATGTGGATGTCAGAGGAGAGAGTGATGGAGTTCCGCTAATCGCACCTCCGTTAGTAGATGTAGTGTACTGTGCGGCCGCCTAATAGGCGGGAGCGGGTGAAAAGAATTGATCCAGGGCATGGCCATGACACAAGGCCCTGGCCATGCGCACGTGGGACTTGTGGTGGCCTTTAAAGGGAGATAAGGGAGGAGGAAGTAAGGGTGATTTTATTATTACTCATGCGCACTTTCGTGCTTTCTTAGATCGGCGTTGTCTGCGATGGTTGCTGTGAGCGGCGTAGGCGGCGGTGTTGGTTGTCAGCGATGGCTGATGTATCTGCGTGGTGATGTTACTTCAGTGCTGCCTTCTGGTGAGTAGCAGTGGAGTTACGTGTCTTCTTCCTTCCAGTGTGGGAACATAACGGGGATGAGGTCGTCCGAAGTGATTCCTTGTTTGTTTCAGAGTCTGTTCCTGCAGTGATGGGTGCATGGATAGTCGGCGTGTTGGGTGTAGCCGCCACGGCGGAAAAGTGAAAGTTGCTCCGGAGTCAGTTGGCGTGGTGGTGTTCGTGTTGCTGCCTGGCGTGGTTGTGCCTGAGTTGGTGTTGATGGTGTGACTGGCTGGTGAGTTTGTTGCTGGCGGTGCTGCTCTCTGGTGGGTGGAAGTGGAGGTAATGAGGTCTGCGTGCTTGCTTCATGCGTAGTGGTCGGCGGCTTGTTCTCTATTCTGTGGAGTTTGCGTTGGATTGATTCCAGTAATTCCGTGTTGTCCAGTTTTATTGTAGCGGTGCGTAGTTCTTCGAGTAGTTTAGCTGCTGCATTAAAGCCGGTGGTGTGGTGTGTCAGTTGTCGTGCGATTGGTGTGAACTCTTTGCGGTGAGTCCGGCGGAGTGTGTTGGTTTTCTTGCTGATTTTCTGTAGCGCTGTCAGTGTGATTGTACTTTTGGTGTGATGTTCGCGTCCAGTAGCTATGGCGGTTTGGACTTGTGTCTCCACGGAGGCCGTGGAGTTGGCGATTGTTGTCACAGCGGCTGTTAGTTGAAGTACGGCGTCCTCAAGCTTGTCCAGTCGTTTGTGGAGGCTTTGGACCTCCTGGCGGACGTCCTCTGCCTCGTTCCTGGGCAGTGGCGTTGTGGTGGTGACAGTGGTGTACGTTTGGCTGGTCTGTTGCGATGTTAATGCTGCTGTACTGGTAGGAGCTGGTCGGCGGTGAGGCTGTGTAACTGCGGTGACTGGTGCAGGTTGAGGGGCCTGGGCCCGTGGGTAATGGGGGCAGTGCGCTTGACCCGTGAAATGGCCTGTGCCATTGCAGGTAGCGCAGTACCGGTGGCGACGGCGGAGATCGTGGCTGGTACACTCACTAGTGAGGCCGTGGGCCCCACAGTAATGGCACCGAGGTGCGGCGCTGCAGGTGGTGGCGTCGTGCCCATATCTGCAACATCTGCGGCAGTGCACTTGTATAGTCCTGGCGGGCTCAGCAGGCAGGCTCCGTCCAAGTAAGGGTAAGCCCGTCCTTATGGCGACTTCTCGGTCTGCTGAGTCGGCGAAGATGATCCTTATCGTGTGCATTGGTCCCCGGGAGGTGACGATGCGAGTGGCCCTCATTGCTGATGGCCACTCGTGTTGTGCTGCGCTGAGTAGATGCCTCGCTGGGAAGTCGCGAGGAACTCCTCGGATAATAACACTGGCTCCCGAGGGGCGGTGGTGTGTAGGCCGGGAGAAGTTCTGAGGACGGTGGTGGTGGAGCCGGCAGCTCCAGGATTGGCACTGCTACTGCCTCTCCCGGGGAGCTAGCCTCCTGCCTGGATGGCAGCGGCCGCTCGACTGGCTGCCTCTCTGACTGCGGTGAAGTGTTGTCAGCGCTAGTGGCGCTCGGTGCGGCGGTGGCCGCAACTACGGCGGCTCTGTTGGTTGTCTCGGCGGTGGCGGTTTCTCTGGCCGTCTCGGCGGTGATGATGCTTTTGGGTTCCGGGGCCGATGTGGTTCCAGAACCCGGAGATGACGGTGATTTCGTGCGTAGCTTTCTTCTTCCCATATCCGGTGATCAGCCCTGGAGTTTTTTTTTTTTTTTTTTTTTCTTTGTGGTGGGGAAAAAGGCTACTTACGCCCTAACCGCATGCATACATGCGAGTGTAAGACTCCTACCCTGGCTTCGAACCCGGGCGACCTACTCACTAAAAAACCCCACCGGAAGTTTTGAGGTCAAGGCCTCTATTCTGCAATACCGCATAAAGCACCTGCGCATTCTGTGGTGAGAGATGGAAGCTGCCTGCCAGTGGCAGTAACAGCGAGTATTACTGATGTGCCGGAGGGCAAACATGACATAAGCCCTGAGTGCCCCCTGGTAGTAATTAATGGTGATGTGTTTGATAGTTGATGGTGTTCTTTTTGTGTTTCAGCCATTTGGCATCGTTAGGTGTAGATGGACGTGAGGGATGAGTGAAATGAGCATGTTTAGTTTTTAAAACTCCACCCGAAGGTTTCATTTCTTGTCCTTAGCGTATTTTTTTTTTAATTTTTTTATTTCATTTTATTATTTATTATGTTGCGTCCTATAATATATGCTAGAAGTATTTTAGGATATGCTTATATAACTAGGTGCAGTTATGGTGATATTCATAAGATTTACAACTTGTAGAGCTAACTTCTACTGTGTCATTTAATCTTACTTACAATAGTGTGATTAAGCCGGAGGCTTCGTCATTAATCGTGTACCTGATCTTGCCTGGTCGTATAAGTGCACACATGGCGGGCTGTCTGCCTGAAGTGTAGGAGCGAGCCTGTGCCACTACCGGGGAGGCCCTCGTCTCCCGGGGTCCGCCTTGGCTAGGTAGCACAAGGACTTGTGAGGGCTTGATTGTCCGTGTAAGTGTATGTTTTTATAGTGTTATGTGTTTGTTGTTTGCTTCCCTTCATCCTCTAACCAGTAATTTCATGGTACTAAATTATTCAGGTATTCCTGTATGTTGAGTTCGGGTTCGCCTACACTTATAGTGCGATCGAACAATGACAAAGGGCGGAGGTGTTTGTCGCGAGTCGTATCATACTCCCCGAGCATTCGTATTTGCTCGTTGTGGTTCTTATTCTTTTTGGCCTATAGGTTGCATGCCAGGTGTTTAATAAACTTCTCGATTGTGAGCATTTTTAGCTCTTCATGTAACTGGTACGTAGGAGCTTCTGGCGGTAGTTTTGCAATAATTCGCAGTATTCTATTTTGCATTGTTTGGAGGCGCTTTATGTGCATTTTCCCGCATATCCCCATACCGGGGCAGCGTAAGTTAAGATGGGTCGGATCAGCGTCTTATAGAGCGTAAGTCCCATGCGTAGCTTAAGGCTGCTGTTAAGATTTATCAGCGGGTACAGTCTGTTGAGTTGGCCATTGGCCTTTGCTCTGGCTGAGTTAATATGCTCTCTCTATATGAGATATTCATCCATCTTAACCCCTAGGTACGTGACGGATGTCTTCCACCCGATATGTTCCTGAATTAGGGTGAGGGGTGGGAGGGCTCGCCTCCTTTGCCTGTGCAATATTCGCCTGCTAAAAATGATTGCTTGGCTTTTTCTTGAATTTAGTTTTAACCGCCATTTGGTGAACCAGGGCTCCAATGTGTTTAGAGCATTCTGGAGCCGCAGGTGCATGATGCGTGGCTGAGTAGATTGCGTGGCCAGGGCCGTGTCGTCCGCGTATATGTATTTATCTACTCGGACTAGTGGTGGTAGATTGTTGATATATATATATATATATATTAAATAACGTAGGCCCGAGTAAACTTCCTTGTGGGACTCCCGCGTTTGTGAGGTGCAATGAGGATTCGGTATTCTCAATTGAGATTCTGAAACTCCTTCCGCTGAGGTAATCTTTTATTAGGGTGACCATTGAATCTTGTACCCCTATGTGAATGAGTTTGTGGAGTAATCCTGCATGCCACACTTTATCGAAAGCGCGTTCTATGTCCAATAGGACCGCGCCTGTCGATCGTTTAGTGTTAAATCCCCTGGTGATACTTTCGGTAAGCCTAAGGATCTGTAGTGTTGTAGAGTGATTGGCCCTGAAGCCGTACTGGTCGTCAGTTATCACGTTGTTTTTAATTAGGAATGAGTTAAGGCGTTTAAGTATTATTTTCTCTAGCAGTTTACTTAGTGTGCTTAAGAGGCTAATTGGCCTGCGATTAGTAGGAATGGACCGATCTTTATGTTGCTTAGGATACATAAGGATTCGTGCTTCCTTCCAGCGCTTTGGAAATTTTCCGTGTTCCAGCGCGTAGTTGAATATATCCGCCAGCACTTATAAGGCTTTGGGTGGTAGATGTTTCAGGACTATATTGGGAATATTGTCTGGTCCTGGAGCCTTGCGAGTGAGCAAGTGTGCTATTAGCCATTTAATTTCGCTTTCACTGGTGTTTCGAAGTTTGTTGTGCGTTGGAATATTCCCTATTTCAGCAATTTGGTCTTCCGTTGCTGCTGCGAACTGTCCGTCGCATGGTTCAGCATTCGGTTGGAATACCTGCTCTAGTGTGGTCGCGAAAGCTTCTGCTTTTTCTGCCGGTGTTTCGGCTATTTACCCGTCAATATGTAGGGGTGGAATGTTTGTGCGAGCACGTGTCAGGCTCTTCACCATTCGCCACACTGTTCTGTTGTGAGGATCAACGTCTTCCAGTGTGGCGTTCCATT
Organism: Tenodera sinensis; assembly: GCA_030765045.1. Taxonomy (NCBI): domain Eukaryota; kingdom Metazoa; phylum Arthropoda; class Insecta; order Mantodea; family Mantidae; genus Tenodera; species Tenodera sinensis. Next base: position 76,316,352 of record CM060974.1, on the reverse strand, counting down.
GCTCCCTTATGTGTTCGGCCATTGGTATATCGGCCGTGACTTTGAGGTTGTCATATGCGTTGCGATGTATTTGGTTTCGCGTTCGCTGCCATTTGCGCCTGGCCCTGTTTCGGTCCAGCATTGCCTGTCTTACAGCCCGAGGGAACTATGTGGTTGCCCTATTCGTTGGCCTAGTTAAGGGAACATGTTTTTCGGTCGCATGGTGAATAGTTCTGGTGATTATTACTACGGCTTGCTCTTGTGTATCTTGTGAGCTAATGACAGGGTTGTTTTGTTCGAGTTGCGTTTCAACTAACGCTTCGAACTCGGGCCAGTTGGCGTGTTTGTAGTTGCGCCTAGGCTGTTCTGGTTTGAACATTACGGGCGCCGCGACCTCCATTATTACCGGTCCGAGAGCGGCGCGCCAGCGCCTATATTTATAGACTCCACCACCACAGCCGCTGCAGCACAGGTCCAGCCCTCCCCACCCACATTGGTGGACGAGATGGACCACGAAGAACACATACTGCAGGAAGAGCAAAAGGCGCGATCCCTCGAAAGACTAAGAAAAGAAGTAGAGGATATACAAAAAGAAATCAGCTACTACACCGGCATACTCTCCAACCTAGACGCAGACTACGCCATAAAGAAGCGGGAACTTGTGAAACAGAGCGAGGGGTGGAAGATAGCGGCACCCAAGAAGAAACGGACAAGAGACAGTGGAAGTGACTCTGATAGCGAACGCCCACATCAGTCTTCAAATAATAAGAGGCAACCACGACAGTCTACACGGCCCCACCCCCTCGCTCTACACAACTCGTTCACGCCACTGGAGGTAGCAGAACGCGTGGAGTCAGACTTCCCAGCACTTCCTACACCCACACAGAATCCTGTCACACAGTTCCACAAACCAAAACTCCCATCACACCAGAAGACCCCAACAAAAACCCGCCCCTCTCCCCTCCCCTCTAAGCCAGTCCCCTCCACCTCAATAGTCACACCTACAGCCCCGACAACTGAAGAAAACCAAAAACCGCCAAGGATCATCATACCTGACATAAAGCAGGCGGTGAAGGTTCTGCAACTACTGAGAAACAAACTGAACAATGGTTCCTACAGAATACAAACCATGAGGGATTGCCTGAAGCTCTGCCTTCAGAGGAAACAGGATGCCGTCCCTACAATGCAGCTCCTGACGAACGCCGGTGTTGAATGCTACAGCTTTACGCCCAGAAGCGACCAGCCCCTGTGTTATGTGATCAAACGCCTACCTGCAGACCTGCAGGTGGATTACATAAAGGAGGATCTGGAGCAGAAGGGTTACACCGGCGTTCAGGTACGACAAATGGTGTCCCGCGGCAGGCCTCTTTCGAATTATCAGGTAAGCCTTGATAGGACTACTGACAATCACAAACTCATACAGGAAAGAGAAGTGTGCCATATGATGGTCACCGTGGAGGTCTTAAAAGCCTTCCAAAACTTCACGCAATGTTTTAACTGTCAACAATTAGGCCATACTTTTAAAATGTGTCACATGGCCTCCCGGTGTATCCTTTGCGGTGGCCTTCACCGCCTAGCTGACTGCCCAAAAAAGGCCAAGGAAGACGCTGTACCCCACTGTGCGAACTGTGGGGAGGCGCATCCTGCCAGCTACAGGGGGTGCGAGACATTTAAGATGGAACGCCGCCGCCGTCAACTGGCCGCAGCAGCCAGGAACTCTCCTGGTACTCAACCAGGGCCACGCCTCTACCCGGCCCTGGTCAAAAACGGCACCTCTTTTGCAGGAGCCGCCAGAGGGATAAATGCTCCTGGACAACCACCGAAAGGTCCCCCTCCACAACCCCAGCGTAAAAAGTTACGCGCAGACGGTAGCAACTCCAGGTATTCCTTTTTTGAAAAAATCACACACCAAACCAGAAGCTTATCAAATGGCGGTAATTGTAAAGAAACATACGCTTTTTATTTCGTCAAAGAACAATCAGGATTCTAGGGAATTACAAAAGATTGTGACACAAAGCCTAAAACCTACACAGGAGAAAATCAAAATAAGACAGGTGAGGACTGCAGGAAAAAATTTGATTCTGGATATGGAAACTGAAGAAGATATGAATAAAGTAATAAACAGCAAAAATCTAGAACCTCCCAGAAAAAGAAATCCCCTTATGATCATATATGACGTTTTATCGGGCACTAAAGAAGAAGAATTAAAAGAAAATATTTATTTACAAAGTTTTGAAGGCTATCTCTCAAAGGAAGAATTTGATAAAGTTTTCCTTTTAAAATTTAAAGCAGGTCCCAGAGAAAAAGCCACAGTACATCATATTGCTGAAGTTTCAGCCAAAATTAGAAACATGTTAAATAGCAGAGGCAGGGTATTTTTAGGTTTCCAAGCATGTTCAGTAAAGGAATATATCTCTGTTCCAAGATGCCTAAAGTGTTACGATTATGGACATATTGCCAAAAACTGCAGAGGTCAAAGTACAGTTTGTGGGCATTGTGGGGAGAATACACATACTAGAAAAGATTGTAATCATAAAGATAAACCTGTAGTTTGTATACCATGTGAAAAGAGGAAGAAGAAATGCGGGGGGAAAGATAACTGTCCTACTTATAGAATGTATTGGGAGCGAACTGTTTCTAGGATAAACTATGAGTGAGTCACAAACTAAATTAGTGCAACAATCACGTAGGAAACCCCGGCGAAATACACCAAGTAGATTACGCAGAAATTTATTAAGAGTAATTAGACACAAACTTAAATTAAATCAGAATAAAATTAATTGTCAAACACAAACCGATTCAATATATGTTAAACCTGAAGTAATAAATGTATATACTAATGGTAAAACTGATGAATATGAAAATAACTTCATAAAATCAGATTCTAGTAACATGGTATATGCAAAAATTAACGACGATTTACAACAGAAGAATTTAGATAAAAAACAAAGGATAACTGTAGATTACGATGCTATTTAAAAAATAGGAGAAGAAGAGGAAGAAGAAAAACAGAAAGAAGAGAAATATTTAGTAGCAAATAGTAACACATTAATTCCAATGACGAGCACATTACAAAATTTTTACAACAACAATTTTCTATCAGACTTATGGAAATATAGATCAGGCAACTGAAAAAAATGCATCAGGTTTTTAAAACGGAAGGGAAGGTTAATATACCGGAAACGCTTGTGGAAGAAAAGAGGATGCTAACTTGTGATGACGGCAGCGAAGACCACGGACACACGACAGCGAGAGCTCAATGACACCAGATGCTGCGGTCAGCAGTGTTTACGCTGCATTTGACGAAACATTACAGCTCAGCCGTTTAGAGGAAAGAAACAACTTATCAGCAGCTTTAAGGAATATTATACGAACCCTCCACAAAAACAGCTATAAAATTATTTTTCCAATCCCAGATGCTTTCGATAGAATGGCACTAAAAGTTCTAAATATTCCAACCGACCCAAACGAATTATTAGAATTAGTTAAAAAATTTTATAGTAGAAGAAATGAAATCTTGGATCGGGATGAAGTATATAAACATTTTGTTTTATGTTATGGAAGAATTGCTTTTGATGGGTCGCAAGAAATGGCCGCATTGTTATGCGGTGATTAGGCATGATAACCTTGACTATCCCAAAATAATCTCCCAAAAAGCAACACCTACCCCAATATTCCCTCAAACCACCAATCATAGTAATACAGGAATCTTTAAACATAAATCCAACAAAGTCCCGCAAAATAATTATAAAAAGACCAATAGATATCCCACCAATAGTAATTCATTTCTCCAAGTAACAAAATTATTAAGTAACAATAGCAAACTCAAACCTTCCAATACCCCACCTAAAATCAAACCCAAAACCCCACAAATGAGAGGAGTACAATTGGTTCGTGTACATAAACTATCGAGAGTGCTCACTGAAGAAAACAGGAAACTGGGTATTAAACAAAAATGTTTGGCACCCAGAGGTTATGTTCTTTTAAGACGAAATAATGGCAGACTCACACCAATACCCATCAGATTACTTAGATTGGCACAAATAAACGCCCAGGGAAGCAGATTGGTTATGTTGGAAATTAAGAAGATTACAGATGAGTTAAATATCGATATTTTATGCATACAAGAGCCTTATTTAATAAACAAAAAACTAGCATATACCCCTGTTATGGCGAGAGAAATTCACACCGGGGAGAATCCAATGGCAGCTATTATTATAAATAACAATGAACTACAGGTAACCAAAATAACACAACTAAATTATACACATAATAACTGTATACAAATCACTCATGATACAGGAACTTTTATTCTTTCCAACCACTACTTTCAGTACAGCCATGAAATTGAACCATATCTGGAATCGATACGTAATATAAATAGACTATATCCAAATTATGAAGTATTACATACAATGGAGTGAGTGAGTGAGTGTGTTGGGTTTAAGGGCCCGTCGACAACTTGGTCATTAGGGCCCCATACAATGGATGCAAATGCGAAATCTGAATGGTGGCACAATAGTATAAAAGATGAAAGAGGGGAAAAATTGGAAGAGCTTATATCAGAACTTAACTTAAGTGTTCTAAATCTACCTAACAACGCGCCAACCTTTGAAAATCGAGCAGGTGCAACATCTAACATTGACCTGACCCTAGCAAATTTTCACATGGTTAACAAAATAGAAAACTGGAAAGTAGGTTTGGATTATACTACAAGCGATCACAGATTAATTTATGTCAATTACATTTTAGAACCCGGAAGAAATGTATATTTTAAAAAGGAATTTAGATTAAACTACAAACAAACCAACAGGGAGAAATTTCGACAGCAATTTGAAAACGTAAATCTAAACTACACTGGCAATGATCTACATTCTGAAGCCAAAGAATTGGAGAAAATAATTAGACAAATATTGATAAATACCATACCGAAGCGCAAAATTAAGAAATATACAGACAACGTATGGACAGAAGAACTTTACAGCTTACAAGAAAATTAAGGAAAACTAGACGAATATATCAAAAAACTCTAATATATGAAGCAAGAGAAAGAAATCTGTTACTTTACAGAAAAGCTGAACTTAAATTTAAGACAACCCTGCAAGAAATTAGGAAAAAATCATGGCAAAATTATATCGAAAACAACATAGGCCAAAACATTTGGGGAGTACCATATAAAATAGTTATGGAAAAAATAAAAAAACCGGAAGTGTTAAATACTTTGAGAAAAGAAGATGGGATTATTACAACCAACTGGTCGGAATCTATAAACGAATTGCTACGAAAACTACTACCGGATGATAATGACGAGACAGATAATGAGCAAAATAGGATATTAAGAAATGAACTACAGGCACCATATGAAAACAATACAGTCATTTTCCCATTTCATGAAACTGAAATCAAACATACAATTTTAAACCTTAAGAAAAAGAAGGCAGCTGGAATAGATGAAATTAAAAATGAGATTTTGATTAATATAAGGGATAGCTTAACTCCACATTTACACAATATGTTTAATGACTGTCTATGGCAAGGAGAATTTCCCAGAGCTTGGAAAATTGCCAAGTTGACAATACTCAAAAAAGTAAGTGATGAAGTTCCACTTGATCCTAAGTCCTATCGACCAATCTGCTTATTGAACACTGTAGAAAAAGTTTTTGAATCTTTGTTGAGTAAAAGAATAATTGAATTTAGAACCATGATTGGCATGAATGACAACCAATATGGATTTCGGAAGGGAAGGTCTACCGAGGATGCCATTAACACAGTAATTGGAGCCACAAAACATTCACCAAGCAAATATGTAGCCGCTATTTTTGTTGATATTTCTGGCGCTTTTGACAACCTTTGGTGGCCTTTTCTTTTTAAGAGATTAAGAAGCTTAAATTATCCAGTTTCATTATATAGAATTCCTTTAAACTACTGCAAAGATAGAAAAGTGAAACTTTTAAGAATAAATCAAACAATAACTAAGACTATTACTAAAGGATGCCCCCAGGGTTATATATTAGGGCCCACATTTTGAGACATTGTTTTAGAAACACTCCTAGAGGAAGTAGAGCGCGATAATAACTGTCTGAAAGTAATAGCTTACGCTGATGACGTAGTGTTTTTAATAGATGCAAATTCAAGACGAGAACTAGAAGGAAAAAGTAATAATTTACTGCATATACTTTCAATCTGGAGCAAGAGTTCCAAAATGAAGATATCCCCAGCAAAATCTGGATACATGATTTTAAAGGGAAATTTTCAAAGGGACCCAAGTTTAAAATTTGAAAATGAAAAAATAAGAAGAAATAAGAATATGAAATATTTAGGAATATATTTAGATGGGAAGTTAAATTTTAATCATCATACAGAACATGTAAGGGTCAAAGCCGAAAAAACCATGATGAAACTTTCTAGACTAATTCAATTTGATTATAAAATTCCGCTCCATGCTGTTAGCATATATCACACAAGCTTATTCAGCTCAATAATAACTTACGATGCTGCAATTTGGGCTACTGGAATGAAAAATGTGATGATTAGAAATCTCCTAAGAAGGACACAAAGGAAAGTTTTATTGAGATTTGCGTTAGCTTATAAAACAACCCCTACTTTAGCTCTTTTTGTAATAACTGGAATTTGGCCAGTAGATTTAACTCTAAGAATTCGAGGAGCTTATTTTTGGCTTAAAAAAGGAAACTTTAATGCAGTTGCTGATATTTTGGAGCAGTATTGCACTACTAAGCGGGAAATTAAAACTAGACTGATGCATATTTGGCAAGACGAATGGGAGACTATAAATCAAGGAAGGCGTGCCTTTTCTTTCTTCACGAATATCTCCGAAAGATTGGCACTCAGACATTTGAATAATACGAAAGGACTTGTACACTATATATCTGGCCATGGACCTTATGGCACTTATTGGAAAAAGATTAATAAGTTGAACACCGATGAGTGTGACGTATGCTTTAAGCAGGACACACCGGAGCATGTTATGTTTGAATGTCAAAAAAACACAAAATTTACGCTTGAGGAAAGAGAAAATCTACAAGGATATCAGCTCTTTGATATAATACGTAACAAAGATCTGTTTCCACATTTAGAGGCTCCAGCAAACAAGATTAGTTTACACGCTAGAAAGATAATTATAGAACAACCTCGACAAGCAGGAAACATAACGATAAATGCAGCAGAAAGACGATCACACAGAATTCAGACCAGGAACATGACAAGAAACCGTGAAAACCTACATATATATGATGAATTGGAATAGGGCGGCATTTAATTATCAAGACATCGAGGTAAAGGGACCGAGCACAATAGTATACAGTCAGGATGGAGAGGCGGTATATGAGAGGAAGTACTATCGGTGTGAGGCAGGCGACAACCCACGACCAGGGAGACGATGACCAGGAACGAGTGGCGTGTCGAGGCGAAGCGAGGCGAGTCGAGTCGAGTCCTCACCATGTCGGGATTGCTGCATCATGCATTGATAGGAAGATCGGCGACGGATTGAGTGACCGCAAGTGTTAATGATTAAGTGAGTGATAGGATTTTTAAGCGATTTATGATCTTGATTATCTAGTGAATCTAATTAAAAGTAAATAAGTGATTTAGTGATGTGAAAGTTGAACTAGTGAAGTGAAATGTGATTTATTTCATAAAACTCTGGATGTTTAGGTAATAATAGTGAAAGATAATTTTGTAAAAATTATTTAATAATAATTAAATATTAGTGATTTTAGTCTACATTATTATTTTATTAAAATATATAAACTATCTTATTAATCAAAAGCATAATATTTTTGTGTATGTTGTTTTCATATATTTTGGTTATGTAGATTTTGAACTTTATACTACACACATTTTGTAGTTTTTGTGCTGGAAACCAGTACATATACTATGCCGCCGGTAACCGGCGGCAGTTTAGAGTTTTAGTTTATAGCTGTTTCTTTTTATATATATATATATATATATATATATATATATATATATATATATATATATATATATATATATATATATATATAACTGGTTACCAGTTATATTTTATTGGATACCAGTAAATTTTTGTTTGTTTAAAATTTTTAATAAATATGTAAACTTAAATTTAAAAAATATATATATTTATAAAAAGTATTAGTTATAGGTGTAGTTATAATATTAAATTAATGTTTAAGTAATAATAATGATAGGTAATAATGATAATAATGATAATAATAGTAATAATATAATTTATAATTTTATGTAATAATCATAATTAATAATTTAATTTTATATATTTGTTTATTGTTTAGTAATAGTTTGTAGTTGTGAGAGATGTTGTGTATGAAATTTATATTTTGTTGTATTGAGGAGATTAATTTGTTTTAATTTTATTTTTTTTTATTTTTAGATTATACATTTTTTTTATTTTTATTTCTTTTTTATTTATTTATTTTTATTTTTTTAAATATATATATATAAATTTATTTAGAAATTTTACTGTATTTTGATTGTTTGAAATGATTTGTTATTGTTTTAGAGCATTTATTTCTCAGAGTGATTATGTGTTTTGTTTTTATGATATATAATTTAATTTATCTTCATAATTTGTTATATATTATATTATTTTGTAATTTTATTTCAAAAATTTTCTGTGAAGTATGTTGTATGTATGAATGTGTAGAATAAATAAATTTTAAAGATCTGGCATATTAGCCCTGGTGTAAGTAATTAGGTGCCACGGTTATTATACAGATTTTTATTTTTTATTTTTATTTTTGTTATTTATTTTTTTTTTTTTTTTTGCGCATGGCTGTCTGCGCATTGGCTGTCTGCTCATGGCTGTCTGCTCATGGCTGTCTGCGCATTACTGTCTGCTTATAGTTGTCTGCGCATGGCTTTCTGCTCATGGCTGTCTGCGTATTACTCTCTGCTTATAGCTGTCTGCGCATGGGTGTATGCACAATGCTGTCTGCGCATGCCTGGGTGCGCATGGCTGGCTGCGCATGGCTGGTTGCGCATTGCTGGCCGCGTATTGCTGCTGCGCATGGCTGGCTGCACATGCCTGGCTGAGCATGGGTGTCTGTCCACGGTTGTCCCCGCACGACTATCAGCGCATGGCTGTCTGCGCATTGCTGTCTGCGCATCGGTGCCTGCACAATGCTGTCTGCGCATGGCTGGCTGCGCATTGCTGGGTGCATGGCTGGCTGCGGATGGCTGAGTGCACATGGCTGGCTGCACATGGCTGGCCGCGCATGCCTGTGTGCGCACGGCTTCTCCGCATGGCTTTCAGCGCACGGTTGTGTGCGCACGGTTATGTGCGCATGGCTGTCTGCGCATGGCTGTCTGCGCATGGCTGTCTGCGCATGGCTTTTAGCGCACGGTTGTGTGCGCATGGCTGTCTGCGTACGGCTGTCCCCGCATGGCTTTCAGCGCATTGTGGTCTGCGCATGACTATCAGCGCATGGCTGTCTGCGCATTGCTTGCTGCGCATTGCTGGGTGCATGGCTGGCTGCGGATGGCTGAGTGTGCATGGCTTTCTGCTCATGGCTGTCTGCGTATTACTCTCTGCTTATAGCTGTCTGCGCATGGGTGTATGCACAATGCTGTCTGCGCATGGCTGGGTGCGCATGGCCAGCTGCGCATGGCTGGTTGCGCATTGCTGGCCGTGTATTGCTGCTGCGCATGGCCGGCTGCGCATGGCTGGCTGCACATGCCTGGCTGAGCATGGGTGTCTGTCCACGGTTGTCCCCGCATGACTATCAGCGCATGGCTGTCTGCGCATTGCTGTCTGCGCATCGGTGCCTGCACAATGCTGTCTGCGCATGGCTGGCTGCGCATTGCTGGGTGCATGGCTAGCTGCAGATGGCTGAGTGCACATGGCTGGCTGCACATGTCTGGCCGCGCATGCCTGTGTGCGCATGGCTTTTAGCGCACGGTTGTTTGCGCATGGCTGTCTGCGTACGGCTGTCCCCGCATGGCTTTCAGCGCATGGCTGACTGCGCATTGTGGTCTGCGCATGACTATCAGCGCATGGCTGTCTGCGCATGGCTTGCTGCGTATTGCTGGGTGCATGGCTGGCTGCGGATGGCTGAGTGCGCATGGATGGTTGCGCATGGCTGGCCGCGCTTGGCTGTGTGCGCACGGCTGTCTCCCCATGGCTTTCAACGCACGGTTGTGTGCGCATGGCTGTCTGCGCATGGTTGTCTGCGCATTGCTGTTTTTTATTTTTTCTGTTTTTTCATCTTTTCTTATTTTTTCATATATTTTTTTGGATGCGCATGTGTGTCTGCGCACGGCTGTCTGCGAAGGGCTGTCTGCGCATGGCTCCCTGCGCATGTCGGCTGCGCATGCCTGTCTGCGCATGGCTGACCGCGCATGGCTGGCTGCGCAAGGCTAGCTGCACATGGCTGGTTGCGCATATCTGGCGACAAATGGCTGGCTGCAATTGGCAGGCTGCGAATGGCTGGCTGCGCATTGCTGGCTACGCACAGCTGTCTTCGCATTACAATATTTTTTATTTTTTTGACTGCGCTTGGCTGTCTGCGCATGGCTGCCTACGCATGGGTGTCTGCGCATAGCTGCCTGCGCGTAGCAGTCTGCGCATGGCCGTCTTCGCATGGCCGGGTGCGCATGGCTGTCTGCGCATGGCTGACTACGCATGTCTTGCAGCTCATGGCTGGCTTCGCATAGCCGGCTGCCCATGGCTGTCTGGCCATTGCTGTCTGCGCACGGCTGTCTGCGCATGGCTTTCAGCACACGGCTGTCTGCGCATGGGTGCCAACGCACTGCTGTCTGCGCATGGCTGTCTGCGCATGGCTGTCTGCGCATAGCTGTCTGCAAATGGGTGTATGCGCATGGCTGTACTTTTTATTTTTTAATTTTTTTTATTTCTTTATTTTTTAATTTTTTTAATATTTATTTTTTATTTATTTTTTAATCTTTTTATATATTTTTTAATTTTTTTAAAACTTTGCTGATTTTTTTTTTGATTTTTTTTATTGCTTTTTGTCTATGCATGACCGGTTGCCCATGGCTGTCTGCGCATTGCTGACTGCGCATGCCTTGCAGCGCATGGCTGGCTTTGCATGGCCGGTTGCGCATGGCTAGCTGTTAATGGACATGTTAACAACACTTAAAAAGGATAAAGGAGAAATGACCAAAGATTGGCTAAGTTCAGTAAACGTACTTTTAGGCAAATTACTACCGCAGGATAACAGAAATGATGACAATGATACTAACACAAACAAAATATTAGAAATCATACGGCCATATCAAAATTTAGGAGTAGTTTATCCGTTCGATACCACCGAAATCAGTTTAATACTTAGAAACCTTAAAAAGAAAAAAGCTGCCGGATCAGATGGAATAATTAATGAAGTATTGACCTGTATAGAACGTGATCTTACACCAATATTACACAAATTATTTAATGACTGTCTCTGGCAAGGACGCTACCCTTACTGTTGGAAAGAAGCAAGATTAATTATACTTAAAAAAGGCGCAGATAAGGACCCCAAGGATCCAAAGTCATATAGGCCGATCTGTCTACTGAATACTCTTGGGAAGGTTTTGGAAGAATTAATATGTAAAAGATTAAAAGAATTCCGCTTAATGATTGGACTTAATAATAAGCAATATGGCTTTAGGAAAGGTTGCTCTACTGAAGATGCTATCAATAAATTAATAATATCCACTAAAGCTTCAACCTCTAAGTATGTAATTGGAATCCTAGTTGATATTTCTGGGGCGTTCGATAACCTTTGGTGGCCGGCACTCTTTGAAAGATTGCGACTTAAAGGAATTCCCAAATCTTTGTATTTGATTTTATTGGATTATTGTAAAGACCGGAGAGTGATTATTAAAGGTGCCAGTAGCAATGTAATTCGACACATCACCAAGGGATGCCCCCAGGGTTCGATCCTCGGACCAACCTTTTGGGACATCTAATTGGAGACCTTATTAGATGAATTGATAGGTAATAATAATGTAATGGAGATTATTGCACATGCCGATGATATATTATTTTTAATCGAAGGCAACAATAGAAATGAAATTGAGGAAAGGGCCAGGAATTTAACCACAACATTAAGCGGTTGGTGCATGCAACCAAACTACAAGTGGCCCCAGTCAAGTCAGCTTATATGGTGTTAAAAGGAAACTTTAAAAGGAATCCTACAATTAAATATAATAATCAAAATATTAGAAGACAAAACGAAGCAAAATATTTAGGCATACTTTTAGATGATAAATTACTTTTTAGAAAGCATACTGAGTATGTTAGGACAAAGGCAGAGAAAGTTATGATGAAATTAGCCACAATAATGCAGTTTGAATACAGGATACCGTTTAATGCAATAACCTCGTATCACACCAGCATTTTTGCATCCATAATAACGTATGGCGCAAGTGTATGGGCGTTTAGGATGTGGAATGTTCAAATTAAAACCTTACTAAGAAGAACTCAGCGAAAAAGTTTACTAAGGTATACAGGAGCTGTCAACACTACACCGACACTAGCACTATTAGTCTCCATTGGCGTTTGGCCGATCGATTACACCATCAAGTTAAGAGCGGCAATTTTCTGGCATAATAAAGGAGATTTAAGGAAGGTTCAAGACATAGTGGGAAGAAATTGTGCAAATATAAGAGAAATAAAATGTAATTTACTTCTAAGTTTTCAAGAGGAATGGGATAGTACGATCGCCGGAAGGAGAACTTATCATCTTTTTAATAATATTAAAGAAAGATTAAAATTGAAGCATGTGCAGCCCACTAGAGGTTTATTACATTATTTAACTGGGCATGGACTATATAAGACATACTGGCTAAAAATACAAAGGACTGATAACGATATATGTGGCAGATGCAATGTACAGGACACACCTGAGCATGCGCTATTTGAATGTGTTAAGTACAGCGAGCAAACAGGAGAAGAGAGACAGGCACTGAGCGGCAAATATATTTATAACATTATTAGGAATAAGGATTTATACGAGCATCTTCACAAGCTGGCGAACAAAATAAATAAGATTGCGTGGGAGGAGGAGCGATTACCAGCTAGGCAACAACCACATAATGTTAATGTAGTTATAGAACCAAGGAGATTGAGATCTCATCAGATACAAGAGGAAAGAGTAGTAGCACAAGATGAAGAGGTTAATGATAATAGAAATGGAGGAGAGATCGTAGGGAGAGAGAGGAGACGGATCGAGATAGAGGAGATATCAGCAGGGATAGAAGGGGAGATGAGTAGAGATGGAGGAGAAATCAGCAGGGAGAGGTGAGGAGATGGATCGAGATGGAGGAGAAATCGTAGGGAGAGAGAGAGGAGACGGATCGAGATAGAGGAGAGATCAGCAGGGATAGAAGGGGAGATGAGTAGAGATGGAGGAGAAATCAGCAGGGAGAGGTGAGGAAATGGATCGAGATGGAGGAGAGATCAGTAGGGAGAGGAGATGGATCGAGGTGCAGGAGAATTCAGCATGGAGAGGAGAGGTGATGGATCGAGATAGAGGAGAGATCAGTAGGGAGAGGTGATGCATCGAGATGGAGTAGAAATCAATAGGGAGAGCCGAGGAGATGGATCGAGGTGGAGGAGTAAAGCAGGGAGAGGAAAGGAGATGGATCGAGATAGAGGAGAGATCAGTAGGGAGAGGAGATGGATCGAGGTGCAGGAGAATTCAGCATGGAGAGGAGAGGAGATGGATCGAGATAGAGGAGAGATCAGTAGGGAGAGGTGATGCATCGAGATGGAGGAGAAATCAATAGGGAGAGCCGAGGAGATGGATCGAGGTGGAGGAGTAATCAGCAGGGAGAGGAGAGGAGATTAATCGCGCTGGAGGAGTAATTAGCAGAGAGAGGAAAGGAGATCGACCGAGATGGAGGAGTAATTAGCAGAGAGAGGAAAGGAGATCGACCGAGATGGAGGAGTAATCAGCAGGGAGAAGAGAGGAGATCGACCAAGATGGAGGAGAAATCAGCATGGAGAGTAGATGGATCGAGATGGAGGAGTAACCAGCAGGAAGAGGAAAGGAGATCGATTGAGATGGAGGAGAAACCAGCAGGGAGAGGACAGCAGATGGATTGAGGAGGAGAGGTTAGCAGGAGGAGGAAGTATTAAGTGATAAATTATGTGGCGGTGAAGGTGAAGTGAATATTAAGTCGTGGGTAGGAATTTGGGAAGTGATTGAGTGAGAGTTTTAAAATCCCTAATGGTAATAATAATTTGGGAATTATTTGTTTTAATGTTATCAGTGATTTAAGGAGGTAAGAAAAGTGGCATGTTGTGAGTTCGAATGGGGAAGTGAAGAAATATGAATTTGAGTTAAGGATATAAAGGTGATATTAGAAATATATCAAGTAATGTATTTTCCCCTGGATACCAGTATAGTTGGCCGCCGGGCACCGGCGGCCTTTATTGTTAAGTTAGATGTTGAATTTATTATTTTTAACCGGACACCGGTTATTTAATGGACACCAGTAAATTTGTTTAAATAGTGATTTGTAGAAATTTTTTTTTTATGTAGTTATATAAGTATATTATAAAAGGGGGATAAAATGGGAAATAAGTTGTATTTTTTTTAATTTGAATAAAAAATTGTTAATTATTAAATTATATTATTAGTAGAATGTGATATATTTTTGAATGGGAATTATTTTGGTAAGTTGAATTGAAGATTTGTTGTTTTATTGATTTTAAGAAATTTTTAATTAAAATAATGTGTAAATGTAGTTGATTTAATGTTTAGTTATATATTTATTTGATTTATTTTAGTATATTGATTGATTTTTGTTATATGAAATAGAAGTTTTGTTGGTTGTTTTGGTTTGATGATTTAGATATAAAGTTAATGAATTAATTATCATTAGTAATTGAAATAATTGTTTATGTAAATAGGTTAAGAAATTTAATTATATGTTTTTGGAATTTTAATTTGAGCTTTTTTATTTTGATTGCTAAATTATGAATATTTTATTAAATTAAAAAAATTATATATTCATTTAATTAGAAGTATTGTGATTGTTTTAGGTATTAGACGAAATGTTGGTGTTGATATTAGATGTGATGAATTATAATTTAGAGTATGTTTATTTTGTGTATGTTGAAATTTTTTTTAATTTTATTGTATTTTATATTTTTGTTTTGTAGTATTTAGATTTTTAAAACTTGTAGAATATTGTTGTTGTAAATATTTTTGAAAGTTAAATAAACGAATACGGATCTGGAATGTAAGCCCTGGTTTAAGTAATTAGGTGCCAAGGTTTATTATTGCAGGTTTTTTATTTATTTATTTACTTATTTATTTATTTATTTATTTATTTATTTATTTATATATTTATTTATTTATCTACTTATTTATTTATTTATTTGTCTGCGCATAGCTGTCTGCGCTTGGTAGGCTGCGTATGGCCGGCTGCGCATGGCCGGCTGCACATGGCTGCGCAAGTGTGTCTGCGCATGGATGTCTGCGAATGGCTGTCTGCACATGGCTGTATGCGCAGGGCTGCACATGGCTGTCTGCTCATGGGTGTCTGCGCATGGCTAACTGCGCATGGCTGGCTGCGTATGGCTGGGTACACATAGGTGTCTGCGCATGGGTGTCAGCGCATGGCTGCCCATGGCTGTCTGCGCATGGCTCACTGCACATGACTGCGGATGGTTGTCTGCGCATGGCTGTCTGCGCATGGCTTCCAGCGCATGGCAGTCTGCGCATGGCCAGTTGCGTAAGGCCGGCTGCGGATGGCTGTCTGCGCATGGCTATCTGCGCATGGCTGCGTGTGGCTGCCCATGGGTGCTTGCGCATGGCTCTCTGCGCACGGCCGGCTGCGTATGTCGGTCTGGGTGGCTCAGTTGGTTAGACGCAGGCCTACTGATCCCAACGTCGCGGGTCCAAACCCGGCCCAGGTCGATGGTTTTTAAGTGTGCTTAAAAACGACAGCTCCATGTCAGTAGATTTACTGGCATGTAAAAGAACTCCTGCGCGACAAACTTCCGGCACTACGGCGATGCTGATGTGATCCTCGCAATCGACAGCGCCGTTAAACAACGAAAATAGTTTTTAGTTCCGGCTGCGTATGGCCGGCTGAGAATGGCTGGCTGCGCATGGCTGGCAGTGCAAGCCTGTCTGCTCATGTGTGTGGCTGCGCATGGTTGTATGCGCATGACTGTCTGCGCATGGCCTTCAGCCCATGGCTGTCGGCGCATAGCTATCTGCGCATGGGTGTCTGCGCATGAATGCCTGCGCATGGGTGTCTGTGCATGGGAGTCTGCGCATGACTGTCTACGCGTGGCTGTTTGCACATGGCTGCGCATGGCTGTCTGCGCATGGCTCCGAATGGCTGCGCATGGCTGCTCGCATGGGTGTCAGCGCATGGCTGGCTCTGCCTGGCCGGCTGCGCATGGCTGGCTGCGCATGGCTGTCTACGCATGGCTTTAAGCCCATGGCTGTCTTCACATGGCTATCTGTGTATGGCTGTCTGCGAATGGCTGTCTGCGCATGACTGTCTGCGCACGGCTGTCGGCGCATGGCTGCGCATGGCTATCGACGCATGTCTGTTTGCGCATGGCTCCACATGGCTGTCTGCGCATGGCTGCGAATGCCTTTTCATGACTGTCTGCACATGGCTGTCTGCGCATGATTGTCTGCGCATGGCTTTCTCCGCATTGCAGTCTGCGCATGGCTGTCTGCGCATGGCTGTGTGCACATGGCTGCACATGGCTGTCTGCATATGGCTTCGCATAGCTGTCTGCATATGGCTTCGCATGGCTGTCTGCGCATGGCTATCTTCGCATGGGTATCTGTGCATGGGTGTCTGCGCATGGGTGTCTGCGCATGAGTGTCTCCGCATGGGTGTCTGTGCATAGGTGTCTGCGCATGGCTGTCTGCACATAGCTGCGCATGGCTGTCTGCGCATGGCTGCGCTCGGGCGTCTGCGCATGTCTATGTGCGCAGGGCTGCACATAGATGTCTGCGCATGGTTGTCTGCGCATGGCTGTCTGTACATGGGTGTCTGCGCATGGCTGTCTGCGCATAGCTGTCTCTACATGGCTGTCTGCGCATGGCAGTCTGCGAATGGCTGTCCGCACATGGCTGGCTGCGCATGGGTGTCTGCGCATGATTATCTACACATGGGTGTCTTCGCATAGCTCTCTGCACAAGGCTGCGCATGGCTTCTGCGCATGGCTGGCTGCGCACGGCTGGCTGCGCTTGGGAGTCTGCGCATTACTGTCTGAGCATGGCTGGCTGCGCATGGGTGTCTGCGCATGATTATCTACGCATGTGTGTCTTCGCATAGCTCTCTGCACAAGGCTGCGCATGGTTTCTGCGCATGGCTGTCTTCGCATGGCTGGCTGCGCACGGCTGGCTGCGCTTGGGAGTCTGCGCATTACTGTCTGTGCATGGCTGGCTGCGCATGGCTGGCTGCGCATGGCTGGATGCGCTTGGGAGTCTGCGCATGACTGGCTGCGCATGCCTGACTGCGCATGGCTGCGCATAGCTGCCTGTACATGGGTTGCTGCGCATGGCTGTGCCCGTGGCTGTCTGCGCATGGCTTTCTGCGCATGGCTGGCTGTGTATGGTTGGCGGCGCATGGCTGGCAGCACATGCCTGTCTGGGCATGGCTGTCTGCGTATGGTGGGCCAAGGCTGGCTGCGCAGTGCTGTCTGCGCATAGCCCTCTGCGCTTAGCTGTTTGGGCATAGCAGACTGCGCATGGCTGTCTGCGATTGGCTCTCTGGGCATGGCTGTCTGCGCATGGCTGTCTGCGCATTGCTGTCTGCACAAGGCGGTCTTCACTTGGCTGCTTTTCTTAAAACGAGAATATTAGGTAACTAAATTTAAGGACCCTGGGCTCATCTAAGCATAATTTCACCCATTTCATTCCTTGATATGAAATGGTTAAATGTCATACATATTTATTAATCTTGTTCTTTGTTTAGGAGGATTTATGTACAGATTCATCACCAAAACTAGCAATTTTTCTAATTTGTTAAAAGATAAATGTGCTCCTATATGATCTAAACATATATTGTATTTGTTTGATCCAGGTCAGCATTTCATATAATTAGTCTTATAAATCATATTTAGTTAATACGCTTCTTTTCCTCTCACAAAAAATTTCCCTTTGCAGTGTCACTGCCAGAATGGTATCAGCTGGGACAAAAGTGTTAATTTCCTGAGAAATTCTACTAATCTCCAAAATGGAGGAAAAAAGCATTTAAGGGCTCTAGATATAAAAAATATGGCTAAATTTGGTTTTCTCACTAATTTAAGAAATGAGAAAAATGTGCAAACTTAAGTTACATATTCTCAGAAAGTGTCGCCTTGTCTGATTTACTAGTATTCCCTATACCCAGTTTTCACTCTCATTTATATGTCGGGTTGAATTTGCAGCCTAACTTACACATCTGGTTCAGATTTTACCGCTAGTTAACTTCTTTCACTGCCACTTTGATGTTGTGAACTAGTTCAACTATTACTTTACTTTGTTCCATGATATTCACATTCCTTTTAAAAAAAAAATAGATGGGCCGCACCCTACCCGCACAGGTAGCGGTCACCCGGTCATTCTCCGGAATGCATTCTACATCGTCCCCCGCTGCACTTCATTTTCTTGGAATTGATAGAGCGGTGTAATGTCACAATCCCTCTGCGACCACTTCGAGATGGTGGTTTTCTCTCTTGGAAGTCAAACCAGGGTACAAAATCATTAAAAGTTTGTGGACGGGGAAGCATTTTAGCACTGTGTTTCATTGTTTCGCTATATAAACCACCCCAATGGGATATGTTATTGGGGGAAACTCTGGGTGGGGGAAGTTCTACCCATCCCTGCTGGGATTTAGCTCACTGAGTCAAACCCATAATGTCTTCAATCCCATGATGTAACAGAACTCTCCGAACTTGACCATTATCACAAATAAACTCACAAAAGTATCACTCCTTATTTCAGTTTCTCATTAACTCCTGTACACACTGACATACTCGCTGACTCGCTTTCAAACACTGCAGGACTCCTTTTGACAGACTGCAAAACCTGCTCGCATTGTAAAATTAAATAATGTGTAATCTTAATATCTCTGTTACAGCTACTTAAAATCAAGCCTAGCTAGTGAATTTCACTCCATCCCTTAGGTTGGCACTCTCAGTCCTGCAGGCACAGTATCCTACACATATTACTTTCTAGCCATAATTCTGCTGTAAAAGAAAACTTCCATAGGAAGGACTCTTCCCTAAGTGAACTTCAAACAAGAAGTATTATAGTCCCAGAACATCAAACTGCTGGTAAAGAAGTGCCAGCTCAGAATAGTGGAACGGTTCCCTTACACTTCTAAATGATGATACGTTTGTTTGAAATGACTGACTCTTTTGATCTCCCACTAGTTTTGAATATCACTGAATTTATGGTTAGTACATTTTTTTATCTTATGAGTCTACGAAGTACCGTTTATTTGATTCAATAATGCACACTTTGTCTTACAAGGAAACCTTAAAGGATTGACATGCACTTACTACAGCAAAAATGTAGATATCAATGTAATATGTTTTCTATGAAATAAAGCTTGTAATAACGTAATACATTTCCATAATAAATACTTTTTTCTTTTTAATAGATTTATTGACTCGTGTTGCAGTATGCAAGTTTTATTTAATATTACATGCATTGAGTCAATGCATATATACATTCGTTCTATACATTTCTTATCCTAGTATCTGATTTCTGTATTAACTGCCTTAAAATACATTAAAGGTAATTTTGGCCAGAAATTGTAAAACTGTTTTTTCCGTTTTTGTTAGCTCACTTCTGTTTCTTGTTCATTGTCCACGTGTTATTACAGCTTTATGAGAACTTCTATTTCTGTTTTTTGTTTTACACTCCCACTTCCATACTGAAATATACCATGTCATCCAATCAATATGCATTAAAACTTGCAATTCTTGATTTACCTTCCCATTTTTTCCTTTTCCATTGCAATAGCTTGCTACCAGAAACTAATATGTAATACTGATCTCCCATATTCAAGTTGTTCTCGGGCTTCGAGCCTTCATCATGATCATGGGAGAGATGTACACTCCCGAAACGTCGATGGCTTTTCATCACTAAACCTGGTTCGAAACCCGAGAACAACTTGAGTATGTTCGTCGCCAGGAAAGCTTCAAATCATATTTTGATCTCCCATATGTTGTATTCAAGCACATCTTAAGTTTCATTCATGCCTAAGCAAAGATATATTGTTAGTAAATTAATGTGGATACAACAACCGGATGTGTTGTTTGTCATTGGTAGAGAAAGTTATGTAAATACAAGTAGACTTCTCTAAATCTCAGCTCAAAATGCACCAAGGCCACAATATTTTTACTTTCTCTACTACATATAGTAAACTAGAAATATTGTCTTACACCCAAAAATTCGATGTCGAGATTCCAGTGGAAATGTATATTTTCAGACCCCTGAATCCCAGAAAAAGCTCTGAGTGTGTGTGTGTGTGTGTGTGTGTGTGTGTGTGTGTGTGTGTGTGTGTGTGTGTGTGTCTGTCAGTCTGTGGACCGCATAACTCAAAAATGAAAAGTCGGGTGAGAACCAAAGTTGGTATGGAAGTTTAATATCTTTCAAGGGTGCGACACGAAGGTTTTGAAGAAAATTCCTCCTCCCTAAACTACCCTTTACATGGAAAATTTATAAAAAAATGTTGATTTTCTTTAAAATCGCTCTAACGACTTTTATTCAAATACCATATGTTTGAAATATTTTTATAGCAAATCAAATGTATATTTTGAATTTTCTGGCTATAGCCCATGTAGTTCGGAATCACCATTACAGCTCGACACAGTACACACTTAAAACTTAAAATATAAACTGCGAGTTCAAAATACTGATTATTATAGGCACTATCAGTAATGATAAGTGGACACAATCATTTATTTATTTGCCACTTAGAAACACAGTATGACATGACAGAACATATATCCATACACGTACCATGTGGTAACTTTACTTTTCGTTTAATAAAGTATAACTTTGTAATATTAAATGACAGTTTGAAAAAACTAAGAGAGAAATGTCCTAAAATAGAAGTGAAGTGAAGAAGTGAAAGAAAACCATTGCCAATGGAAAGGCTACCATTTATTATACAAAACATTCAATTTGTTAAGTACTAAGTTACTTAACACATAATACGTTTATGTACCATGAGAAATTAAGGGAAACGATTCAAATATATAGAAGTATAAATATTATTTGAATGTTCTGGCACTTCGGCTATCAGCATTTGCCTCTTAAATTTGAATATAGAGATATGTTCAAAACGAAGTCAAATCAAACAGCAGTCTGCACAGAAATGGTCTGATCCAAGTGATCAACGTTGAGTTGAGTTCAGCACACAGCTGTAAGAGTGTAAACAATGCTTGTCTCTCGCAACACTTGCTTTGTGGAATGTTCCTTGGTCGTCACACAAGACTATCAGTTATTTCTATAGCCCGGAACTTAGCCAACATTAATGATATGAAGCTCTCCTGGCGTTAGTTATTGATGATAGTTTCTTGGGCTGGCTATCAGCCACGTGAAATTTGGGTAACTGCCCAAGCTTTCAGCGACTAAGTCTGCCGCCATTCTCAGGGGAACTGGCTCTTAGCCCGACAAACTCTCATCAATTAGGCATAACTTCCTATTGTATTTGGGTGGATAAATTAAAGAGTTAAGTAGAGTTAGGTTTGGGTATGGTGGAGCCATTGTTCGTTTTGTCTATTTTAAAGTTCAAAGTCCTCCTTTGCCTGTTTTGGATCGTTATGGCTTTTGCGAAATTTAAAAATGCAAATAAAGAATTCAATTATTGGAAGTGACAAAGTTACACAAATCATCAAACGACTGAAATTTGGCAAGATATGTGAGGTATTCGCTGCTCTATCAGCGGACGAAGTTGCTTCACTTCACGAAGTAAACAAGTTGTACAATAACAATCTGCCATTTATAGCAGATATATAGTAGACTGCTACCGATAGCAATTTTGAAGTTGGAGAAAAAAAGTGATACACTAATGTCATTCATGTGATGTTTGAAGACGTAATACATTAATTGCTGCACGAGAGGAAGGGAAAAGTGTAAACGTATTGTGAGTGCTAATGTGGGCCTAGATAAACTTAAGAACATTTGGGATGTTCTCCAAGATGAACGTTCCGTTGTCCTTCCGAAGTAGCTTGTTCTAAATATGCTCCGGTCACTTCAGTGGAAGTAGAACGTTCGTTTTTCACGATGAAAAATATTCTCTCTGACAGAAAGCTGACTATGACAGTTGTCACCTTGAAAAAATAATATGTTCGTGCTTGTAATGTAGAACAATAACAGTAAGTACTTTATCTGTTAAATATTTTATTAGTTGTCTCGGTGTTTTCTTTAAGACTATTCTCCATTTTCATATTTGATCAACATCTATATTGATTATCTTACCATTTTGGGTATTTTAAGCTTCCTTTTGCCTGCCTGTTTCATCGAACTAAACATCTAAACTTACGAAATCCAGTTATTATACAAGAAAGATAATGAAAATGTGTACCTAAATATCACATTTTAGGTAAAACACTATTATCTCTAAACTGTTCTTTTCTGTTATTACAAATGCCGCATAGAACACTACAAACAGATGAATTAACTCAGATATTTAAATATGTTACAATTTCACATAATGCCACTGGAAGGCTTTGTGACGTGAAGGCAAATGAAAGCTGTTTTAGGTTTCCTGGAAAAAGAACGTAAAAGTGCATTAGGAAAGAGAAACAGATACTAAGTGTAATAGATAAAAAGGAATAATTATTACCTAAACGACAAGCATATATTTTGTAGCGCTCTCTCTAGAATGACAGGAACCGCCACATCTAAAATGTAGAGTATGAAGGGTTGAAGTGTTTCAGCTCCTATGAGAGAAGGCATGTTAATGTGCATGCTGTCCTGGGCTTTCCTATTTGCCAGCTGTGTGTTATACAGGTACCCACAGCCAATTAGAAATAGAGACCTCCGCACAGAACAATATTTAGTTGGTGACGTAAGCAATGTAGATCGGTGTATAAATCAATGTGAGCAAGGAACAAAGGTCATATACTAATTATATTATGGATATTGTTTAGATAAGCTTACGCAAGCACTTGGTCAGAATTTCGGCAAAGTCCCACTCGGCAGTGTGTACGAATGGTCAAGAAATTTGCCCAAGTTGCTGCGTTAATGCAGCGCTGTCAACAGCAGAATGTCCCTAGGAGTTTGTTGCCAATAGTAAGTTTGAATGTTTTTGCGGGAGTCGGCAGTATGCTGCTGGCCTTCTTAGAAGCAGCTAGTGCAACGGATCGTTTTATCAGTATATTAGATTTGGCGCCTCTGTGCTTTAATGAGGAGTCGTGCATGCAGTTCCTGTACGACGAGGGCATGCTGAGGACTCGAATGCTATGCAGGGAATGTGATGTGCCCTAGGGCGAAGCCTACAGTCCCCCATTTGTGCCATCCCAGAGCATGGGGCTCCGTAAATGGATTTTCTCTCCACTCGAAAATTAAAAAATAAATAAATGAAAAAGAACATTAATTTATAAAAATAATATAAATATAATAATATAAGACTATTAAATATAATTTGTATATATAATATAATATTAAATAATAATAATAATAATAATAATAATAATAATAATAATAATAATAATAATAATAATAATAATAATAATAATAATAATAATAATAATAATAATAATAATAATAATAATTATAATAATAATAATAATAATAATAATAATAATAATAATAATAATACTAATAATAATAATAATAATAATAATAATAATAATAATAATAATAATAATAATAATAATAATAATAATAATAATAATAATAATAATAATAATAATAATAATAATAATAATAATAATAATACAATAAAATAATATAATATGTTGATTTCTAGTGCCTTGCATCTGGCAATGAAGCCATTAGCATTATATCATAATATAATATAAAATAAATAAAAAAGAACGATCAATAATAATATAAAGATGATCTATAATATAAATCTAATAACATTAAAAATAATAATATAAAATAAAATAAATAAACATAAAAAGAACGATAAATAGTAAACATAATAAAAATATAATAACATTAAATAATAAAATAATAATAAATATAAGTCTAATATATAGTACTATATATAAATAATATGTAATATAAATGTAATAATCATCATCATACGCGATAGCGGTAGGTCTGTGGCGTCAACAGCGCGAGTGAGTGCATTTGTGTTTAATGTGTTGGCAACGAAAACTAGTATAGTGTAAAAAGCAATGTTGGCAGATGTGAAAATCATCTGCTACTCATGCAGTGAAATCTAGTGGGCGATTGTGAAACTACTGTCGGCGCATGCGCAGTAAGTTCGGACTTAGAATCTGGCTGGCAAGTGGAAAGTGAGCTGTTCTAAACTTTAGCCCTAATTATTTCTATATGAGCATTTTAACGCATGATGCTTATATTTTATATATATAGCCAACTCTCAATTCAAAAAAATTATTGCAAAATATTACTATGAAAAATCAAAGAATAAAGGATGGGAACTACCAAACATTCAAACAGTCATTCCTGAGTATCCTCGAAAAATAGCAGTTGCAACTTTCAGGTTGATTACAGGACATGATTGTCTGGAAAAACATTTAAACAGAATTGGGATATATTCTTCACCACTCTGTCCTCTATGTGATCTGCAAGAGGAAATGGATCGAGACCACCTTCAAATATGCCCGGCCACTTCTAGTGCCCCATCCATCACTGAAAAATATTGGAGAGCAAGAGGATTAATGACTTCGTTGTCAGAAATCCAGCATTAGCTAACAACATAGTTGTTTTTTAAATAAAACAATCATAATTGGGGATTTCAATGCCCATTCCAAAAGATGGGGTTATGAGAAAGTGGATTCCACAGGGCAAATATTGAAAGAATTTTTGAATACCACAACCTTTGAACTGATTTATGCTAAAGAAGATCCCAAAACCTTCATACATTACTCTGGAGCAGGCAGTAACCCAGACCTCTTGTTAGCTACAACAGATATGGTTTCAAAAATTAAAAAAAGAAAAGAAAAAAACAAGTTATAGAAGACCCAAGTTCTGGTCACAGAGTAGTAATTGCTGATATAAAACTAGATAATACAAATAACAGTCACAATCACACAAATCTCTATTGGAACTTCAAAAAGGCAGATTGGAACAAATATAAAACTGAATTGGAACATAAATATAAAGAAACAAACAAACTCACAGCTGCATGACCACCCAGATCATATGAACAAAAATTTCTGTAAAGTCATCCTAGAAACTGCAGAAAAACATATTCCTCGTGGAAGAATATAAAAGTTCAAACCCTTTTGGAACCCTCAGTTAGAAGAACTGAAAAAGCAAAGGGATATAGCTAGAAATACAGCTGAACAAACAAAAAAACATGTTGGATACACAAATACGGCATAAGAAATGTGCCTCACTAAAAAGAGAAATTAATACAGCTAAAAAGAATCACTTTAATAATTTCTTAGAAAAAGTGGACTATAGGTCAGATGGCAACAAAGCCAATAAGTTCATAAACAATGTCAAGGACTGGAGAGAAATCAAAGCACACCGATCATACACAACAATAAGATATTAACAAATAATGCAGCTATAGCTGAAACATTCAATAAAGATTATGCTAATTCACATAAAGTAACCAGAAATAATAGAAACGAACATAAACAATTTAAGAAAGATTTGGAACAAGAAAGAGAATGTAATCCTAACACTCAATATAATATCTTTTATTAAAATTTTAATATCCAAGAACTGAACATTACAATAAATAATCTAAAAAACAAAATGTCTCCTGGACCAGATCACATACATCCAGAATTCATAAAAACCTTGGAAAAACAGCAAAACAAAAACTACTAAAACTCTACAATCTATCCTGGAACACCACTGTACCTGTCGAATGGCGAAAAGGAATAATTGTCCCACTCTTGAAGAAAGATGAAACAGCATCAGAAATAAAAAGTTATAGACCAATAGCTCTTACTAGCATAATAGCAAAAGTGATGGAAAGAATGGTGTCAAATAGGCTAAATTGTTTTCCAGAATCCCAAAATTTAATTACCCCATGTCAAGCTGGATTCAGAGAGTTCCACTGTACAAATGAACCAGTCTTACTTCTCAGTCGAGCAATCAAAAACCCCTTCAATAGAAAAGAAGATTATGTATCAGCTTTTATTCATTTTCAAAGTGCATATGGTTCTATATGCAGAATAAAACTGCTAAAGAAAGTAAAAAAAAAAACAGGGATACAAGGTCCAATGTTTTCATGGCTGTGACATTTCCTAACACAACGCTTTATTGCTACCAGATATGGAAGAAATATATCTAAATACAAACAAATACACCACGGCTAACCACAAGGTGCAGTGCTCAGCACTACACTTTTTGACATATTTATTAATGATCTACCACAACAAATACAGGAATCAAGTGCGAAGTGTACACTATTTGCTGATGACTTAGTAATGTGGACTTCAAAACTAAAAAGCAAAAGCACAGAACTAGAGAAACCATGCAACAATCCTTAAACAACCTACAACAGTGGACCAAAGAAAATTTAATGACTGTTAATGCAAAAATATAAACTATCAAATCATTTCACTAAGAAAAAAACCACTAAAAATAAAAATAAATTTTGAGAGTCAACAATTAATAGATACAAAGGAAGCAAGGTATTTAGGAGTTACATTTGATACCAAACTTACATGGACCAAACAAATAGAAAATGTAATACAAAGAGCAGAGCAGAGCAACAATATATATAAAGCCATTATTTACTTACTGCAGCGATTTCTTGTAACAGCAAACACAAAAAATTCAAATCTTTCAAAACCAAATTCTGAGACTAATTAAAGGTGCTATCAAAACCACACCAATACCAGCTATGGAAATACTAACCAACCAATACCCCATTGAATATGAAATAGAAAAAGCGGCTCTTATTCAACACGAAAAGTTGATCAGACTCCCATTCAATACATGGCACAAGAGAAATTTTTACACATACACTAAAGACTCAGGAGAGCTTTCTTTCCAAAATTCAAGACATCAATAAGAATGTATACCTTCCTAATTAAAAGGAAAACTTCATATTTAAAGCCAATCCGACACAAACATTAGACACCAGGTATTATTTACACCTTACAGAAGAAGTTAAAAAAAGTGATACTCCAACTAGTGTTCTAAAATTATTGGCATTAGAGACAATCCATACTAGATTTCCAGAACACGAATGGCTCCATATTTATAATACTGGATCACTGATATCAAACCAAGATGGACCAGGGGCTGGAGTCATGTGTCACCTCTTTTCCTATTCCAAATCTTTAAGTTATGGAACTACAAACTTTGATGGAGAAATTGAGGCAATTCGAATGGCCCTACAAAATCCTTTGTATGAAATTTCACATTTTCATCAAGCAGTTATTCTCTCAGATTCCAGGGCAGCAATTATAGCAATTACTTCCAAGATGTCACCAAAAAACCAAGCAATTACAGAATGGTGGAGAATCCTTACCCATCTAACCGCACTTCAAAATCACCCAGTCTTCCAATGGATACCAGCTCACTGTGGACTGAGTGGTAATGAGAAAGCCAATTGTGCAATGTGCAGAAACCTATAGCTAATCTACCATTTTATGCAGCTATGAAAAATCAAAAAATAAAAGATGGGAGCTACCATACATTCAAACAGTAATTCCTCAGTATCCTCGAAAAACAGCAGTTGCAACTTTCAGGTTGATTACAGGACATATTTGGCAAAACATTTAAACAGAATTGGGATATATTCAGCACCGCTCTGGTCTCTATGTGATCTTCAAGAGGGAATGGACCAAGACTACCTTCAAATATGCTCGGCCACTTCTAGTGTCCCATCCGTCAGTGAAAATTATTGGAGAGCAAGAGGGTTAATGACTTCATTGTCAGAAATCCAGCATTAGCTAACAATATATATTATATAGTGCAGTTTCTCATAGTGCAATAGCGGTTTTGTTCCTTTTGGCAATAATCCAAACCCGCAGGATTATTAGCTAAAAGAATTATTCCACCTTGTAATATATCAGTTTTAAAAGCACACATTTATTGTTCATTACAGAACTATGGATTTTTATCATTAAATAATGTGGGGAACGAAATAAGATTAATGTATTTCACATATTCATAAGGCTAGTATTACGTTGAATTTTCATTTGTTTTCAATAAAGATCTTATTTACTTTTCAAGTGCTTGACTAAGTCTATGTTGTATAAGATACATATCACAGTGTCCATAACTAATAGCGTTTTGGAACCTCTAAGACAAGAAACCCTAGTTGCAGTGTACAGTTCCCTCTCTTATACACTTATCTGTAAACTTCTGTTCATGCCAAAGGTATTTTTGACTTCATGCATTTTGAATGGACTACACCAAAACGTTCTCATGAGCATTTAGAAAAGTCCAATATAAATTTGCACAACTTTCTCCACCAGTGACAAATGGTACATTTCATTTTTCTATCCACATCACTTTACTCACATAACATTCATGATTTAAAGTTAAGCAGGATGTGCTTTTCAATATGGAAGTGGGAGTGTAAAATTACAACTAACTGCAGACAGAGAAGTTCTCCTGAAAAGTGTAGTAAGAACATGTGAGCAACTGGGCCATTAACATCAGTGAACTAATAAAAGCATAGAAACAGCAGTTTTTCAAATTAGTTACTATGTTACCTTTGATTAATTAGAAACGTTTACTTGAATTTCAAGGCACTTAATGCAGGGAACAGATACTAAGCTAAGGGTTGGATATATAGAAACGTATATGTATATACGATAAGCTATTTCAATGAATGCAAGAAAAAGACAAATTGCTGAATGCGACTGTGTCCTCTGGTACATTGAGAATAGGATCATAGGGTATTTGGGAAGATCTGTGCGTTTTGGTTGAACTTAAAATTTCCATCTTTCAGTAACAGGAACAGTTTTGGAGCTTGTGCAGTAGGAAGACGGTCCATGAACCGGAGGAAAAGCGACAGCGGTGGTGGCTACAGGGCAAATTTGTGTACCTATATCCCAATTTGGCACCTGTTTTAGAACTACTGAATTAAAAGTACAAAACTTCAGGATAGAAGGTTGTGGAGCAAATCTCGTTTCTAGGTTTCACAGGATAAACCTTCTTTCATTCTTAGATCCTGATTGACCTCGTTCATGTAATGTGGACAGTCGCGGGAAGCCCCTGGATACACATTTCTACAGTTCACACAGCCTGGAGCAGATGGACAAACTAGCAACCTTACTACAGTTGAAGCTTTACAAGATGTCTTAATGTGGTCATAGCCTTAGCACTGGAAACAACGGATAGGTTGTGGCATTTAGTTGAACAGCTATAACCTCATTATCTGCCTTTGTATTCAGAGGGAGGTGGAACCAATCCAATATAATAAACAGCGTACGGGTGGGCACGTGGACAAGAACAACTTCCGTGACACCCTGATACAACTCATAACCCTGGATCTCCTCCAAAATGCCATACAACAGCGGAGTGGTAATGACGTTCTTGGAGGAGTTTAGACTACAGTGGTTCTCAACAGGATATGATTGATATCTGTGGAGTAGTGTAATTCTCAACAAGAGAACATGACCTGAGGTGGTACAGGAATAAAACTGTTTGAGTATCTAAATTTTAGCATGAAAAGAAAAACTAATAGGTTAAAAAAACAAGTTAAATAGATTATGCCAAAAACAACAGAAATTGAATATAAATGAGCCAAATAATCAAACAAATAATGTAATTAATTTATCAAATTGTAACTTTGAGAAGGAAATAAATTTTCTAAACAAAGGTATGAAAACTTGTGTAAGTTTTTCAAAAAAAAAACACAGATGATTTTGTTGCAGATATTGAAATTGCCAGTCAAGATTTAAATTACATTAATAAATCTTTGATTAAAATGAAATGCTCTAAAATTTTGAAAGATATAAATAAAAATCATCCTAAAAGTAATTATAATCAGATTATTAAATCATTGAAAGAAAAGGATGTAATTTATACTAAAGCCGACAAAGGCAACAAAATTGTAATTTTAGATCAATCTGATTATATTAATAGAGTAGAACTTTTGCTTGAAAGTAAAGATTATTTAAAAATTGATAATGGTCCTTTAAAATCATGTATTTCAACTTTTAATAAAACTCTCAATGAATTGAAAATGATACCCAAAAAAGAAAAAAGTATTTTAAAAGTCAATAATCCTGTTTTACCCAGGTTGTATGCACTTCCAAAAATACATAAACCAGGAAATAAAATGAGACCCATTATCAACTCTATAAATTCACCTACATATAATTTAGCTAAATGGTTAACAAAAAAATTTAGTACTTTTGAAACATTTGAGAGTTTAAGTATTAAAAATTCTTTTGAACTAGTAAAAAAGATTAATAACCTAGTATTATCTGATATTGATAAACTCGTTTCTTTTGATGTTATTGCGTTATTTCCTAGCATTCCTAGAAAAAAGCTTTTGATTTTTTTAAAAAAATGGTTAAAATTCTTTAGAATTAGACAATGACTTAATAGATGATTTTGTAAAACTTACAAATCTTTGTTTAGATCAAAATTTCTTTAGTTTTAATGGTAATTTTTTTTCAACAAACTTCTGGCTTGGCAATGGGTAGTCCACTTTCGCCATTTCTTGCTAATCTTTTCATGAAACTCAAATTACAAAATCATTCCCTCTAATTTTTAAAATATGGTATAGATATGTGGATGACATTTTTGCTGTTGTCCCTAAAAAACAGATAAATGATGCTTTAAAACTTTTAAAATTACAAGATAAAGCTATACAATTCACTTTGGAATCTGAGAATAATGGATTCCTTTCATTTCTGGACTTAAAAATTAAAAGACATAACAATAAATTGAAATTTGGTATTTACAGAAAATATACTCATACTGATAATTACATAAAATATAAAAGTTTTAATCCTTTTGCACATAAATTTGCTGTTTTTAATAGTTTAATTTATAGGTTAATAAATATACCCCTTAATAAAGATGAATTTGACATAGAATATAAACACATTATTAACACTGCAGTAATTAATGGTTTTAATACAGATTTTATACATAAAAGGATAGAGGAATTTATGTATCAAAAAGGCTGTCAAAGAAGTTTCAACCCTTAAAAAAATAAAAGATAATTGTATTTTTAAAAAGTTTACTTACCATCCATGGGCTAATAAAAAATGTACAAGGATTTTTAAAGAATATGGAATAAATTTGGTCCCTCAAAATAAATTTAATATACAAAATTTACTTAATTTTTCAAAAAAAGATAAAATATCAAATTATAAAAAATCTGGCATTTATCAATTTAGCTGTTTAGATTGTGATAAAGTTTATACTGGTAAAACTAAACGTCATCTAGAAACCAGAATAAAAGAACATTTTAGAAATATTAAATATAAACAAACTGATAAATCAGCTGTGGCAGATCATTTTTGGTCATTTAATCATGAAATTAATTCAGAAGTTAAATTATTAAAACAATTAAGTAATCCAATAGATTTAATGGTTTGGGAAAAAGGTTTTATTTTAAAAAACAGGAACCGTGTTATGAACTTCGAATTACCATCTATAGATTGTATTTATAAATTTTTGTTTTCAGAGATTGGTAAATAAAATTTGAATAAGAGGAATTGCTTTTTCAGAAAAAATAAAAGATTGTAGCTTGGTAACGAGTTTGTTTATATGGCTTTGAGAATGAGCTGGACATAGCTTGAAACCCCAGGGTCAGCACCAAAACAATAAGATAAGTGAAGTTTTTAGTTTCTAATTTGTTCTTACTTTAGAATCTTGTTGCTTCACTGTTAATAGCTTCAATTTTTCCATATTTAAATTACCTTTCATATTTACTATGTACACTAGATTCTTGCATATTTCAGATAAAGGCTGGGTGAGATTACCTTGGATTTGGGAAATACATGAAGCACTATAATCCTTATCTGGAAACAAACTGCAACAGCACCTGCACATTACATCATCAACCCTCTGGTATAATAGTTCAGTCTAAGTGAATCTAAATTATCTCATTCTGTTTCATGAATCAAACTATTACAATGATAGGCATTATTATTATATCTGTGTAAGAATAACTATAGAATGTTATAGTTAAACTGAACTGCCTTATGTAAAACAAGAGATGATAAGCTAAGCAAGAAAAGTTGTGTGTATATACCTTTGTCTCTCTAAACATCCTCACACACTATCGCCAAGAGGCACAAAAGTATGTAATAAACATGTCGGGTGTACACTAACTGGATTTGTGAGATTCTATTGTATTTCAGGTGGTTTAAGGTTTAAAAATAAAGTAAAACTAACATTGGGTAGGTAACTCATAGCTTTTTAAAGATACAGAACTGCCATAGGAAATGTCAAAATTCTATATATCGATTAGATAGAATGATCTCATACGTTTACATCAAAATATAAAAATAATAGTAAGATACTAGTAAAATACTATAATGATAGTAAAATGAAGATTGAACCGATTTAACCTCACCTCCCTGCTACACACATTTCATATGAAACATGTGATTAACTTTCTGACGACAATTCACACGAACAGTACAGCAGCTATAGATCACATTTTTCTAGACTCAGACAAAATTCCACATTACAATTTAACTCCTATCGTAAATGGCACGTCAGATCACAAGATAAGCTATTGTAGGTAAGAAATGGAATGATAGTAATAAAAGCAAATTATAACAAGAACCAATAGTGATGAGAATATAAATAAATTTAAATTGCTATTGAGAAATGAAAAGTACACTTATGTCTGTGTCCACACTGAGATAACAACCTATTTGATGCTACCTCAAACTTAATGCTGTTATCATTTGAAGTTATTTTCCCTAACAAAAAAACAAAACCATCACAGCCAATGAAGGTTAAATCTTGGATTACTTAAATATGAGGAAGTTCTGAGCAAATAAAGGAAATTTGTTCCTCATATATCACAATTTATGGCCCAAATATAACAGTACACTACAATGCATGTTGTAAAATACTTAAGAGTAATCAATGAAGCAAAAAGAAGGTATTACTCACTTGCTATTGAGGAATATAATAATAAAATTACAACTGTATGGAATATAATAAAAACAGTAGTGCAATGAAGTAATCTAAACAGTAATAATGCTCACATAATTATTGCAAAAGAAGAACCCCTTATTACACTGTGTTGTACTGAAGTAACCCAACATTATAAAATAGCTTAATAGCATATAATTTTATATTACACTGGCAAGGATATCAGAACAAAATATTCATTTTAAGTTGATTTATGTTATAAAACATGTATTTTTATTATTAATGTTGTACAGTTTTTATAAAAAAAAAGAAGGAACAGTGATGCATTTTTTTTGTACAACTTACCTTAATATCATTGATACATGAATCTTCTCTTTCCAACAACCAATCTTCTTCCTTAATATCTATCTTAGTTTCAATATCCCTTTCATTTATAATTTCCTTAAATCTCAATAGATTGTGTTCTTCATTGTGTGAAGATGTGGAATCTTCAAGTTCTGGTTTGATATCACTGCTACTTATAAGAATTTCAATCTTAACTTTCTTCGCAAGGTCTTTCATGAAAAATTCTCTCTCATTCTGTGAAGTAAGGTCCCGGAAAGAAGACTCCTCTTTTACTTGCTCTTTAATATCCATTTTACTACATTTAGTGTATTTGAACAGCTTTGTTCTTAAGTTTCAGTAGCAAGTCTGTGGAAAAAGAAACACATTATGAGTAACATCCATGAGTTTGGTTCCAGATAATTGAACCTAAATTATATTTCAACAGACAACATAAAGTAATGCAAAGCAATAATGGTAATTTGGTGTAATACGTTTAGAGTAACATTTTTAACATTTAAAGATACACACCTTCCTTATTATTATTTTAAGGATACCCATCTGTGAAATTTAGAAAATCTACAGTTTTCATTGGATTGATTTGAAATTTTAACACAACAATCACTGTATAGTGAGGAGTAACTGTGCTAAATTTCATACATTTAGTCAGATTAGTTGCTAACATATTAATATTTTATTATATTTTTTTAAATATTTGTATAAATGGTTCCCCATGATGCAATTTTGATTTGAAAAACTCAATAATTTTCAGTTATGTCCTGTAATATAATGTTAGCAAATTGATGAGATAATTTTTTAATCTTGTTATTAGTTTGGATAAAAATAAATTTTAAAGTTTAAATTCATAATTTTTTTCATTTAAATTTCGAAATGTAAACTTTAATATTTAATTACTCAGCAGTTATTCACGTTATGAAAAAATTATCTCATCATTTCTTTTTAATGTTATTTCTAAGCAGATACACCAAATTTCATGCATAAGTACTGAAAATTGCATCGTGTGGAGCATTTTAAAGAGCAAACAGTGCTAAAAATAAAAGCATGGAAAAACTAAGTTTGAAGTCATAGCAAGGATAATGGAACTGTATGGATTTAAATGGACATGACCACTTACAAGCAGTCAGTTAGACGGCCACGTGACATAGTTATAAAGGCCATAAGGCTACAAAAAGCATATCAAAATAAGGCAGAAGATTTAAACTATTTGATAAAACAAAAATCCATTTTTGACAATTTTTTAAATTTTTAGCCTTTTTACCCAGATGGGTATCCTTAATCTGAATCTAATGTGTATTATTATAGTACAAAATGCTTTAAATTATATTATTATAAAAACAATTTCATATTCTTGGTCACAGAGGAGCTTATAAGGACAATTACATAGTTAAAATGCATATTTTGCTGATTTTATGCCATTTTTAAGCATAAAAACTTGTCAACTTCAAATACTACAGGAACAAAAGCAAATTGAGAAAGCTATGTAAACATAAGACAATGCATTTCTATTTCAATCATATGGAAAATTGTATGACTTCTTTGTAGAAGGCGGAGTAGAACACAAAGTGTAATTGTGTTTCATAAAACTAAAGTGAGTAGAGAAATCTTATTCATTGCATTTCATTTCAATCATACAAAATTACAGATATAGATAGATATGTACATAAGTGAGTGAGTGACTGAGTGAGTCAGTAGGTAGGTAAGTGGGGTAAGTAGTTAGGTAGGTGGATGTGTAGGTGGGTAGGCAGGCGGGCGAGCAGGCAGTCAATTTGCTAGCACGTAAAAGGATTCCTGGGGGATGAAACTGTGGCACACCAGCAGTACTGAGATGATATGGTTTCTTGTGATAAAACTGCAAGAAGGAGTACTATTACGAGAGATTGTATATCTTAATCGGACAATTTCTACAAACCACATGGGGAGCCTAACTGCGGTTTTGATCACCAAGTTTAAGATCAAAATATAATTCATAAGTCTTTTCTATTAGTGGTGTTATTTTCTGTCTATTAGATTTAATTGTATGTTCAGCACACACATAACAGAAATTATCAGGATGATTAATACACGTTCGCGACATATTTGCTGCTATATTAGTATTTTATATGAATCTCACACTTTTCACTAATAAAACATACAAATGACTGCCAGAAAAAAGGTAATAATAATAATAATAATATATTTTGACTCTGGGATCTCCATCTAGAGGATATGTGAATAGCGACCACAAGGTACCCAAGCTGAGCAGAACATTACTTCCACTTACTGGTGTTTTGCTCCTCACTGTAACTTTTCTATCTGACCTTACCTTGGTCATCTCTTGTTCTCTTCCGACCCCGATGCTATTAGGGTTTCTGAGGGCTAGGGAGTCTTTATTTTTCCAACCTCTACATTTCTCTAATTTGTCTATAAAATCTTAACCCCTAACATGCTGACCTGTCATGGAATGTAATACGTCCTCTGATTGGTAATAGAGGATATGGTCGGTGAATTTATTTTGATAATTCTCCCGGTCAGGTCGGTGAGACCCATAAACCAACGACAGGTGTGGTCCTCCAGACATTCTGGGGGTTGTGAGAGAGCGATGTGACCACCAAAACATAAAAATATGGTGCTCTCTAAAAAGCGGTTACTATACTGCTATTGCTCTATCAATATATTAAATATTGGAGAGCAAGAGGATTAATGACTTCATTGTCAGAAATCCAGCATTAGCTAACAACAACATATCTTAATCGGTTTGTGTCAATAATTTAATCTTATTGGTAAAGGTAAAGACCTAGTATATAGCCAATAAAGTTTGAGTGTAACAAATGTGATTACTATAATGATGTTACCCTACGAATTGCAATGAGGAGAGAGCCAAATCAGCTAAACTGGGGTTTGACTACAGACTCTGCGGCTACACTTAGTCCTTAGTTCACTGCTGTAGCCACAAAATATGCCTTGGCCATGCTCTGTGGCTTAGGACTCTCACTCTCTTGGCTATACTTTGCAGCTGAGAGCTCTAAATCTCTTGGCCAAGATTTACAAGTCGGTACTTTCACTCCCATGGCTATGCTTGGCAGCTAAGCACCCTCAATCTCTTGGCTACACTTTGCAGCTTAGGACACGCAATCTCCTGGCTACACTTTGCGGCCTAGGACCCTCAATCTCTCAGGTACACTTGGCAGCTTAGGACATGCAATCTCCTGGCTACACTTTGCGGCCTAGGACCCTCAATCTCTCAGGTACACTTGGCAGCTTAGGACATGCAATCTCCTGGCTACACTTTGCGGCCTAGGACCCTCAATCTCTCAGGTACACTTTGCAGCTTAGGACATGCAATCTCTCGGCTACACTTTGCGGCCTAGGACCCTCAATCTCTCAGGTACACTTGGCAGCTTAAAACCCTCAAGATCTCAGCTAAACTTGGCAGCTTACACCCCTCAACCTCTCAGCTGCACTTGACAGCATAGGAACCCTCAATCCCTCTGCTACACTTGGCGTGTTGAAGCCCTGAATCTCTCAACCATTTTTGGGAGGTTAGGACCCCCAATCTCTAGGTTACTCTTAGCGGCTTAGGACCCCAAATCTGTCGGCTTCCACTTGGCAGCTCAGCAACCTAAATCTCTCAGCTACACTTGGTGGCTAAGGACCCTCAATCTCTTGGCTACACATAGCGGCTTAGGACCGTCAATCTCTTGGCTACACTTAGCGACTTAGGACCCTCAATCTGTCGGCTACGCCTAGCAGCGTAAGACCCTCAATAGCTCAGCTACACTTAGCGGCTTAGGACGCTCTATCTGTTGGATACACTTGGCAGTGTAGGACCCTCAATCTCTTGGCTACACTTAGTGGCGGCGGCGCCGTGGCCGAGCGGTTAGCTCGCTCGCCTACCACCTAGGCGGCCCGGGTTCGATCCCAGGGACCCGCATGTGGTATTCGTGGTGGACGAAGCGGCGTCAGGGCGGGTTTTCTCCGGGTACTCCTGTTTCCCCCGCCATCTCATTCCACCGGTGCTCCATCTTCATGTATCATCAGTGTCACCGCCTGCGGTGCCGTAGTAGTAAAAGCGGGCGTTAAACACTACAACAACTACACTTAGTGGCTTAGGACCTTCAATGTGTCAGATACGCTTGGCAGTGTAGGACCCTCAATCGCTCAGCTACACTTGGTGGCTTAGGATCCTTAATCCATTGGCCACACTTGGAGGCTTAAGACCCTTGATCTATCGGCTATATGGGCGGCTTAGGAGCCACAATCTCTTGGCTAAACTAGGCGGCTTGGGACCCTCAATCCTTTGGCTACATTTGGAATTTAGAACCCTCAATCTTTTGGCCTAACTTGGTGGCTTTGTGGCCTTAATCTTACAGCAAACCTTTGCAGCATTGTGTGCTATACTGTTAACGTTTGTTAGTCTCATGTTGTCAGCTGTGCTGTTGTGAGTCAGATATATAGTAAGATAAACAAGTCAGATACCAGATACACCATACACAGGGCTTTCGTACCGGTTCTTCACCGCTGCATGGCCTTTTGCCTGTGCGTGTTTGCTGCTACTAACAAGCCGCGCGTGAAACATGTATATAAATCCTACCTTATAGAAAATGCTGGAAATGTTGTCCCTCCTCCGCTACACAGGCATTATATCGGGAAAACACATTCTGATTCACACTATTAAGTTGGGCTACTATAATGTCTCTGATTTCATTTCTAATATTTTGTTTTAGTTCTTCCAATGTGTGAGGATTTTTCTCATAAACTTTGTCTTTCAGGTTACCTCACAAGTAAAAATCACACACTGTTAGATCAGGGAAGTGAGAGGGCCATACACCAGCACTAATCACTCTATCTTCAAACACTTCCCTCATTTTATTCATGGACTGCATGGGTAGTAGCAGAATCTTGTTGAAACCATCCATGTGATTTCTCTTCTTCTGTCAGTTCACGAAAAAATGAGGTCAAAATGCCATTCAGTACCTCTTTATTTAATCTGGTTGCAAAATATTGGACCACTTATGTGTGTAGCGTTAATAGCACACCAAACTCCAACTCTCTTATCATAGCGAGGGATTTCTTGGACACGATGTGGATTTTGAGATGCTCAATACCGACTGTTATGAGTGTACACATGGCCATTTAGATGAAACCACGCCCCATCTAAAAATAACAGAAACTGTGGATCGATTAAACCATTGTTCCCGATGTTTCCAGCGTTTTCTATAAGGTAAGATTTTATAAATGTTTTACGTGCGGCTTGTTAGTAGCGGTAAACCCGGCCGCGGCAGCTTCAAACCCGCACAGTCAAAACGCCGTGCAGCGGTGAAGAACCGATTCGAAAGCCTTGTACTTGACTATCAATGGCCCACTATTGAATCTGCATATCTTCTATAAACACATGGTCTAGTTAGTTTTAGTTGTCAGATAAGAGCATAATGTGACACATGATTTGTGCATCAAGTTTCTTAAAGACCAGACTGCCTTGCATTGTAAAGTACCAACATATTTTGTTTAACTAATAAATAGTGATATCTGTCTCACACACGGACATGTCGCTCATGTTAGTATGTGTTGGCCATGTCCTTTTAGCTGTCAACCAGCTGATATTTATATTTGGGAATGGTGTAATGTGTTGAGCTATCTGTTGCTTATTCTGGGCATTCTCATCATTATTTTTGGACCATACATTGCCTATGAGACAGATATTGTGGTTGCTTTTATTTTGCTGCAGTATTTTATGCATATTATAAAATTATAATACACTTTATTTGCATTGTAAGCCTAATTATGTACGCAAAGAGTTTTATGTTTAAATGTCTCATCCAGAATTGTTGACAGAACAAATATAGTAATATTAGAAAGCCTATACTCTGTTCATCTAGAGATTAGAGGAAACGTAAACAAAGCCACGTGCGTTTTGACCACAGCGCGCCCTCTTGACGCTTTCGCCGTGTAAATAGTCCCTTGAAGAAATAATGTTACTGAGGTCTGAAATGTCATTTAATGTTTGCTAAAGCATGAACTAAGTGTACTAAGCATAGTTAAACTGTAAGAATACGCAGTTAAGTGAATTTGTAACCAGCCTAATTCATTCTGCGCGCGCATTATTCAGTATGAAAGTAACATGGCGGAACAAGTGAGTGCTGTAAAACATAAGTGCGGCAAACCGTTGCGAAGTGCTGAAAAGACAACAATATTGAACATATTTAACAAGTTCTACGAGAAATATCCTGAACTTGCTATCGAAGACGTGATGAAATTAACATCCGAGTTTACCGGTGTGTCAGTTGCAAGTATTTACAGTACACCCAAAGAAAAATCGTCAGTTGGTGAAGATACCGGTAAAAACGACCACGTGCTAGATAAATGGTGGATGTAGTTTGCGACGAATTTGTGAGTGTGAGATCTGCAGTCCGTCGAGAAGTTCACCAGTTCTTTGTTAACAATGAACCACTACCTTAAACAAAGTGCTGTTGGTAGTTAACTCTGATCCCGATCTTCCAGATTTAAAACGAACCTCCCTCCACAAGCTGCTTCTAGAGATTGGTTTTGAGATTGTGAGCAGGAAAGTGTTATTGTGGACAGAGGTGACGTAAGTAGCAGTTAATTTCCATGTGCTAGATGTTATTTGGATCACGTAAATATATCCTTTTAGTAGTGTAAAATGCATATTATACCTACGCGTAGCGGTAGCTAACCGTGTTGCGTCATTGTGAAAGCACGTGGCTGCGGAGTGATACAAACCGGTGCTTTGTTTATATCTCCTCTAATCTCTTGATGAACAGAGTATAGACTCTGATCCTAGAGTTACAACTAACTAAGCCCCGGCGCAAAAGCCCAGGAAGGGCCAAGGCCTACCACCCAGCCATAGCGACCCCCACCTCTGCCCACTACAGGCGTGATTGCTGGGGTGCAGTACTGGAAGGTGGGACGTGGTCAGAGTTACAACAGCAAACATTAAATTTTAGATTAAAACACCAAGAAATACACAAATAAAAACTGGAAGGAGTCTCAAGGAGAATTAGAGCAAAGACTACCAAGTGAGATAAAATTTGATTCAGAGTCACCAGACAGTAAACAAGTGACATAGTAATTCAAACATTAAATAAGTATATTCCAGGAGATTGAGTTAAAACATACAAACCCTTCTGCATATATGTGTTGGAAAAAACCAATAACCAAATGAAAGAAAGGTGGGACAATGCTGAAAACAGAAAAGATAGAGAATATTTATTAGAATGGAAAAATAAGGCAGCCGTTTTCAAAAGAAGCATAATAAATGCAAAAATAAATTCATTCAACACATTTATGAAAATGGTTGACGTGTTACTTACCATCCTTGTTGACCATTTAGGGGAGCCCTAATTACCTAGCTGTCAACAAGCTCTTATACCCTATCTACTCACTCACTCGACCATTTGGTAACCATGCAAATCTAGCCTGCTCTTCATGGGAAATTAGATCTTAGCTGTGCATGCTTTTGAAATGGACTGCTGCTAAGATCTAAGGTTAATTTTGCCATGAAGAGCAGCCTAGAGTTGCATAGCTACCAAATGGTCGACCAGCACGGTAATTCCGACCTTGATGTTTTCATAGTATGAAGTGTTGAAATATGTTTTGAGGCCCCCTGAATAAAAAAAAAATATTTTTGGAAAAAGCTCCCTGCATTGTGTGTCAGCCTTTGGACAAAATAACTCAAAAATGAAGAGTCTGTTAAAAACCAAAGTTCGTATTTAGGTTTAATGTCTTTCAAGAGTGACAAAGATTTTGAAGAAAATTCCTCCACCCGAAGCTAACCTTTATATGGAAATCTTTTTATATTTTTGATTTTCTTGAAAATTGCGCTAAGAATTTTGATTCAAATGCCATATATTTGACATATTTTTATGGGAAATGTAATGTATATCTTGAATGTTCTGGCTATAGCCTATGTAGACCTATTTACTCTGGATGACTTTTGCATAACTGGTAAACGATAACAGATAGACAAAATCTTACTGTACACAAAATTTAGATGTTGCTAAAACACACAATCTGTGTGAATACATTTTTTGTATAGTGAACCATTTTGGAGATATTTCTTGTTATTTGTGTGAGCTTTGGAGAACTGGAAATTCTGTCAAATGGAACATTGTCATTCGTTCTTTTATATTATCAACCATGCAATGAGAATGGAATCTCAAAGCTTTTGAAGAATTGACTATCGCTTAAAGCTTACTGTATTCCAACATTTCCCTTGTGCCTACAAGGAAACAAGCAATAAGATAATTTCTGCAAATGTTCATTTCGACAACATGAAGAAGATAGAGGAATAAGAGTTTGTAAAAATGGTTAGTGCAAGAGTAGAGAAAGTCATGTGAGTGCAACACATCATATTTTTAATAACTTCATTGCATGTACAATCCCAAAACAAAGCAGAAACCAACAAAAAATAGTGCAAAAAGAGATAGAAACCAATAAACAGATTAAAAATGGCAACTTATCCTCCGTTAACACTCTTTGTTGGAACTCCAGTATGGCAGAACTAAATACAGCTATTGACAAAATTAAATTAAATAAAGCTGCTTGCCCAGGTAATATACACCCTGAGTTTATAAAGCAAATAGGTATGAAAGCCAGAAATACATTGCTCAGCATTCACAACCATATATGGAATACTTCAGTCCCAGCAAACTGGAAAGGGACCATCATAATACTTGTATTAAAACCTGCAAAAGCTGCAGAAAATCTAAATAATTACAGAGCAATATTACTGACCAGTCACTTATCCAAAATTATGGAAAGAATGAGAGCAGGAAGATTAAATTGGCTTTTGGAAACACACAACCTATTATCCAAATCACAAGCAAGATTCAGAAAACACCATTTAACCAGTGAACAAATTATTTTGTTAAGTCAGAATACACAGGAATGTAGATTTGTAGATATAAAACTAATACAGAACCTTCACCAACTAGATATCAAAGAAAATATCTTAAGGTGGATTTCTGAATTCATAACCCAAAGGTATATTGCAAATAAATATGGTACAGTTACCTCCAGATAAAAACAAATTCATCTTGGGTTATCTCAAGGAGTTGCGATAAGCACATTTTTGTTTGATATATAATCAATAACTTAGCAACTCTATTAGAACAAGAAGGCTGTAAAATACGCTGG
This sequence comes from Tenodera sinensis, assembly GCA_030765045.1. NCBI lineage: Eukaryota > Metazoa > Arthropoda > Insecta > Mantodea > Mantidae > Tenodera > Tenodera sinensis. The sequence continues at coordinate 76,273,768 of CM060974.1, read as the reverse complement.
GGTTTTGTGGAATTCAGAAAAATCAGATAAAATTATACAAGTAGAGAACACTATACAGATGTCACAGGAAAAGCTTTGGAAGTGGTGTTCAAAAATTTAATGACAGTAAAGAAAGGGAAAACACATTTCCAGAATTTTTCCTTGGAGAAAAAAGACAAATCAGAATTTTCAAAGTACTTATTAGTATATTTTGATAAAAGAGGTGCATGGCTTCATTAAATTGAATCTGTTACTTGGAAAGCAAATATTACATCACTTCAAAATACTAAATCAACTAGCAGGTACTAAATGGGGCAGCTCTAGAACAATACTGAGCATGATATACAACACATATATCAAACCCATTTTAAAATGCTGTGGTGATGTAATAACAGCACCTGGGTCTTGTAAAAAAGAATTACAGAAAGTTCAAAACCATGCATTATGCTTAGTAACAGGTGCAGTTCAAAGCACCCCAACAGAAACACTTCTCTTTACAACATCTAATAAGCCAATAAACCTAGAACTTGAACAAGCTCTAATAGCTCATGAAAAACTTATAAGAATTCCAAACTTTACTAAACTAGACAAACATCAGGATATTAAATATACACTAACAACCCCCAAAACGATTTGCGCAAAAAGTAAAAATGCTCAAAGAAACACTACATATACCTATTACAAAAGAAAGCTTGAAAATAGTATATAATTTAGACCTCCGTGAAATCTTCAAGCAACAAAGAACAAGTCCAAATGTTGCAAAAGTGACAGAATTAGAAACACTTCAAATCAAATATCCTGAACAAAAATGAACATGTATAAATACACATAAAAGTGATGACGATGGAGCTGGAACAGGTGGTACATGTCAGTTTTTCTCCTTTTACAAAAATATCGGAAAAAAGCATTATACATTTTGATGGAGAAGTTGATGCAATCTACACTAATTCAACACAACACAAGCAATAGCATTAACTCAGGATCCAAAAACAGAAAACAAGAGAAATCCACCGTTTGGTTAAACAGATACAAAATTTAAGTAAGAGCTTAGCCCATCACTGGATTACTGCACACTTTGGATCGAGCAACAATGAGAAGGTAGAATAAACAGCAATCAAAATTCAAAATAAGGTACAACCAAAAGTACCAATGGAATCAGCTTAATGTGTCACTATGAAGAAAAGGAATGATTATAAAACTAATTTAAGTACAAATATATTAAACTCTAAGGGAGAAAAGAATCTTCAAAACCTTGAAACTAGCTCCTGAACTACCTTGAAAAACAGCCATCGACATGTTTGGCTTACCACTGGACATGACTGTCTCAGCAAACACCTGCATAAAATTGGTTTGCTATCATCTCCAAATTGTCTGTTATGCAACAAGGAAGAGTAACTGAATATGGAACATCTATCAATCTGTGAACAACTTAAACTGTATCCGAACTTGACCTCAAAATATTGGCAGGCAAGAAGGAGAATGTCTTTGTTTCTAAATCCTGAGCATTAGACACATAAACACACAAACATGTGCACATACATACACACAAAGACATTTTTTCACACAAAAACTTCTGGGGAATCTTGAAGCGGGCTTGCACCTCTCTTGGCAGATGGTGTTATATGCAAAATTGGGCATCAACTGCACAGCAGAAAGAATTCTGGGTAAATAGCAAACCCGAAGAAGTTGGTACTTGTGGAATGTTTCACACTGCAACAAATGAAGGCACAAAACAATAATGAAATGTAATACAATCAACAATAAGAGTGAGTGTAATGAATACACCAAATAAGAACTGCAAATAAGGAGGTGTAATACAAGTGAATGATGGTGGTAATGGTAATTAGGCCCTAAGGACATTATGTTATTTAGTAAAGCATCATTATTCAAAATAACAAACAGTGCATTATGCATAAGTATATGTTTGCTCCCAAGTAAATCACATAGTAATAGTGAATTATACAACAACATATATCTCGAACTCAATAACTTGCACCAGAATACATAACCAAAAATGTTGTTACAACTTGTGTTATTAAAAGGACAAAGGCTGTTCACTCACCCAATTTCAGCAGTTTTGCTTTACACAACATTGCCTGCCTGACAGCGCAGAACCTGCCATGACAGGTGCACGTCTGCAGCAAGATTGTCAGTCTATTTAGCCAGTGTTATTTCCCAGCCTGCCTAGAGTCTGGAAGTATGAATGTACATGTGAATTTAATGCAATATGAATCCAAAGATTAACACATTATAAACAAGTTCTGAGCAATTTTTGCAAAGGTAAAAATCTGCCAAAAAGAGCTTAGAAATTAAAGACTACATATAAATGGACCATTAAAAAATTCACATGTATATTTGTTTTTTATGCGCAAATGGTCATTTCTCTTGTCCCAATCCATTAAAATAAATATCTAATAAATTTATTGATAATATTTGTGAGAACAGTTAAATAATGAAAAATATATCACTTTAATATGTACACTGTTGTGAATTAGTTCACATAAAATAAACATAAATAAACATGCAGTCATATAACATGCAAATTATCCTTTCTCTGTCCCTACCCTTTCAAAAGATGTTAAACAGAGCTGTAGTCACACCAGATATTGGCAGGTCAGTTATGTTGTATAACTAATTAGAATCAGAGGGACTGACTTTACTTGCTTTAAAATAAACATTCATTCGTTTAACATGCAAATTCTCATTTTTTCTTTGAAATAGATTAATTAAAAATAATATTTAATGAAGCTGTGGTGAGACAAGAGAGTTTTGGGTGCTGAGTTTAAAGCAGTTACATGGTATGACAAGTAGTAATGGCTTGCTTGGAGGGGAGGTGAAAAGTGAGGTTATTGTGTGGATACAGAACGATCAGTATTACCCTCTTACACAGGATATGAATTAATGGGGAAGTGGGGATTTCCCCCTCTCCTTATATAATTTGCCCGGCTCATCAAAGAAGAATCCGTACTGCAGATATTTGCAGGTATTTACTATTACTGCTCTTTGAAACTAGAAGAAGACACAGAACAATTGTAACGCAGGCTGTACATGGTGCGAGTGAGCTGTGAGCTAAACAATAAACTATTCTCAGCTTCATTAGTTGGGTTCACATTCAGGGTCACAATTCCAGCAATGATGATTGCTGCAATCATCAGTATTCAGTTCGGTTTCTTGCAACTCACTGTTCTATTGTTCATTGCATGGATAAATTTGTGACAAGAAAGCAAAAACTTACAGAAAGTAATGGCAGTGATGTATTCTAGTTCAAATCTCGGGCTTCAACTTCCAGTAGGTAATAATATTACAGCTTCTCAGGTAAAAACTGCCGCATTGGAAGAGACACGTGTTGGCGAAAATAGTGTGAGTAAGTGCATTACACTAATCGGGGGACGTGTAGACAAAACTAGATCTGAAACATGGAAAACAAATTGCCCCTGACTTTCATCAAACAGTTTTGGGAAAGTTACAGTCTTGTACTGCTCAGAAACACAAAATCACGGTGCTCCTAAAGACACTAAAATGCATACTGCTGCTGTCTCTACGTTTTATGTATATAACACATAAATGCTACTACCACTGGTATTACTACCATTATTGCTATAAATATAACAGAAACTTAAGTTGGTTATTCTGTGTTAGTGCGTCCTCACGTGGGTGATAGTCACTTGTTTTGTGACTCATTCCCTTTAACTCGTTGGTGACGTATGTATTGCCAACGCTGGAAAATTGAAATCAGCGGAAGTATGTGAATGTTCCCAACCAACTAGTTAACGTTATAACGTTATTTGTTGTTGTTACTTAGAGTTATTGTTTTGTAATTAAGTGATGTGACTTAAGTTCTTGTGCGGTGCGGTTGTGGTTTTAATCTGTATTCTACATACGTTTGAAGATGAAAAATTGGACTGAGGAAGAGATATTGTTGCTCATCGAATGAAAATTACCACAAGAGGCAAAAGAGAAGGTGGTAAACCGAGAAGGAATGCTCTCGACGTTATTCTGGCAAATGTTCTACCTTTCTGGCTAAATACAAGAGGTTAATATACTAATAGCAGTAATATATTATAGTTGTTGAATGTTAAGTTTAGTTTTAGCGAGTTGTACAATGTTAAGTTGGCGACAGATATTTGTGCCTTGCAGCGCCATGACATCACAGAACTGTCAGTGAATCACGTGAGGACGCTCTCGCACAGATCTATACAGTACGGGGTGTGCGAGAGAGAGCTACGCAATTCCCAACATATTCATTTTGTGAAGCTTCATTTGGTGGAGTTGGCTGTGAAAGGTTTTTCTGTAATCAACACTTTCGTTTGTTGGTTAAGATTGCGTATCTATTTGCCAAAACACTTCACGTTGCTGTTCGCTCAGATGTAGCACCTACTATATTGCAAAAGTTGTAATAGAACAGGTAAATGACGATAATTTGCAGACAGGATACGGTAATTATAGTTATACATGTAAGTGTATGCATGAGAAGATGAAGTCACTTTAAAGGGACGGTGGGTGGCCCCAACGACTGTAAGAAGGCAACGTTATGTTCGTAAACCAGCACTTGTTAACTCAAGATAACTGTGCACCTACTCAGGATTCGTTAATTTAAGTATTTTTGACATAACAGAGTTTTTAGCAGATATGCAATCATAACCTGTTCGTTTAATAGGTTCCGTCATAACAGAAGTTTCAAGGAACACAAAGACCGAATTTAGTTATGAAATAACACACACTTGTGTGTAATTGTGTCAGCTTATTAAATTAAAGTGTTCTATGTACAGTATGGTCCCGGAATTGCAATGTAGTGCACATACACATCATTCCTTTCTTGTGCAAGGCATACACATAATTAACCACAACTGTAGCGAAATATACTAAGGGCTCTAAGTTGCAAAGCTTAATCTGAGGGATTCCTTTTATAATTAGAGGAGTGTGGTAGCGAAGGCTGCAACTGTGAGGTGATGGGATAGTGCACACCTGAAACATCTGAGTAGCTGAAGCCCAATGATCCCCAACAACTCCTTATTAACTACACATATACCCTGGAGTCCCGTCACCACACTGTACTGCATTACTGGGGTGCCCATCCCCCCCCCCTCCACATGGCTATGGCACATTCCCTCCTAATTGTTCTAAAAGCTCAATATCAAATATTTAGTTCTTTCTTATGTGACTGGAGAGCCTCACAAAGGCGCAGTCTTGTAGGTACTGTAATAGCTATTGTGTTACTGATAAACAATAAAAAGAACTTAAACAAGTAATTTGAAAGAAGAATCAATAAAATAAAGTGTAGTATTTACAGCAAGAGATTATAAATTAACATATTGGCAGGTAGTGGATTTTGAATTTCAATGTATTGTACTGTATCTGTTTAAATAGATACTTATAGATACTTATAATAGATACTTTAAATAGATACTTACTTGTAGTAAGTATAGTAATGTTTAGGGCTAACATTTAGGTGCTTATCAATTTAAAAATATTTATTTTTTATGTGCTTAAAAGTGAAAAATATGTTCCAAACATATGAAAATGTTTTCATTAAATTATCTAAACGATATTTATAAAAGTACTCACAGAGTCTTCTAGACAGCATGAGGAGAACTGTTGCACTAAACAAAAAGGTAGAGCTAAAGTTGGGCATCTTAAAGGCCTGACCATTGTTACGGAAAAGAGACTTGTATCTCGAAAATGTGCATTCAACATCACAGGATGTTGTTGTTTTCTAGTGCCTTGCATCTGGCAATGAAGCCATTAGCATTCGTGCTTTCCAATACTTTTGAACTGTAGTTTCTTCTGATCTTAATGCTTCGCAGGTCTTCAAGTGTTCTTCATTCATTTCTGCTGGATCGTTATACAGGACACATACTGGTGAGGCTGAGATACCTATTCTGTAGAGATGACTTGCTAATTCCTGTAAGAATACCACTTGCTATTTGACGAGCCTTTGGAAGTATATGTGTAGTGTACTGATCCATTTCAAAGTATATTTCCTGTTCTTCTGATATATTGGCTTCTTGTACTGTGAAGACATCTATATCTTGGTCTTTTAATATTTTCATTAGCTCTTGTTTTTTAGGCTGGGACATGCCTCCTGCATTCCATTGTAGAATTCTTAAAGTATTGGAATTGTTGTGATGAAATTTGCCTAAAGATGTCCCCACCCGGAGATTCGATTGGGGGACAGTTTTAACTCCGGAATGTTTATCTTTAGGACTCATATTCATGTATGTGGCTTTCATGTAACTGTTTTCTTAACGGGCACCAGTTTTACAATGTGGCAGTTACATCACCCGACTTACACCCCCATTTTGCAAGGGGGACCACACCTATCATTGGTCAACGGGTCCATCGGACCTAACCGGGAGGACTAAATAGGTGGTATTTAGATCCACCGACCTTCCCCTCAACATCACACGATGTTAATCTTGCATATTTATAGCATGCAATATCATTAACACTCAGATTTTCCATCTGCTCAAGGTTCCCTACACTCTTCCTCATTTAAATATCTGAAATTTTGTGCATCACTTGTAACCATTCCTTTTTAGGCAAGACAGGAATTTTTGTTTTATTTTGTTTGCTTTTAAAACCTAATTTTCTGAAGCTTTTTTTCAATGTTCATTTGTTTTATTGTTTCTATCAATAATTGTTTTGATTTTTCCAACTTATGCACTCTGAGAGGAAACATAAATTTGCAGTATTGAAAGTCAAATAAACTTTCAGTGCAGTTAGCCCAATCAGAGTCTGACATATATCCTGCAGTATTACAATAGAAGATGCATCTTCTCTGTCAAATTCGTTTATCACAGAATAGATCTGTTCAAAATTAGTTGCATAATACATAACATTGTCTACCCAAGTATCCCAATGGGTGATGACAGGGTTAGGAAGAACTGGAGTATTTGGTGGCTACTATTAAATAGTTGTATTCTACTTGGTGATTTCACAGAAACTTTTTTCTCATTAGCAATCAGTTTATCCACATTCCGATAAAACACATTGTTTTGCAGACTCTGTGCAGAGCATGCGCTATACACATTACATGGATCGTATAAGGGTAGCTCACTGAAAGTCCCTGTCAAGTTTTAATAATGTGGCAGGCAGCGTCAGTAAATAGTAACAGCACATTGTCATATTTAACACCCCCTAGCCAGAGAATATGCATTGTATCATTGAAAACACATGCTACTATTGTGTCAATCACCATAAACGTTTCTTCACATGCTAAAAGAAAAAAATTATCTGACAGCGCATCACCTTTCAGAACCCCAATAACAGTATTGTGGATTTTCTTTCCACTACTGTCAATTGTTTCATTAAACAATGCCCATATTTTTTTCATTCTCACACTGTTTTCTAGTTTTATTTATTGTTTCCTTGCAGCACTTATGTGATGTTCATTTGCCTGGAGGATCCATCTGTATATTTTTGAACAAAATTCCTAAACTTCGGATGATTAATTTTGAGAGTGGAGTGTGTATGGAAATAAATGTGTTGCACATATCTGTTGAATATTTGCAAATTTTGACGGTTCTGAGAGAGAGGAGGCAGAAAAAGTAGACCACTGACCAAGTAGCTTTGCCTAGTATGTTGATTTTTAAAACGATTCACTGCGGATATATGCCTATGTCCACTTAAGTGCTGAGTCACTTGAGAACGTTGATTTGCAGTTATACTGTTTTCACATGCCTTAAGAAAAAGAATTTTGCTATCCATTTTGAATGCATCTTTACATTCACTATCATATTGCCGTAAATGAGCCGCGTCACTACACTTTACTTTTCCAATTGATATTAATCCTAACCACAAACTAAAATGACTGCTTATGCTGGTCTCAAGGGAATGAAGAAGCACAACTGCTTTGTCAAAGATAAAGTGATGAGGTGTATTGACCTTTGCTGTCAAGCACTCTGATCACCTCTTATCTTGTTTATTTGAAGAGTAAAATAATAGTAAGTGTTGTTTGAGTTATATATGAATGAATTAATGATTTATTAAGTACGAAATCGTACACATCTTGAGCTACCCCTAAGCTGGGCCCTGGCCCCTTTGCTGTTAGGTTAGCCCTTTAGTATATTTGTGTTTTACATACACATTACACATGTTCTGTCATGGCATGTAATACGTCCTCAGAATAGTAATCAGAGGATATGGTCAGTGAATTTACTTTGAAAATTCTCCCGGTCAGGTCGGTGAGACACGTAAACCAACAACAGGTGTGGTCCTCCAGACATTCTGGGGGTTGTGAGAGAGCGATCTGTCTGCCAAAACATAAAAATATGGTGCTCTCTAAAAAAAATGGTTATTATTACTGCTATTACTGCTTTGCATGAAAAATATTGGAGAGCAAGAGGATTAATGACTTCATTGTCAGAAATCCAGCATTAGCTAACAACATAACAGTAACTAGGCGTATAGTCAGTGATAAAACACAAATAGATTATCTCTTATGCCAGTTGATATATGAGACGTTGCTGTCCTGAAGATATGATTGCCTTGCAGTTTCATATTCACATTCTTTCCAATACGTCTCATGGCTTTGCCAAGTAGTACTATGCATGAAATTACATTCCAAATGTGATGCAGTTTTATGAACTTTCAAAATATTCATTTATAAGCATGATATGTGGTATAACATATAAAATTATTTACTTTATCAAAAATATTTATTCAAATACAAAATATAAAAAACATTTTTTATGTGATATGCAACTCAGTATTTTGAATGCAAATGTCTCATTTGGAACTTCGACGAAGTCTGGAAATCAGAAGTAAGAGTAAAAAAAATTGTATTTACCTAAAAGTCTGAGCTGTAATGATACTAGTCAGGAGAAGTATGTGTTTTAGTCTTTGGTATGTGCGTTAAACATTCCAAAAGGTTTCTAAGATTGAAAAATAGACTCCTTTCAGTCCCCTCTATATTACAATTATTGCCACACCGATGGCCAAGAACTGTATTACTTCCATTTATGATTTAACATAGTAACTTTATTCTTGAGTGTGATTTTGTTAACCAATGTTGACACCAAAGTACAGGGTTCTGTAGGAGTTTCATTTTTCTTCCACATTGACATGGCATGGATATGAGTTTCTGACATTTAGTATTTAGCAAACCCATGGCTGACATGTAAGGCATTTTTCGTATCTGAAGCTTTTGTCAGTACAGCTCTCCTTTGTGCAATAAGGCTGAAACTGCATGTGGGCATAACAAAATGCAGTATCTTTGAGAACAGCATACTGCAATCAGGCAAACCACTTCAGAGTGAAAACTCTGTCTATCGCTTTGTTCAGGGTAATCCTGTAGGTAAACTTGCTTTATTGCCTCACCTCTCTGTATGAGCATTGGCAAACGTTTTTACAGGGGGTGGGACCTCATGTTGTAAGTTTGCAATTAAACAATGTTAATTATTCTGTTGCAAAAAACTGTAAAAGATGAGTTGTAGTATTGGTTACAGATAAGCATATTAACGTATGCTAAATAAAAACTATTCTTTACATTAACATTAAACCAATAGTCTAATAGTAATTGATAACATATTATATTTATTATATTCCAAGGGAGGACTGCAGGTCCCCCCTTTGCGACACCCATACCTCTTTGTATTAAATAAATAGTCAGTTCGTGTTGCACCACTGGCCCCTGATCGGTGTGGACTGTGTTGCTGGAGACAACTTTGTTTTCTTGCTGCTCCTCTCATTTGCATTTGCCAAGAAATCTTATGTCTGCAATGCATACACCAACTGTCCCTGCCGCTTTTTTCTTCTTTTCTTTTCCTGATTAGCTTCCCCTTGTGCAGGACTTCCCCTAGGACTTGCAAGCCAGTGCCTAGGTCAGACACCTGTCAAGGAGCAGGGGAAGCTATGGACTGGACAGAGTGAAGGCCTGCAAGCAGCACCAGGTACGAGAGTGAGGAAGAGGATGATATGAAATTCAGGCAAAATCGATGAATAGAAAGGTGATAATGGAACAGTTGGTGGAATGAGTGGCAGGGGAAACTGGAGAACTGGAGAAAGCCTGAAAAGATGCTTAGTTCTGTTTAAAATAAAAACAATGCAGTACAATCTGGAAGCTCATTCTTCAATGTTTGAATTCACTGCTGAGAAAGTTAGGGTGGGAAAGAAAAGTGATTGCATGTGTATAAGCAGATGATTTCCTAGTATCCCATATGGTCGATTGTGTTTTAGCGTCTTTGTGGGCAGCATTTGACTGCCAAGAGGTTTGGATATTAGGCAAGCTGCAATAAGGCAATGGATAACTATTACAGCTTTGGTACTAGTAATATAGTCTTCAATACATGGTCATTTTGTTTGTTTCTTAATTTATTACTGAAATATTTCTAAAACTTCAAAACAGTAAAGGATAAATGGGGATTCTCTCAATATAGGTAAAAGTATGGGTGTTACCTGACCTGGCCCCCCCTCTGGCTACGGTCCTGCATGGTTTCCTCTACTCACTCTTCTTTTACATATGCCTTCACATGTCTTTCTTTACTGGCTCTTCAACATACAGTTCATATGATCTACTGGTTGACTGATCACAATGAAAATTGGCACATCTAAGCGTTTTTCATAGAGATTTTTATGCCATCCATTTTACCATGCAACTTATTACATTCACAATGTTTTCTCTACTCTTCTATGTAACACATTTACATGTCCTCAACTCACTGTTCAACATGCTATTCATAGACCCTTGATGATTGAAATGGAAGTGCAACGTATTATATTCACATGGTTTTCTCTAGTCGCTTTTGTTTTATGTAACACATTTGCATGTTGTTCTCTACTTATCCTGCAATATAAATTCATATATTCTTGTGTGATAGAAATGAAATGCAATGAATTTCATTGAAAATTTTCTCTGCTCACTTTTATAAATACAATCACACTTGTTTCTCTGCTCCCCCTTCTATAGGGAATTCGTACAATGTTTTATGTGATTGAATTAGAAATGCAATGTGTCATATTTACACGACTTTCTCTACTTGCTTTTCTTTGTTGTAAGCTCCTCAATGTACAAGATTATAAGATTACTTTTAGAGTAATATAATTTCTAGCATATTTACTATAATAATGCACATTAGTTTCAGATTAAACTAACCATAAGAAAGCTATAGGTCTTTGAGTGTTAAAACTATTATTCTAAACATATTGCACCAAATGACTATCACTACTTTGTACTACATTATGTTGTCTGTTGAAATGTAATGTAGTTTCAATTATCTGGAAGCAAATGCATGGATGTTACTAATAATGTGTTTCTTTTTCCACAGACTTGCTACTGAAGTTTAGAACAGAACTGTTCAAATACAACCACCATAACAAAATGGATATCAAAGAAGAAGTGAAAGAGGAATGTTCTTCCCTGGACTTTGGTTTACAGAATGAGAGAGAACATTTTATTGAAGACCTTGTGCTTATGATTAAGACAGAAACTGTGACAAGTAGCAGTGATATCAATCCAGAACTTGAAGATTCAGGTATTACTGATGATACTAAGGTAAGTTGTAGAAAAAAGTGCATCAATTTTGCTTCTCTTGTCTTATAAATACTGTACAACATAAATTATTAAAAACATGTGTTTTATATAATAAAACATCTTAAAGTTCACATTTTTTACTCATACTTGCTTGTATAATATACAAATTTGTGCTGATTAATATAAAGTTGAGTAAACCATATTTCTTGAAAGCAACCCAGTGCACCAAGAGGTTCTTCATTCCTTCAGTTTTATTATATGTATCAATAGCTAGTACTACCTCGTTTTTGCTTCATTCATTGCTCTTTTAAGTATTTTACAATATGCAGTGTAGTGTACTGTAATGTCTGCATCATAAATTGTGTGATATCCTCAGGACAAATTTCTTGTGTTTGCAAAGGGCTTCCTCATACTTAGGTTATCTAGGGTTAGACCATTGTTGCCTGTGATGACTTTATTGTTTTCTTAGGGTAAATAAATTTGAATAATAACGGCACAAATTTGAGAAATCATCAAAGTGGTCGTTACTTCAGCGTTGACATAGACATGAGTCTACTTTTCATTCTTCAGCATCAATTTAAATTTATTCAAATGCTCATCACTAATTTATTCCTGTTACAGTTTACTTTTCCTATTATTCCCTTTCTTACGAACAATAGCTTATCATGATCTGACATGCCATTAACAATATGAGTTATATTATAGTGTGGAATATTTTCTGAATCTACTGAAATACTATCTATAGCTGTTGCAGTGTTCATATGAATTTTGGTCAGAAATTGAATCACTTATTCCAAGTTAAATGTGGGAAGCAGGGAGGTGAGGTTAGTCTTCATTTTACAACCGTTAGCTGTATTTACCTTAAAATGTCCACAAACTATTTATAATTTTGAATATAAATATACGAGACGATTTTATCTAATCTATTTACAAATTCTTCAAAGCTCCTTTTGGGACTTTTATGTTAAATGCTACATGTTAGCTACCAAATTCTATTTTTACTGTGACTCGTTTTAAACTGTAAACCATTCTTTGTACATTATACTCACCTTCTGAAGTACAGAAGAGTCTCACAAATCCAGTTAGAGTACACCTGACATGTTTATTAAATACTTTTGTGCCTCTCTCCTAAAGTGTGGGAAATTTTAGAGACAATAGTATATTCCACACAACTTTTCATGCTTAGCATGTCGTCTCTTCCTTTACATAAAACAATTCAGTTCAAGTGTAACATTCTATAGTTATTCTTATTCACATACACTAAAAGTGTCTATCATTGTAACAGTTCAATTCATGAAACAGATTGAGATCATTCAAATTAAGTTATAAATATCTGAATCATTGTACCAGAGGTTTTATGATGCTATGTACAGATGCTGTAGTTTGTTTCCAGATCACCATTTAAAATTCTTTCTGCCACAAGCTTAAAACACTACTCTAATGTACATAGTAAATATGAAAGAAAATTGTTACAGAAAATTCACATCATTTCATTAAATTGATTTGAATTTTTGCTTAAAAGCTTTGATTTTGTCAGTGTTTGCAATAATTTTATATAATTCAGAGATTTATTTACTTACCTAATAGTAAAAGCAGTCTGTGTAATCTATTGCATTTATACTCCCTTTCAATTAGTTCTATTTTCTTTACTTTTGTAATTAGTGTGACCTCATACAAATTATCACTATTACACTAAAAGCCTGTTTTGCTACTCACACTTTGACAAGTAGTCTCTCTAAGCTCTGAAAGTTAGTCACTGACCCTGAGGGCCCTCCTGCCTACGTTGATCATTGCCTTTTGACTCCTAAGGGTATCCAAACCCACGACCACTGTTGAGAATACAAGAAAAATTTACCAATTTTTCTTTATCTCTTTCTTTTTACAACGACAAACATGGTACACGAATCATTATTTTGATCAAAGTCTCACTCACTCTTTTGTTAAGTCCCAAACTTAAAGCTCTCTTTATAGATGCAGCCAACCGTGCTCCAATACAACATGCCAAAAGTTCAAGTCTGGGTGTCGTTAAACCTTTAAGGGGTGCAACTCTTGCCTTTGCTTGGAGTAATTGCACAGAGACAATCTCATCATCCTGGCATCTCAAAAAAATGGCAGCTGCATAAGCTAAACCTGAAGCGTCACAAAATGTATGTAGATCATATATCTTGGCCTTCCGAAGCGAAATATATCTTGGAATTTTCACTTCACTCAATTGAGGTAGCTCTTCTAGCCATTTCTTAAATCTCCTCCCTGTTTCTTAAGGAACTTCTGCATCCCAGCTGACATTACTTCTCCAACTTTCTTGCAATAAAATCTTTGGAAACAAAGAAACTGGACTACTGAATCCAATAGGATCAAACACCTGCTGTGTAATTGACAGTAATATCCTCCTCGTTAATCTCTCAGATGATATGTTGACATCACGAGTATCACAAAACAGAACATCATTTTGTTTATCCCATTTCAAACCAAGAACAGAAGCATGCTTAGAAAAGGTTTCCATCATCTTAGTATATTCCCAGTTCCTCAACTCAAATCTTGCATTTTCCATCAATTTTGTTGCTTCTTCTATGAAACAGTACAATTCTTCTTTGTTGTCATCTACAGACGTCACACAATTGTCTACATCAAATGAATTCTTGAGTTTCTCTGCTACAGAATGTGCTGGTGAAGTATGTTGCACTGTTAGATGATGATTAAACACAGCTTCAAGAAGAAAAGGACTGCGCTTTACTCAAAAAACTACTCTACAATGTTTAAACACTACCATTTTCTTTTCAGCGTAACTGCGCCACCATAGGAAACGTAAATAATCTCTATCTTCTTCCTCAATAGAAATCTGTAGGAAGGCTTGCTTTATATCTACTACAACTCCTATGTACCTTTCACGAAATTCTCCCGAAAATAACTCACTTGCTGTAACTACAGCTACTTACTTCTTGGGTCTTTTTCTCTTCTCCTTGTTAATATGTTAATGAACATGAAATCCAGTTCTAGCCAAGCTAATTTGCTCTTCCCCATCTACTTCATTTTTCAGGAAGGATAACAACCGTTTCAGCTTCTTACTATATACGTTTCTTTGCTCATCTTCTGCGGCTTCGTTTGATACTGGATCCCTAAGCCACACTCTTAACATATCTTCAGGGATACAGGATTCCACTAAAGGAAATAACATAGTAGCATATTTGTCTGAGGTCATTCCTATAGATTCTAGTGATCTCAAATGCAATTCCAACTGGTCATATAAACGAACAATATCACGTTTATTTTGTTTGTTAGTGGCATTGTCTACAACTAACCTCAACAGTTCTCTGACGAAAAATTCGATCAGAAGACCCTCACGACCAAACCTATCTCGCAAACAACATATCACCTTGGGATAATTTTCAGAAGTAGGCAGAAAACTGTCGACTATTTCTCTAGCTCTTGTACCTTCTAAAGTGGCCTGGATGACGTATTGAAATTTTTTTTCATTTTCTATCTCTCGATCTTCGTGTATACGTTTCAATTGACTCCAGAAGCCTAACCAATCCTTTACTTCACCTCCGTATTTCTTAAGTTCTATCTTGGGTAGCTTTAACTGTTTACTTGATGTTGGAGATGAACACGTTGACATATTTTGTTCCATGTTTGCCGTTTATTTACTAAGATATATTTCTACTTCCACTCTAGCACTATCCATTTTCTCTTTATACTGTTCTACAACCATATACTCAGCTTCATAATCGTCGTCAGTTTTGTCGTCTGAATCCAACAGTTTGGAAACAATTTCCTCGTCGTATATGGCTAATTTCCCAGATATTCTTTCTACTGTTGTAAATTTTGTTCTTACTTCATTCTCGTTGGCTTGATCCGTTAGAAGATTCATCAGCAAATTATAGCATTTTGTAAATGATGATCTCACCGGCTTGCGTTTTGCTAGAAGCTTCTCCATGTTTCACTTATCACAGGTAGTTAGCAATTCTTCTACTCTTACCTTATACTTATTTATCTTGTGAGATCACGTCGGGGGGTCACCAAATATTGAGAATACAAGAAAAATTTACCAAATTTTCTTTATCTCCTTTTTATTTTAAAACAACCAAACATGGTACACGAATCAGCTTTTTTTGATCAAAGTCTCACTCACTCTTTTGTTTTTTCTTATACAAACATACCAACCTAACAACCACCATCTCAGTCACCCTTGCAGCATACACCCACAGACTTGTAATACTCTACCACCAGGTCAACTCCAATAAAGCCTCGGTGGGCAAGGTGTCTTCAAATGCAAGCACTTTTGTTTCCTCGATGGCAAGCCTGCCACTTCAGGTGACACCATGGTCATGGCTGTACCCATGTCCAATATCTGTACCACCTTCCACGTGCCCATCCATCCACAATTATGTCATCTATCACTAGGGGTTGGCAATGACAGCTTCGACATGCCCCTTTGTATGCCTTTATTTATTTGTTTTCCATTAGTTTGTTGGCCAGGTGTGGGTGGTCCCTCACTGACTATCCTGGCCAATCACGCTCCCAATACAGATGTCTGGGAGATTGTCTAGGTCCTTGGGCTTTTCCCTGTCCCACATAAACCGGATACTTCAGATCTTCCAAGGTGTTACCTTGACCACCTCCATGGTCAGCGCAGTTGTCATCATGCTATGGATGGTCCCATACTTGCAGAGTAGTAGGCATTGAATATCACTGTATTGCGCACACTGTCGATGGAGTAGGTAGTTTCCTGATACACATATCTGGCTGGAAGGTTCACCAGATCCTTATTTACTAGTTCCTCAATATTCAGGGTGAACTCCTGTAGCATCCTCCTTGACTGTTGCAGACTTGATTTGATCTTGCTATGATGAGCTGCACCCAGATTGTGATTTCTGAATCGGTTTTCAACAGCCTCCCAGTGTTTCAGGAAGCCAGTCCCTGGAGGCTAGCTTATCTGCAGTGTACCTTTCTCTTCTGTGAAGCATCAATTATCGGCAGCAGGATACAATTGTCTGCAGAAGAGTTCAAGGTTTGACATGCTGTCATACTTGGATGGTTCTGCAGATGTGTTGTATCCTGGCATCTTGACCTTTGAGCTCCTAGTACTTTTGTTGAGAATGCTTACATTGTGCTGTTGCCGACTATGTGTTCCATGGTGCTAACACATTCCCTGACATCCTTTGTGGTGTCAAAGCTTTGGCCGAAGTCTTTCTTCACTTTGTTCATGCTGGCCATTTGCCTACAGCTCTTTCCTCACCTCAGCCACCTTGATTTTCATATGTGCCATTCCGGATTGCTTTGCTGTCTGCAGCCCTGTTGTCTTAGCTAACTTTTGTTTCATAATTTCTTCTATCTTGTTTTAATGTTTTGGAGGTGGTCTATACAACATATTGGTGCAATATGATTGAAGTTTTAGAACTGGTAGCTGTAGAAAATATTGATTGCAATTGTTGTAGATAGAATGTGTGTACTTCGACTCTCAATTACTCTTCCAGAAATTAATATGTAATATTTTTCTTTAACCACCTGCTTGCAAAGGCATCTCTCAATAAATAAAAAATTATTACAATATTAAAGCATTTACTTGTTCTCTACTGTTAATGTTTACTTAGCTTACAGTGGATCTAGGAAAGCATTATATTTATCTTTCTTTCATACAAGTTTGCAGACAGTGTTGTTGTAATGAATTTAATTTAAAAGGTGAGTCAATTAATAACACTGAACAACACGTACAACATAGTTTACTGGGAGGCGTTTCGAAGGTCAACTTTCCTCCATTATCAACCGGACAATAACTGGGTTTCCATGGTGTTTCATGGTGTGGATGGTGATGCTTCTTCTGATGTTTCTTCTGTTTCTGTTCAATGAACTTACTGAAAATGTCTTTCTGAGGAATGTCGAAATTAAATACTCGGTTTCTATTTTTTAAAATGAAGATTTGTTCCCATGTGGACAGTTCTTGTTTTCCAGTTATGTGTTTGAGAAGTTTCGGGTCTAGCTTTATGTCATGATTTTTTGTCCAAAAGTGAAATGCAACTGCTAATTTTTCTAACTGTTTACTCTTAATGTTTCTAACGTGTTCCTTGGATTTGATTTCTAAATTTCTTTTGGTTTTTCCTATGTATATTTCATTACAATAACCGCATTCAATTTGGTATATGTCACATTCTTTGTTAGGTGGAATAGCATCTTTGATGTCTGAAAGTAGTAGGTTTTTTATGCAGTAATGGTTTGCTGGTGCTAGCTGAACGTTGTATTCCTTGAACACTTTTTTAAATTTATCAAAGGCCCATGGATGATATGTGAATTTTTTGAATATCATTTTTGTTTTTGCTTCTGTGAGAGTTGTAGTTTCTTTTAATAATTTTTTCTTTTCTGCTCGTTTTAACTTTTTTTGTCCTAATTCTTTGGGGAAGCCGTTTTTTTGTGCTATTACAATTATTTTGTAATATTCTGTTTTATATTCTTCTGCTGAAAGAGGGATGTTCACCAATCTATGTGTTAAACTATTGAAAATTGCTTGTTTGTGGCTTCTTGGATTGTAACTATTAGCTTTTATGTAGTTGTCTGTCTGCGTTGGTTTTCTGTGAATACCGAAATTTATTTTATTCTTGCTATTGATTAATTTTAGATCTAAAAATGGTAATTTATAATCTTTTTCTACTTCCACTGTGAAATTTATACTTTTGTCCTGTATATTCAGAAGTTTTAATGCATCACTGATGTGTCTTTTTGGAGCTACTGCAAATATGTCATCTGCGTATCGCTGCCAGAGTTTGAACATCCATGGGAAACCTTTTGTGATCCTTATTTCCAATGAACTCATGTAAATATCTGCTAAGAATGGCTAGAGAGGGTTGCCCATTGCTAAACCATCATCCATGGGACTTTGATATATTTAAAAAAGTGTTCAAGGAATATAACATTCAGCTAGCACCAGTAAACCATTAATCCATAAAAATCTACTACTTTCAAACATCAATTCCACCTAACAAAAAATCTGGCATATACCAAATTGAATGCAGTGATTGTAATGAAATATACATAGGAAAAACCAAAAGAAATTTAGAAATCAGATCCAAGGAACACGTTAGAAACATTAAGAGTAAACAATTAGAAAAATCAGCGGTTGCATTTCACTTTTGGACCAAAGATCATGACATAAAGCTAGAACCGAAACTTCTCAAACACATAACCGGAAAACAAGAACTGTCCACATGGGAACAAATCTTTATTTTAAAAAATAGAAACTGAGTATTTAATTTCGACATTCCTCAGAGGGACATTTTCAGTAAGTTCATTGAACTGTTACCAGAAGAAACATCAGAAGAAGCATCACCATCCGCACCATGAAACAACATGAAAACCCAGTTATTGTCTGGTTGATAATGGAGGAAAGTAAACCTTCGAAACGCATTACAGAACACTATGTTGTAAATGTTGTTCAGTATTATTAATTGACTCACCTTTTAAATTAAAAGCATTATATTTGTTTTGTGTTACAACATATTGACATGCATGTAAACTAAAATGTTTCTAGAACAAGAAACGAAAATAATTATTTTAAATAATGTAATCTCTCAACATGATTACATACATTGATACTTAATTATGTAGTAATACAGCACTCTATGGTATATAGATGATTATGTGAAGCTGAACATTTGAATTATTCTGTTACAGGGCGAGGAGTTCCCTCCAGTAAATTCTTCAAGGTAAGACTCGACTCTTTTCAATTCCAAGCCTTCTGCTAATTGTGTTATGTTTACTATTAAGTCTTATATAACCATCACCTTTACGTTGTAGTAGATGTCCCATGTTCTTGAACTGATAGATATGAGAATGTAGTAATAATCAATACGTCAAACAACATTTGAGAGGTAGAACTGGAACTTAAAAATTCAATGCCACAACTGGGATTTGAACCACAGACCTTCCGCTTACCCGGCGGATGCTCTAACCACTGAGCTATTGTGACAAACTGCCAGAATGACATTAAATTCTCAAACCAGTTCCTATTTCTCCTGGTAAACCATTAATGCCATTCTGGCATTTTTGTCACAATAGCTCAGTGGTTAGAGCATCTGCCCGGGAAGCGGAAGGTCTGTGGTTCAAATCCCAGTTGTGTCATTGAATTTTTAAGTTCCAGTTCTACCTCTCAAACTTTGCCCACACACTTCTTGTGTGTTTAAAAACACCAACAGTAAGTTTGTTGGCATAAATAAATAATAATTACGTCAAACAACATATTGAAATTTGTTGTATGATTGAGTCAACAGATACTTAGGTGGATTTTACACCCATCTATGAAGGTGTATGAAATGCAAACAAGATTTTTGCTATCTGCACTACATACCTTAGAGTAAATTTTATACTCAACCCACACATTCAATCTCAAGGTTTCAGTGAGAATGTCTACAGGTCCTATGAATGCAAAATAAGCATTTGTAGAAAAACAGTTGAGGGTGCGAATAATTCAGAAACTAAATTCTGATACATATGAGGTTTGATGTCAAGATTCGCATCATATGTAATATACCAGTTTACAAATTTACAGAGTTAAGAATCATATATGTGGAGTTTATGGAAAGATTGAGTTGTTACATTTGTTAATATTATGACTTTTTTCAGTTAGGTATTAATCTATCATTATGAAGTCTTTTAATAGCTTTCATTACTTTATAATAAATCTTCTTGTAGCTCTGATAGTATGACCTAAATAATTTTGATACTTCTGTTTCTGTTACTCGCTTACTCAGAAATCATCAGTTTTACTAGATGCAGGTATTCCTTTCGTAATCCTCTTGCAGCTGGTTTGTACTTTAAATAGCTTCTTTTCAAAGGCATAACAGTATTCATATAATAACTAAATATATTTTGAAAATTCACAAACACTTCGTTGACATCAGTTTATGTGTACACTTATTCCTAGTCTTCATTTGAAAGTAAGAACTGCAGATAATCTGTGTTTTCACTTCCAAGACATTCCTCATACTGATACCTAACAATATTGCCATTTTAATTATGTGTAGGTTTTAATTTATTTACAATTATAAAGTTCTGTCCATGATGTTATGATACACTACTGTCGTTAATTTCTGTATTGTAATCATTAATTTCTGTATTATTTAATTGATGAATTGCAGTTTTTGATCCATTTGATATTAGAGTCTGTGAATCTACTGCAGCTTCCTCAACATAATTTACAAGCAGTTGTATCATATTTTGTTTGTTTACATTTTGTATTAAGAAGTTAAGTCACCTATAATAGTCAGTTTTTTTGTTTCCTTCGGTAGAAATCTATCATTGTTGCTAATTTGTTTTATAACTTGATTTACATTGCCAATTTTGTTTCTGTGTATGTTATTACAAGTTTCTGTTTAACTACTTCAGTCATGAACATTTCAAAAGAGCTCAAAGGTACAGAGGCATTTTTTAGAGGTGGCGTGTGTCGTAATGTTGCGCACTAGTTCATGGTCAAGTCCACTTGTCGATTGCAAGATAAAAGGGGTGTCTGGTTAGTATCTCTTTGACTTGCAGCCCACTAGCCAACTGCTGGTGGAAACTTACCCCCACCATCGCTTTGCGTGATGCTCGGATATGCGTGAGTGACAAGGTCACGCGCCACCTCTAAAAAATACCTCTGTACAACATCTTGTACTCTATGTTGTTCTTTACAAATATACAAACTCCCCCATTATTTTCCTCTTTTCTACAATAAGCCCACACGTGGCTTATGTTTTAAAAAAACAAACAAAACACCAGCAGTTTGTTGCCATAAACAAAAAAGAAAGAAAATCTAATGTGTTGCAGTCACATGACTTTCTCTACTCTTGCTCTGGCCATTCTGACAAACTCTTAATCCTCTTATCTTCTTTGTGCTTGTTGAGATGGACATTTGTGCAAATTGTCTTGTTGCTTGTTCCCTTGTGGGCGCAGGGGACATATTAGAATGCAGCGGGCTTTGGGCGATGGTCGGGTGTTTTAAAGCTTTGAGATGTTGTTCTCTTTGCATGTTTAACATATAAAAAAAATGAACAGCAATGCTCCATTTGACATAAGTGTGAGTTCTCCGGAACTCACACAAACTACAGGAAACATCTCCGAAATGGTTCACTCTATGAAGGATTTTATTCAGACATAAATTGTGTGTTTTGGCACGGTCTACATTTTCTGAAAACAATAATGGCGGCCATTCGCTGTTTATTTGATCTTTAGTAATACTTGATTGAATAGCATTTTAGATCGGTCTTGCAACTCATTTCAGAGATAAATGAACACTTTAGCCTTAAAGAAATCTCTAAGTGCATTCTTGCAACCCAGCATCTCTGTCAAGTTAATTGCAATTGAAGGAAAGCTTTGTTTAAAGTATAAACAATGCCGACAACCAGGAGAAAAAAAAGCATTAAAATTAAAACGCTTAATGTTTTAACTCTAAATATGGCTGCCATAGTTTTTAAAAGGGGTGCTGAATTTAAAAAAGAAGCACTACTTGCATTCAAATCAAAATTACACAAGAACCAGTGTTAATTTTTCATTATTTTCACTGATCCATCTTAGTGCAGTTTTTAAATATTAAATGATGCATTGTCGTTGAGCTTTTGACTCTTTTATAATCTCGGGTCGTGGTACAGGGTGAATAACCATAGCCTCGGGATGAAGTCTTTATGTGATATTTTATTCGCACCTTTCTCACAATATTTTAAACACGTGTCACAACAATGAAAATTTATCGTTCGTGGCTCGACTTTCTTAACATTTCCGCTATATATCAATCAATATTTCATTTTTGATGTCTTCTACGATTGATTTTGCTGCATCTTTCTGCTATGCACGTGTATTCATCCGTGTATATATATATTTTATACTGTCCTCTATGACGTCATCTTCCATATATTTTCCTAGTTCCCAAAATGTTAAGAAAGTGATCTCAATCTAACTTCCTAGCATTTTTGGTATTACATTTAAAATAATCCTTAAAATTACATACATTAATTCAAAACATAATAATCAACAATTATGATACTAATAAACAAACAATATTCTCAACAGTTGAACAATGAAGCAATGCCAACAAAATCAACTACAAACAAAAAATAAGTGAAATTCATAATGTTTTTTATATATATTTTGGGGACAAACCATATATTCTGTGTCAGTCTAATGAGTTGGACTCCGCTGGAAATGGATTTCTAAACATATGCTTGGTGATATCAGTTAGAGAGGTTTCTGACAGTTGTGGTGGGTCTCTCGTTCCTTTAAATAGAAAAACATGTTTTGTAGCTCTGAGTACAAAAAACATATTTGAAAAAGATTGTGGACATGCTTGTGTGCATGCAGCTATGGCTGGTATGATTTTGATTAAAATACCATATATTTAAGATATTTGCAGGACAGATAAATTGGAAAAGTTGAAGTGTGATATAAGCTTTGTGTTTACATTTTCAAGCTCCACTAAACTTCATGTTAATTGTGAGTGCTCATATTTTAATGCCCGGTGTTTCAATTTCAGGTGTTTGTGTTTAACATATTGTTGTATATTCTTAAGTAGCTTTTAGATTCCCTTTGCTTTCATAACTTTTCTTAGGCATAGTTTATTCTGAAGGAATAGGGAAAATACATTGACAATAGCAATATGAGATACTGCTCCAGAAGTTCTGAGTTGAGTAGGATCACATGGATGGGCATGGCATAAAACGGTTCAGTTAAATCTGATGTACTTCCACTTAATATATACGAAGTGATAGAGAGGGAAACATTTCTCCAATGTTTTGTCATGACTCTCTACCCCCACTCCTTTCATTGGCCTTAACAACATTACCAACTTTACCCTGATAACTCTCTCCCTGGGACCATCGATCATTGGAACACCACAATGTAGACAGTGAGACTTTTCAAATGTTTTAGAAGTATATCATTCGACCTATAGACACTTATAGTTTCACTCACACTTATGTTTATCCGGACTTGTTTCAAAGAAGAGTGTCTTCATTCTGAACAGTTTCTTGACTGGCGGTTGAAAATGTAACATCTGAAGTGATACTGACCTTGCTGCTGTCTAGGTTGCTGATATAAACTTCATTATGTCGCCTGCTTGTGGTACTTCAAGCTGTGCCATGAAACAGCCGCTAGTGCTCTCTCTAGTTGCAAGTTAGAAAAAATAGCATTGGCCAGTTAAAAACAAATGAATTCCCAATGCGCAATGTTGACCTCCACTTTTCTGTTGATATGACAATCGATAATGTGAATTCATGTTTTACTTACCGGACAGTAGTGTGCTGCCTTGCTTGCTGTTCTCATTTTTGTCCTGGTTACCATTATCAGGCAATTGTGAACTAGGCTCAAGTCCATATGTAATTACAGTATAACATTATTAGCATTAACTGGCTAAGATGAACTCACTGTTAACGTGAAAGAAATATTGGCCCCAACAAGAATACATTGGTTCTTATGGGAAGTTTTATTGGTTAACATGAATTTCAGTTAAGGTGAATTAAGAACTCTTTTTCAGTCCCTAGCATAATTAAATTTCAATTTAATTGAATTTAAGGTGAATTAAAAACTCTTTTTCAGTCCCTAGCATAATTAAATTTCATTGTACCACAAATAAAAGATTTTAAAGTACTTTCAAGTTTTAATTTTTTTCCAAAATAAATGCAAAAAATGTAACTACAGAGCTAGCTACCCCTTGTTGGCTGGTTTCTAGCATACTGTAGGTTGGCAGTCAAGATTATCACCTCAACAATCAGTGTGCATAGTATATTTAAATAAATTCAATAATGTGTGTATAAACATTTCGAAATGTGTACTCAGGGGTCTCCATCTAGGGGATATGTGAATAGTGACCACAACCTGAGCAGAACATTACTTCCACTTACTGATGTTTTGCTCCTCACTGTAACTTTTCTATCTGACCTTACCTTGGTCATCTCTTGTTCTCTTCCGACACCGATGCTATTAGGGTTCCCGAGGGCTAGGGAGTCTTTATTTTTCCAAACTCTCCATTTCTCTAATTTCTCTATAAAACCTTAAAACCCCTAACATGCTGACCTGTCATGGCATGAATATGTCCTCTGATTGGTAATCAGAGGATATGGTCGGTGAATTTATTTTGATAATTCTTCCGGTCAGGTCGGTGAGACCCGTAAACCAACGACAGGTGTGGTCCTCCAGACATTCTGGGGGTTGTGAGAGAGTGATGTGACCGCCAAAACATAAAAATATGGTGCTCTCTAAAAAGCGGTTACATTTATTGCTAAGTCTCTTCAATATTTATGCAATATGACTCGAGGGGTAAAATGTTCTGGAGTTAAAATAGTCCCCCATTCGGATCTCCGGGCGGGGACTACTTCTCGAGAACCAAAACATTATATTAATAGAATTGGGATATATTCTTCAACACTCTGTCCTCTATGAGATCTGCAAGAGAAAATGGACTGTGACCACTTTCAAATATGCCCGGCCACTTCTAGCACCCCATCCATCAGTGAAAAATATTGGAGAGCAAGAGGATTAATGACTTCATTGTCAGAAATCCAGCATTAGCTAACAACAATACAAACTACACAGTGACTACCCTTTTAATTTCCGATACTGCATTTCATCCTTTCTTAACCATGTTCTACTAATGCTATCATATCCACGTAATTTAATTTCCTATTTACAAGTTAACTCTCTTATTTCTTGCACTTTGTACAGTGACTCCAAAAGGTATCAGTCTGATTATAAATTTCAGGTTTGAAGGTATAGAGTAAGGCGTAAACATAATACTGAGCACAGACAATTGTACTGTTTGAATGTGTATGTACTAATGTGATATGAACTATAGAAAACATGAAGTTTCTTCAGTTCCAAATAAACAGTAAACAAACGAAAATGTTTTGTTTCCAACTATGACAAATAAATATTGGTCTGTCTATAAGAAACAAAAGTTGTTGGGCATTTTTGCTCACTTGAGTACTTTGTAAGCCCGCATTTCCTCTTGATAACTTCACCTAATCTCCTAAGCTTTGATGTCACTGGTAGTTCTGTTGCTTCCTCAGAAAATTTATTCCACTCAGTAGGGCCCTTTTCAAATCATTCCTGCTGATATTTCATGTTTTCTGACATTTTCGTCCAGTTTTTTCCTCAAACTCTATTAGATTTACATCCAGAAATAGAGGAGCATCTGCATCCAACATGGAGAGTTGTATCACAACCACGGCCTGGTATTTAGGCCGTGTGCTGAGGGTCAGCCTGAGTGGAAACGTAATTTCCAGGAAGGTTAATTTTTCCCATGCTTTGAGGAACATGAGACATCCTGTGGTCCATA
The DNA here is from genome assembly GCA_030765045.1 of Tenodera sinensis. NCBI lineage: Eukaryota > Metazoa > Arthropoda > Insecta > Mantodea > Mantidae > Tenodera > Tenodera sinensis. Next base: position 76,248,029 of record CM060974.1, on the reverse strand, counting down.
GTGCCATCAATAAAACACAAAACTCCTACACCATTACCACTCATACAACACCATACCATCAGAGAACTGCCCCCATGTTTTACACTAGGTGTGAAATTCCTCTCATCTAGCTCAGTATTCTTCTTCCGTCATGCTCTCAATTGCCCTTTTGATTTGAAGACACAAATTGACTCATCAGTGAAAACCATGTTTTTGTAAAATTCATAGGTCCCATTTCTATGTTTCTTAGCATAGGCAAGCCTCTTCCGTCGTTCACCTTATTGAAGTAAATTTCTAGGAACACTTCTCTCATTGTAACCGCTGTCATAAAGGGTATTAGTGATAGTTTGTCATGACACTTTTATTGCACCTTCTGCTGCTATCTTTGGAGCACTAAGTTTTGGGTTTCTCATTACTTTTCTATTACTCTTTTGTCTCTCCTAGATAGTTTCTAAGGGCAGCCACTTCTTGGAATATTTGTCAATGTTTTTGTTTTCTTATACCTATACACAATGTTTCTAATAGTAGCAATAGGTCTTGAATTGGTTTCATTTATCTCTTTATATGACTTTCCATTTTTAAATAAATGTGCTACTATTCTCCTATGTTCTTCAGTTTTTTTCTTTGATTTCTTGGGCATACCTGCTGCAAAACACATTATACAGTGCTGTCTGCTGCATACTACCAAACACGCTGTTCCATATGGTTGTGCACCTGGGGAGCAGTGCACACTGTCATACAAAACAAGTAGCTTATTTGGTGGCAGAAAAGGACATGAGTTAACTTTGTATTCACCCCATGGCATATTTGTCTTTGTCGGTCATGTGTTAGAAGTAGTGTTGTGAATCAAATTTTATAACACTAATGGAAACAGTTTATTTTTCATCATTAGTGCTTTCAGACCAATAGATTATGGAGTCACTGTATATTCTGATGAAGTGTTGTTGTTGTAGTCTTTAACGCCTGCTTTTACTACTACGGCACCGCAGGCGGTGACACTGATGATACATGGGATGAAGATGGAGCACTGGTGGAATGAGATGGCAGGGGAAACCGGAGCACCCGGAGAAAACCCTCCCCGACGCTGAGTCGTGCACCTTGAATACCACATGCAGGCCCCTGGGATAAAACTCGGGCCGCCTAGGTGGTAGGCGAGCGCGCTAACTACTCGGCCACAGCGCGATGAAGTGTTACCAATTCATTCTTTCTATTATACAGAGTATTTGCTCTTTTACTGCCATTACCTAAAGTTGCAACCTGCTTTTCATTTATAACTTCAACTGGTATCGTGTATAGTTTTCCTAGTTCTAATAGGGCAATACAATAATTTGTTGCATATAATAACCTTTTACATTCATAATTTTAATTATTTCCCCTGTAATTTCTTTCTTTCCACATTTAAGTGCAAGACATGCATGTTTAACCTATTGGCACCAATTATACTAACTTTCTTTAGTTCTTCATTGCATCATGTCACTGCACTGTTTACACAAGATGTCAAGTCATGCCAATGATGTATGTTGACAATATTTACACTTGTATGAGTTCACATATCACCAGCCATTATTTTGTACAATCCTGGCCCTAATGGCCTAATTAATGACAGGCCCTTAACCTCTGGAGTGCTATCGACGTAAAATCATGTCCATTTAAAATTACGGATAAGCGTTACGGGCATGTATACATGTCCTCTGCATTTAACCTTTATTTATCCCTTCTCTAACTCAACTTATTTTAATTTTCCCTTTGTGAAACATTTAAGTAAAGTCTATATTCTTTGCTGGCTTACCTTCATATGTTTCTTCTGCAGTGATATACCTCAAAACAGGGATAAACACACAAGGGCACATCTCCACATTCGCGAATGCCCTTCTCGTGGCACACGAAACTATAGAGATGGGCAGGACTTCTTTGCTGTTGGTGGTATCCTTTCAGGATAATGTTTTCCTTAAAGTCTGAGGGGTACAGGGGTTCTGGATTTTCTACCCCCAACGTGGTATTGTTTAATTAGGCTGCGAGCATTTGATAGTCGGAAGTCCATGTTGGTCGTTGTGCTCTGTGGGTTTAGAGCTCTCCAAGTTACCAAACAATTACATATGGTTATATCCAGTTGGTGCAAAAATACCTTTTTATACCACTTCTGCCTTCAGCTACAAGTAGGAAAGTATATGTAAGTAGTTCAACAAAGAAAGAAAAGGAGTCTACTAAGTTACGAAACACATGTAAGGAAAAGTTGCAAACATGCCGTATTCTGATGTCTCACAGACCACACATATACTAGTGCTTAATTTCACACTATGCTTTGTTTTGCTGACGCGCAAGCCACACTTACAATGGCTCAACTACTGTTTCTTTCAGAGAACTTATATTAGATGCGTTCGACAGAGCAAAATTAACTTTTCACCACAGTGAAACAAAATAGCGCATTTCACCGTTTTGTAAATGCAACTCAACATTGCTGATGACGTCCATGTATACTGCATATAACGAGTTTTATACTAGTTTTTGTTTCATTAAAACAACTTATTATTGACGCAAAATATAGCTGTGTATATACAAAGCACTTTTAGCGCATATAACAATTTAAATGCCCTGCACTGGATATTAGGTAGCAGTTCTCGACTCGCAGACGTTTTAAATGGCCAGTGCTAAGAGGTTAAAGATTATGCACTCTAAAAAAGACAGATAAAGACTTTCTCTAACAGATATGCCTCAGAAGTGTAATTCAGAAAAATGAAATTCAGATATATTCCAAACTTTGCGTTTAACTTCAGGATATTTGAAGAATTGACACAAGGATTTTGAAGAAAATCATGTACCACTTAATTGCAGGACAAAGGTTACTTTCTTTTAAGAACTCAATTACTTTTGATAGTTTTGATTTCAATTTTTATTCTACTGGCAAGTATAGGAAGTATTGTATTTCACCCAAAAATTCTATGTCAGGATTTCACCACAAAATATGTTCTAAGACCCCTGAATCCAAGAAAGGCATTTTTAGAAAATGATCCGTATGTGTGTCTGTCAGCCTGTGGAGAGTGTAACTCAAAAATGAAAAGTTGGTTAAAAACCAAAGTTATTGTTTGTGTTTAATGTCTTTTAAGAATGTGACACAAAGATTTTGAAGAAAATAACCAACCCCTAAACTACCATTTACATGGAGAATTTTTTGAAAATGTTGATTTTCTTGAAAATGGTTCTAACCATTTTGATGAAGATATATTTTTAGGACAAATGAAATGTATATTTTGAATTTTAAGGCTATAGCCTATGCAGTTCTCTTTACTCTGGGTGACTTTTGAATAACTCAGAAACTAAGAGATTGACAGTGTCTTATTATACAAATAATTTAGATCTCGCTAAAACAATTTATATTGAAATACATTTTCTGTATAGTGAACCATTTTGGAGATATTCTTATTTGTGTCAGTTTTGGAAAACTTAAATTTTTGTGAATAGCAAGATCATTATTCAGTTTTTAATATGTTAAGCATGCAAAGAGAACAGGGTCTCAAAGTTTTAAAAGATTTGACTCGCTCAAAGGCTACTGTATTTTAGTATTCCCCTAAGGAAATAAGCAATAAGATAGTTTGTACAAATGTTTATCTCAACTAACATGAAGATATTCGAATAAGAGTTTGTAAGAATGATTAGTACAAGAGTAGAGAAAATCATGTGAGTGCAACACATCAGTTTTTTATGTTAAGTATGTTGACATAGCTAATAATGTATTTTATATTGGCATGACTGTCTGCCTACCTGTTGTAGATCATTATCTTCATTCATAGTATGCAGTGACTCACAGACAGTAATGAATAGAGACCACCTACTCTAATGTATCAGAGTCTCAAAAACAAATGACAAGTGTTCCAGTTCAGCCATGTAGATATTTTTGGAAAGCCTGTAGAAAAATGGAGAAAATCCAATAGCGACAACGTATTTGTGTTTTGTCTGAAAAGCCTATGACCACCCTTCAATTTGAATAAACAATGTAAATTATAAAATTGACAACTTGTTAAATACATTTTGGTCATGAATTATTTCTGAGATTTCCTGTTGATTCAAACTTCATCTACTGTATAAAGTTTACAACTGCTGTTATTGTTCTTTGTTTTTGTGATGTCAGAAACATAATTAAATTGTGACATGAGAAACCTCCGGTCCAAAGGACTGCCTGCTGACTTGTTGAGACACTATGTTACAAATATATTTTCTTGTCAAATGTACTCGACATAGGTGTTGCTTTCAAGGCTGCTTTGAGTAGTTGTAAGTCTCAGCTCATGTAACAAACATTGCTTGTATGGTCACATACATCAATTTATTACCATTAATATGTTTCACTTATATTTATATAATGGTATGTGGATTATAGGTGATTCAGTACTAAAGAACAACATAGTTGCATTGCGTAAGAATTTATAACTATAGTTGTCACTATGTTAGGTATGTATGTTAGGTCACATACATCAATTTGTTATTACCATTAATATGTTTCACTTATATTTATATAATGGTATGTGGATTATAGTTGATTCAGTTCTAATGAACAACATAGTTGCATTGCATAAGAATTTACAACTGTAGTTTTCACTTGTTCCTGACCATGTACCTATTGTTAGCAAACAGATTGTGGTTTCAGATTTAGTCCTCTAATTATTTTACTTACATAATAACAGCAAATCGTGCAACATTTCAGATTATGTGCAGAAGGAGTTTCCAGTGCTGTCAGTGGTAAATCGCTACTGGGTGGTGCTGAAGTCTCAGGAAGAGGAACAAGCTTCTGTCCCTGGAAGGACAATCCTGAATATGAACATCAGAAAAGAGATGACAGACAAATTCCAAGTGCAGAACGACATGTTCCATCAGAAAAATCTAGTACATGTACTGAGCAAAAGGGCATGTACATAAGGTCCTTACACTTGAAACAAAGAACTTTGACTCATCAGTGCAAAAGACCACACAAATATGAAACAAGTGACAACAGTTGCTTGGCATGTTTGAAAACTCATTCTTCAATTCATCAAGGTAAGAAGTCACACAAATGTAAATCCTGTGATAAGAGCTTTACCCAGTCATCATCTTTGAGAACGCATTATTTGATTCATGAACGTAAGAAGCCACACAAATGTAAAACTTGCGATAAAAGCTTTACTCAGCTGTCAGGTTTAAGAAGACATTCTTTGATTCATGAAGGTAGGAAGCCACACCAATGTAAAATATGCGAAAAGAGGTTTACTCAGTTGTCAGACTTGAAAAAACATTATCTGATCCATGAAGGTAAGAAGCCACACAAGTGTAAATCCTGTGATAAGAGCTTTACCCAGGCATCATCTTTGAGAACGCATTATTTGATTCATGTAGGTAAGAAGCCACACAAATGTAAAACTTGCGATAAGAGCTTTACTCAGCTGTCAGGTTTAAGAAGACATTCTTTGATTCATGAAGGTAGGAAGCCACACCAATGTAAAATATGCGAAAAGAGGTTTACTCAGTTGTCAGACTTGAAAAAACATTATCTGATCCATGAAGGTAAGAAGCCACACAAGTGTAAAACCTGTGATAAGAGCTTTACCCAGGCATCATCTTTGAGAACACATTATTTGATTCATGAAGGTAAGAGGCCACACCAATGTAAAACTTGCAATAAGAGCTTTACTCATTTGGGGAATTTGAAAGTGCATTCTTTGATTCATGAAGGTAAGAGGCCACACCAATGTAAAACTTGCAATAAGAGCTTTACTCAGCTGTCAGGTTTAAGAAGACATTCTTTGATTCATGAAGGTAGGAAGCCACACCAATGTAAAATATGCGAAAAGAGGTTTACTCAGTTGTCAGACTTGAAAAAACATGATCTGATCCATGAAGGTAAGAAGCCACACAAGTGTAAATCCTGTGATAAGAGCTTTACCCAGGCATCATCTTTGAGAACACATTATTTGATTCATGTAGGTAAGAAGCCACACAAATGTAAAACTTGCGATAAGAGCTTTGTTAGGTTGGGAGATTTGAAAACATTCTTTGAATCATGAAGGTAAGAGGCCACACCAATGTAAAACTTGCAATAAGAGCTTTACTCAGCTGTCAAGTTTGAAAACACATTATTTGATCCATGAAGGAAGAAAGTCACATAAGTGTAATACTTGTAATAAGAGCTTTAGGACCTCGTCAAAGTTGAAAAAACATTATTCAATTCATGAGATTAAGTAGTGTTGGATGAAGCACATTACTTTGGTAGAACTGGTTTCTGCCTGCCATCTGAGAAGCCGTGTCGAGGAAGCATTTCCAGCTTATGGCTTTTAGTTAAAGTATTATCCATCTACTGTGTGGGAGTAGCATGCGCACCTCTCACTCAAGAGATATTGTGCTTGAATCTCGATTATGGTACATTACATTGATAAAGTTTCTCTCTGGTTTTTCCTTTTCCTAAAAAGAGAATTTTGGGTGACTGAGCTCTATGGATCCTCGGCTCATCTAAGCATAATTGCACGCATCTCATTGCTTGATATCATGTAGTTAAATGTCATACATATTTATTAATCTTGTTCTATGTTAGGGGGTTTTATGTACAGATTCGTCATCAAAATTAGCAATGTTTCCAAAGGTACTAAAAGATTAAGGTGCTCTTAAATGTGAGCATTTTGTATAATTAGTTTTATATATCATTTTGATATATTTTTTCCTTTCAGAAACAATTAAAATTTGTGGTGTCACTGCCAGAGCAATATCATCTGGGGCAAAATTCTTAATTTCCTGGGAAATATTACTAGTCTTCAAGATGAAAGAAAAAGGTAGTCAAGGGCTCTATATTTAAAAAATATAGTGCAATTTGGTTTTCTCAGCGGTTTGAGAAATTGGAAAGCTAAGTGCAATCTTACTTCTGCACCCATTTTATATACTGGAGTAGATAGCTTCAGTTTTAATTAGAATATTTTCAGGAAGTAGCAACAGTATAAATGACTGTCTTATGTTCCATGCTGTAACTGAATTCACCGCACATCACCATTATCACAAACTAACTTCTAGAACTATGGTTTTTGTACAACTCATTTTGTATCTCATTAATGTGCCCATTGACATACTCTCAAACACTGCAAGACTCATTTTGACCGACTGTAAGACTTGCTCACATTGCAAAATTAAGTAATGGGTAATCTTAATTTTACTGTATTATAAGTCCTTGAAATCAGGCCTAACTAGAGAATTTGACTGCATCCCTTATGTTGGCGCTCTCAGTCCTGCATGCACATTAACCTACACATCACTTTTTGTTGTCCTCAAGCTATAATTCTGCTATGAAAGAAAGCTGAATAGGAAGGGCTGATTAAAGCTATATCTTTCCTATGTGAACTCCAAACAAGAAGCATTATAATCCCAGAACATCGAAGTGCCAGTTCAGAATAGTGGACTGGTTCCTTTACACTTCCAAAGGAGGACACGTATGTTTGAAATGACTGACTCCTCTTATCTGTTATTAGTTTTTGGTGTCTGTGAATTTACGGCTTGCACATTTCTTTTCTGTAATGAATCTACGAAGTACCCTTTATTTAATTCAGTGATGCACACTTTTGCCTCACAAGTAAACCTTAAAGGTTTGACATAAACTTACTACAGAAAGAATGTACACATCAATGTAGTATATGTATTTTCTGACCTAAAACTTGTATTAACGTAAAACATTTCCATATTCAATGTTCTTTTTAACAGATTTATTGACCCACATTCCAATATACAAATTGTATTTAATATTGCATGCATTAAATTAGCTTATATATACATTCATTGTACACGCTTCTTATCCTAGCATCTGTTTTCTGTATTAATTGCATTAAAGTTCATCAATGGTAATATTAGCAAGAAATGTAAAACTGTGTTTTCTGTTTTTATTTGTTCATTTCTGTTTATTGTTCACTGTACAAATGCTGTTAATGTAGTTTTATGAGAACCTCTGTCTCGATTTTTAGTTTTACTCTCCCACTTCCCTATTGAAATACACCATGGAAAGTATGATGTAATCAATATGATTAAAGCTTGCAATTGTTGCTTTTTCTCCCCGTGTTTTCCTTTTCCATTGCAATAACTTGTTACAAGAGAAACTAATATTTAATACAGATCTCCTATACGTTGTAGTGAAGCACATTTTAAGCTTTACTCATGCCTAAGCAAAGATATATTGTGAATAAATTAATGTGGATACAAGAATCAGGCGTATTGCTTGTCATTGGTAGATAAAGTTATGTAAATAGAACATGACTTCTCTAAATGCTCATGAGAATACCTTTTAGTCTAATTAGTTCAAAATGCATAGAGGCAACAATAATTTTTAAATAAAAATGAGCTTAGCAATAACTGTTTAAGTAAGGGAGTTTATGCCGCAATTAGATATGACCAGTTTGTTTATTTATGAACATAGAAGTCGCAGTATCCATTTAGACAATGTCAGTATAACATAAATTTATGAATCTTAAAGAGTGGACACATTAGGCGATTCTGCTAAGTGAAAATCTTATAGGTACTTCCGTGTTGTAGTGTGTCCTGTTCTGTATCTTGAAGCAAATCCTGGATGCTCCTTTGTATGCTGTGTGTATATATTACATAATTTGATTCTTTCTTGCAAGTTTTGTTCCATTTACTGATGTCAACCACGTTATTGAGTTGTTAACCAGTCTTATTAGCGGTAGTAGTTCTCTGTTTTGAAAGTGCTATATTGTAATGTTGCAGCATTTTTGACAATTTCATATGCTATCTTCTTGCCTGATATATCAGTGTCCAGGAATTCGTTGTTGTATTTCTTTTCCCTTTTGTAATAAGTCTAACGTCTTCTTGTGCTGGTGCTGTTCGATAAGAATATGTTGGCTTATATTTACTTATACTACATATTGCTGCTAGAGAGTCAGTGAAAATGAAAACTTGGTTGCTGTCTGCTTGTGAGATTATATTGGAGAGTTCCATCATAGCAGTTCTGTGTCCTGGCAAGAGTAGGATGTGCATGGTAATTATTATTCATCTTTGCCATCTGGAATAGTATCCTGTTCATGTATTATTTTCAAGGTTAAGGATCCATCAGTATAATTATGCAGGTATCCCTCATAATTGTTGGCAATTTGATCCCAAGCTCTTAACTGCAGCATGTATTCTGGGTCTTTCCTATTGTAAACACATTCTAACTTAGATTAGATTTTGGAGAGGACCATTTCCATGGATGTATTTCACTCAGAGTTTTTAAGCTGCTATTACAATGGGTTCCAGGGGAAGAGGTGCATGATTTTAAAGTATATACAGCTTTATACTGTACCTAACTCCACATTTGATTGGAAGCTTATGCAAGGCAGCTACATATAGTCTTGGGTATTGAATTCAAATTCGTTTTTGTATATAAAGATGAATAGGCATGACATTTAGTTCTATTTCCATGGGACTTATTAGAGTAGGCATAACGTCAAGGCTACATTTTGAATAAGTTTAATCTTTTGTAAGTGCATACCTGCTGCACTACCCCATATTTCACAGCCATATATTAGCTTTGTCCTTATGTAGGTAATGTAAAACAATCTTAATGTAATGATGTCAGCCTCTTATTTTTTACTAGCTGCAATTTTAATAACTTGAATCTTCTGTTACGTTGTGTAACAATGGTTTGGATGTGACTTTTGTATAATAGTTTCTCATCCAAGGTAACTCCTAGAACTTGGGGTGTGCTGTTGTAATGTTTTTGGTGTCTAATTTGTAATGCATATCTTCTAATGAATAGAGTGCATCCAGTTTTCTATTAGGAATATTTAAATTGCATTTCTTTGCTCAATTACTGATACTATTACAAACTTCCTGCATCATGGTTTCTAATTTAATTGGGTTGTTGTAGACCATGTGAGGACGTGATGACTAATGAACATATATGTATACTGATGTTAGCTTTTTGAGGTAGTATTTTGAGTAAATAAAAAAGTATTATATTAAACATTGTGTGACTAATCACTGACCCATGTGCAATGGTCATTTCCTTTTTTCTGATTCCTAAATATATTTCCTCAATAAAATGTAATGAAGCACCAACTGTGCCACCGGAAGGTCTGAAGCCATACTGGTAAGACTAACTGGATTGTCCTTTTCAAGTCTACATGATGGCCTTCTCTAAACCATTTTCCAAGCAGCTTAGATACACAAGATGTTAATGAAATGAGTCTATATGACTTACATTGTTGTTTGTTTTTGGGAGTTTAAGTATATTTTTAATAATTTATTTCCTTCCCTTTTATAGGTAAACTGGCTACAAGTAATACAAAACACAGTTATTTCTTTACCCACAGAACTAACCTAAGTGTTCCCGAACACTTATTAAAAAGTTAAAGGTCTGTTTTTTTTCTCATTGAAGTGTTATGCTTGAAATATCCAGGGTTTGAATTTGTCTGTTTGACATTGGTGGACCGTTTTCATATCTCTCAGTACATAAAAACTGTTTGAACTGGGGCAGCATAGATGGTATTTGTATTATAACTGCTGTTTTCCAGGAATCTGAAAATATTTCCGTTTCCCAGATATTACTGAAGTGGGGTTGAAATTGTTTACGGTCATTTTGTAGCATGGCATTGTGGATTTTGTGGCCCCATTGTGTTGGTCTTACAAAGTTAAGTTCTTCTGTGAAAGTTATGTCAGCTTCATCTTTGTGATAGAAGGGTAATTCAAAATTACATATTGGGTATTGTTCATGTATATCTAAATTAGTTGGCCATGGTGAAGTTTTACTGGATTTCTTAGCAAAATGACAGTTTATTAGCTCTGATTTCTACAGCTTGTCCATAATTATATTGCCATTTTCATTTCAGAGTTCATTTATTTTGCTGTATCCTTTACCTTCTATTGCTTCAAATCTATCTCAGATAGTTGAAGAGGGTGTGTTAATATTTAAGAAAGTTACAAACTGCTGCCAGCTTGCTCGTTTTGTGTTAAGAAGATTCTTTTTATATTTTGCCTTATATTTGTTGTAAATTATCATGGTTTCATTGATTCTTTCTTTCATCCAAACTTTTCGAGCCTTTTGCATTGTTATTGTTTCTGATGGTTTGTTCCACCATATGCACATTGATGTATCATGTTTCTGCTTGAAAGCAGGAATAGTTTGTTTAGCTGAAACCAGAATGGTTTCTGTAATTTCCAACGTTGAATTGTTGATAACATCTGAGGAAAGGTATGGTGCTCTTTGAACTTATAGTACAACACTTCGGATTTAATCATCCCAGTTTGCTGCTTTAATTTGTCACTTTGTTCTGGGTATATTCTAGGTCGTGAAGGCCACATAACTGACCGGTAGGGCTCAGGGTGCTGACCACGTCCCACCCTCCAGTACTGCAATCCCACGCATGACGCCTGTGGTGGGTAGAGTTGGGTATGCAGAGGCCGTGCGGCAAGTCTGGACCTTTCATGGGTTGTTGCACTGGGGTTTTGTTCTGGGTAATTATCAGTGTTGTCACTACTGTTATTATCGAAAGTGAATAATGTATGTGTTGGGAAATCAACTCTTAGATCCTCACCTGCAGACCAGCTGTGTAAGTATTTATGGATGCTGGGAGAACAGAAGCGGAGATCTATTGTACTCAACGTTCCTGTAGCTCGACATTTATATGTTGGTATTTTATCTTCATTAATTAGTACTAGATTGTTGGTCAAAAGGCAGTTATATAGCACATTCACATACTGACTCTCTGCTCCTTCATTCCAGTACTTATGCCTCTTATGGAAGTCTCCTAGTATTAATATATCTTCTTTCTTCTGGAGATAGTGCATTTGGGTCTTCATTATTTAGTATCTGTCCAGGAAGATGTACATATTTACAATTGTAATTCCAATTTTATTTGGGAATAGAGTTTTGGTTTTTACGTATTCCACATGTTGATCTTGGATTCAGAGTCAAGAAGTGTAATGGAGTTGTGGGCACTCACTCTGTTATGGGGGGGGGGTCCTTAATCCTATGCTGATCATCTTAGTATGTTTAAGGATACAAGTAACCAAGAGGTGTGCAGAGTAGCTGCCATGACAACAGTGCAGTCCCATTGCAAATATATAACATAATATGGACTCTTCAGTTTTAAAACATACATCCGGAGTTAAAAATGTCCCGCAATTGATCTCCTGGCAGGAAAGGTCCTTGAAGATTCTAATAGTAGATTAAAAGTTCAAATATGGTCAAATAAATTCACCGCCAAGAAGATTGGAAAGAAACTCCATATAGAAACAAATATACTGCATAGACAGAGAGGTAAAGATCCTTATAAGAAAATTGAAGTCTGATGTCACACAGAGAAGGAAGCAGAAAATATTTACCAGTACTTTCAAACATAGGCAAAAGAAACAGAAAAAAGAAAGAAACCCCAAGAAATCAAAATTGAATTCAGCAATTCTTCATAGCACTGCCAGATCATTAAGAAACAAAATGGGCCTCTTAATACATGAAATGTTGGAACTTAGGGGAACAGTTTTCTCTGCTTACAAGAAACTTATTGAACATTAAACTATTAGCATGTTATTCAGAGTAACTAACATTTTGTTGTAGAGTATCATTATTTCTATCTGTAATTAAAATACCAGTGTGATGTGGAAATGGTGGGAGGGCTAAAGCTCCTTCAAGTTCTCACGTGTCGTCTTAAAGGCACTGAATAGTGAGAGGTAGAATTGGAACTGAAAAGCTCAATGCGATAGTGAAATCCTTTAAAGCTTTCAAATTCCGTTACGTCTACACGGTTAACACATAAAAAATGAATACCGATGCTCCATTTGACAGAAGTATAAGTTGTCCAAAACTTACACAAATAACGAGGAATATCTCCGAAATGGTTCGCTCTACAAAAGGATTAATTGGGACATAAATTGTGTGCTTTAGCAAGATCTACATTTTTTGTATCGTAAAATTTGGTGTGTCTCTTACAGTTTACCACTTTTGTAAATGTCATGCAGAGTAAATAAGACTTCATGGGCTATAGCCAGAAAATTCAAGATATACATTTCATTTGTTATAAAATACCTCAAACATATGACATTTTAATCAAAATCGTTAGAGCCATTTTCAAAGAAATCAAAATTTTTGAAAAAGTTACCATGTAAAGGGTAGTTTAGGGTGAGGGTATTTTCTTCAAAAATCTTCGTCTCGCATCCTTGAAAAGCATTAAACTTAAATACCAACTTTGGTTTTCAATCCACTTCGTTTTTTAGTTATGCTGTCCACAGACTGACTGACACACACACACACACACACACACACACACACACACACACACACACACGGATCTTATTCCAAAAATGCTTTTCTTTTTATTCAGGGAACCTCAAAACATATATTTCCAGTAAAATCTCGACATTGAAATTTGGGGGGAATACAATACTTCATCTTCTTATCAGTAAAGAAAGTAAAATGTATCTCTTTAAAACATACAACCTCTGTCCAAATGTATTTTCCTGTGGAGTCAACCATTTCGGAGATATTCCTTGTTATTTGTGTGACTTTTGCAATAATTAAGCTTTTCTCAAATGGAAGGTCGGTATTCACTTTTTTATCTCTTGGCCGTGGTAAGAGAACGAAATTTGAAAACCTTCATATAGCGACCATCTTTAAAACATTTGACAATGGCTCAAAGCCTACTATATTCTTCTTGTACTTAGAAGAAAATTAGCAATAAGGTAATTTCTGCGAATGTTTATCTCGGCTAACGTGAAGAAGATACAGGAACAAGAGTTTCTTAGAATAGTGAGTGTAACACATCCGTTTTTTTTTCTAGGAACATAGAAGTACTTATGTTCTCATTCGGCTTTGAAGTATCTTTTTAACTTGTGATGCGGCATGATTCCGTCACTGACACAGTTTGATGGACTGAGCGGTTCTCAGAGGCAGATAGACAACAGCGGGGTGTGTGGCCTGGTAGCTAACTGTGTGTAGGAGAGTGGACGGGGTTAAAACTGCGATGTAGGTGAAGTAACGTAATGTGTCGGTTCTCCCATCTATCTACTCTAGCGATGTCCAACCTTCTTCCTTTGGAGAACCTGACGTAATGGGCCGTTATACGTCCCTCCACTCTATAAGTCGGAGAGACAGTCAGTGTCCAGTGAGGGACAAAAACAGGCGATTCAGTGGTCGTTTCTAAATCATACATTGAATCTTTTGCGAATGTCCTCCTGGTGACCTCTTCATTCCGGTTGGTTTTTGCACAAACGAACAGTGAGAGACAGAAAAAAGCTTACTAAAGAAAACTCTGATGTGTTGCACTCACATGACTTTCTCTACTCTTGTAATAACAATTCTCCTGTATCTTCTTCGTGTTAGTTGAGATACACTTTTGCACAAATTATCTTTTGGTTATTTCCTTGTAGGTACAAAGGGAATATGGGAATATAGTAAGCTTTAAGCGATAGTGAAGGGTTTTAATAGCTGGTTCCTATGCGATGTATTTGAAATCCCATTCTCTTTGCAAAGCCAAGAGATAATAAGAAGGAATAACATTCCTGTTTGAAAAATGTGTAAGTACTCAAAACAATTCAAGAGAATATCTTGGAAATGGTTCACTCAAAAAGAAAACAAAGCATGTATGTGACATAAATTGTGTGCTATAACCAGATCCATATTTTGTATTTAGTAAGCTTTTGTATGCCTCTTACTATTTACCATTTATACAAAATTCATTCATAATGAAGAGGTCTTCTGAGAACATTTCCAGAAAATGCAAGCTATGACAAAGAGACGGCCATGGAATCAACTGTTTGTGACCGTCACTAGATACTGACTGACTGTCTCTTCAACTGAAGGAGTGGAGTGGGGTAAAACTGCTCATTACGTAAGGTTCTCCAAAGAGAGAATGTTGGACATCCCTGTTCTAGACTGCTCCCAAACAGACAACGCCTTGCAGTTGAACAGTAGCTGCATACGGACATTGTAAGTTTCCCTTTTTTTTTTTTTTTTTTTTTTTTTTTTTTTTTTTTTTTTTGATACAGCAATGCAATGACTTGTGTTTGCCTTAGAGTTAGTCATGCGTTCTAGACTCGTTCATGGTGAACGCATATGGCTTTCTAGATAACCTACATACACGCTTGCTAAAAACGTCTCTTCCTCAAACTATTCCTAAAACAATCTGATGTGTTGAACTCACATAACTTTCTCTGCTCACTCTTATATCAAGTATTCTTTAAAACGCTTGTTCCTATATCTACTTCATACTGGTCGACATAAAAACGTTTGTAGAAATATTTTCTTATACAAGGCTTGCACTAAACTTGTTTGGAAAATTACGCAAGAATAAGCTTTAAAAATTTAAAATATTTAATTGCTTTTCTAAACAAAGGTATTTCAAAATGAATGTTGGGGTTTTAGGACTTTCTAGTATTTATTACATTTAACCTGCAATTATAAATCATATATCACATGGAAGAGCAAGTTAAACAGTTTTCTTGTGTGCATTTCCTCAATTGGAAGAAACTGAATGAGAATTTTTATTTGGCAAGAAAATGGTGCCTTTAGTTTTCGGTGAAGCAACTGTAACTATTGTTTCTTACCTATATGCACTACAACAAGCGCATCTTCCTCAACTGGAAGAAGCTGAACTAGACAACTTTATTTGGCGGAAAACTAGTGCAATCCCTCACTAGAATCACTGAGTATGCAATTGGTTAAATGACATTGCACACAACCGCTGGGATAGTCACAAAGACCCAGATGACAGATCTTGTTTCGCATGGGCTACACGTTCAGCCAATCTGACGCCATGCGATGGTTCCTAAAGGATCATGTGTAGTTCCCCCGCTACCAGCCGATGTACCTGAATTAAGCATTAAGATTCAAGCAGCTGTTGCAACCTTTGCTCCAGGCACGCCGGTCAAGGTTTGGGAAGAACTCGCTTGTCGACTGGATGTGTGCTGTGTGACCAATGAGCACATTGAGCATGTAGGAAACACTCCTTGAGTTCTACTTCATTTTATGTATGGTTTATATAACCATAACTTAAATCCAATTGACGCTACAAAGCCTTAAAGCCTCTACATTAATTTTGAAACGCCCTATATTCCCGTTTAACATCATTACACGCTCCGCTTCATCTCATGACGATATGTGATTCAAGCACTTTATCTTTAATTTCTTGAAACATAATCACAAGTTGCTAGGTCAGGGTCCACGATGCTGACCTTTAGGTCATCCAGATACTCAGTTGTTATCTTTATTATAGGCGTTGTCATAATCTAGCTGTTTTTCCTCTTGGGAGCTTTTCACAATTAACACACATTTGTGTACAACTAGAGTGTCACGGTACGTCTATCTTCTAATTCTATAGCAGCAATGTGGCCCGTTTTAGATAGAAAACTGATGTGTTGCACTTTCTATACTCTTGTACCAATAGAGTGTAACAATACGTCTATCTTCTGATTCTATAGCAGCAATATGGCCCCTTTTAGATAGAAAAG
The DNA here is from genome assembly GCA_030765045.1 of Tenodera sinensis. Classification (NCBI taxonomy): domain Eukaryota; kingdom Metazoa; phylum Arthropoda; class Insecta; order Mantodea; family Mantidae; genus Tenodera; species Tenodera sinensis. The sequence continues at coordinate 76,231,619 of CM060974.1, read as the reverse complement.
TGATGTGTTGCACTTTCTATACTCTTGTACCAATAGAGTGTAATAGTACGTCTATCTTCTGATTCTATAGCAGCAATATGGCCCGTTTTAGAAAGAAAAGTGATGTGTTGCACTTACAATAGAGTGTAACAGTACGTCTATGTTCTGATTCTATAGCACCAATATGGCCCGCTTTAAATAGAAAAGTGTTGTGTTGCACTTTCTCTACTCTTGTACCAATAGAGTGTAACAGTACGTCTATGTTCTGATTCTATAGCACCAATATGGCCCGTTTTAAATAGAAAGGTGTTGTGTTGCACTTTCTCTACTCTTGTACCAATAGAGTGTAACAGTACGTCTATGTTCTGATTCTATAGCAGCAATATGGCCCGCTTTAAATAGAAAAGTGTTGTGTTGCACTTTCTCTACTCTTGTACCAATAGAGTGTAACAGTACGTCTATCTTCTGATTCTATAGCAGCAATATATTCCGTTTTAGAAGGACCATCTTGTTCCTATAGAAAACGTAAAATGAATACTTAAAGAGATGTAGTAGGTGCCTTATTCTTACAGGAATTGCACGATATAACACTCGAGAATATATCATTTTTGATCAAAAGAGGGTTTTTGAAAAACATAGAAAAGACAGAAAATTATCACTGGGAGGAGTAGTTGAAAACATCGTTTACGTTTTATAAGCTATATATACTCCATGAACTGAAAATAGCTTTAAATTGCGCTATATTGAGCGAGTTCATTGCTTTAATTTAGCGCGGATACATATTCCAAGTTTGGCACCATTATCGCAAGCGTGATTCCTGCTTCAGATATCGCTGTCTCTACGGACGTAGTGGCTGAGGGACCATGGGCGGGTAAATGTAATTACTGCTCCGGATGCTGAAGACAGTAGTGCAATTGTTTTTAACTTGAGCGATTTCTTTTAAAACAAGGCATGTATAGAGGAAAATGAGCTTTGTTGGACCAAGGCAATAAAACACAGTTGGAATCCTCAGACATGGAAATGGAAGCCGCTGTCAGTGTTGTTGAGAAAACATTCCAGCATAACACAATAACCTGCTGCAAAGAACCGCCATCAACATTTAGTAGAGTTCATAAGTAACGCCACTAGAGATTGTGTAATTATTCTTAAATTTTCCAGTAGGGGCGTAGCATCAATGGATGTTTCTTTTTGTAAGTGTAACGCTCACTTTTACTACATGCGGCACCGCAGACGGTGACACTGATGATACATGGAATGAAGATGGAGTACCGGTGGAATGAGATGGTGGGGGAAACCGGAGAACCCGGAGGAAACTCGTCTCAGCGCCACTTGGTCAATGGATGTAAGAGATGTATTATACACCCTTAAACTGGTTGCCAAATTTGTGTTCATTATAATGTTATTGTACATAATGGTTAAAAACCAAGCTTTCCTAAACATTACGCGCCACTTTGCAGCAGTATGTTTGGAAACAAAGATTGTGTCAAGGTCAACTGCCGTCAGCTAGAGGAAGCTGGTATTGTGCACCTGAGCCAAGGTATGTGGTATGTAAAACCGCATCTCATGTTGAGAATCGCACTAATATTATTGTATTGATAGTCGTGAATAGGGAGTAATTCTGGATTTGTTTTGCTTCTTGTATATGTGCTTTTCAGTTGTGGGCATTTGAACATGGTTTGGACACTTGGTTACTTACTATCAAAGCAAAATGTAGGTTAAGATACGCGCGGATTTTGGGATGAAGGTATGTGACAAAGGCAATCACAACCGAGAGGCCACGAAATGAATCAGAGTCAGAATAGTAAAAGCAAAACTGATTTTCCGTGCCGTTGTTTAAACGAAAAACAAAATAAACTTTTGTGTGACCTGTGTCGTAATCCTTTAAACAAATGTTTTGTTTATCTTTTTTTTTTTTTTTTTTTTTTTTAGAAGAAAAGTAAGTTTGGAGTTCTAGTGGCTATGAAGATTTAAATAGCATTTATAAGGCAGTCATACAACACAGTTATCATTGTAATCACATAATTTGTGAGAAACAGCCAGAAATGTTGTTCGGGATAACTCCAAGAATAGAATTTTCATTGAATAATCAATATGAACTGTCAGTTGAACAACATAACACTCAAGTGAGAAAGAACAGAACTTTACTTCCTCATCTTGCACGCGCTGTATGTATTCTGGGAAAACAAGCAACTGCTCTTCATGGTCACAATGGGAAGGATCTTCAGAGGCGATTATATTGAATATTTGAATGCATTAGCGATATATGAAGTCTCTCTGAAGTGCACTTGGAGAACTCGACTGTTTCTCGTGCAACTTCACCTGAATGACTAAATTTCAAGTGTGAGTTTCTTCAAGACATATGGGATTAAGAAAGCAATTTCTCATGTCAGGTTTGTGTCAGCGATACTAGGTGACACTTGTGATATTAATAGTGAAGAACAACTCTGTACCGTTCGTTACTAAATGCTGACGGAAATATTGAAGAGAAGTTTATTTGGTTTACAAATGTAAGTTTTGACAGAAAAGGTATTCTCTTTTGTATCGTGTTCTCAGTCTTATTGAGTATTTCTTTCAGAAAATGATAACAGATGAACGCTGCGAAGGACAATTCTGTTTAAATTGGGTCATATTTTAGGGAATTGTACAATATTCGTTGGGTTACATTCCCTATCCCAATAGTCACGCTACGTCACTCTTCCCCAGTCACTAACAAACGAGAACATTTATCTAAACAATTTGACTATCACAAGTTGCACTTATTAAAGAAGCCTTATTCTATAACTTACATTACCAAGGAGGGGGAGGGGGGTACTCCAGTAACATAATGTCTGTAAAACAAATTTATTTTAAAGTTGGGTATTATATCTTCTCGTATTTATAGAACTACTATTTAGTACTGTTTAACTATTAATTTCTTACATGAATCACATTAGATATTATGCAAATCCTTGTTCCAGAACTTATACTACCAACGGAGGTGACCAACACTGCTAACAAAATATCTCAGCAGGTTTTGAAACAAATTGGGTACTAAATTTTATTTGTTTTAGTTTATTATTGTCACTTAAACAATGAAGTTATGTTGAGCACAATACATTTTAAATTACAATTATTTAAAAGTGTTAAAACATTGTTTGCATAACATGATATAAATTTACTGCTTTTATAAACTTGACTATACCATGGCACACAAAATGATCAGTCAAGGACACCCAGGGACGCCGCACTGAAGAAAGGACACTCCGGAACTATGTGCCAGTGCTTACTTCTAGGCTGGGGATCCTTTGCAAGGAGGTAGGAATGTGGTCCCGATGAGTTAGATGATTTACTGGGCAATTCAAGCTACTATTGCAGATTACGGTGTTTAATTTACTTCTGGATGTAGAATTCCAGTGTAACTTCCACTAGTGAGATATTTCATATTTCAGGAAAGTTTGGAAGTCCTGATGGGGAGCCTTGTATTCAGCGGCAAGCTGCGTCTTTATCAGCTTTCTCGTTTCCAGATATGCCAACATGGGATGCTATCACACATTCATTACGTCATTTAATCTTGCTATACAGCACCAGGAAAATTGTCTGCACTGAAGAGTTTTTGGATGCCACTTGTTGAAGAGCAAGAATTGCAATCATGGAGTCGGCGAATATAGTATAACAGTGATATTTAGTTTTCACAGTGAGGCAGTTCGGAAAACTATAGGAAATTGTATTGCTCCTGGCGCGGAGGATTTGGGTTCGATCCCCGATATCAGCATGGGGATTTTTCCCCAACTGGGAAGCCTGGCACGGCGTGCACTCAGCCTCGTTAGGTCCCGGGAGAACCAATTGAGGAGCTGTTTGATTGAGATGTAGCGGCCCTAGGTCGCGAAGGCCACATAACTGGCTAGGGGGCTCTGGGCTTTGACCACGTCCTACCCTCCCGTGCTGCACCCCACCAATGACACCTGTAGTGGACTGAAGTGGAGGATGCAGCGGCTGGGCAGCAAGCCTTGGCCCCTCATGGGCTGTTGCGCTGGGATTTTTTATAGGAAATTGTACACTCGGGATATACCACAGCACAACCATTACTACCATTTATTTTCGATCCATCAGTATATATAGAATGAAGTTTTGATGTATTCCACAGCTTTCGTGAAACATTCGATGGTAAAGGGAAATATCTGTATCCAGTTTGTTGTATTTGGCTTGAGTAGTGATGATAGTGTTTCAGCATTCCAATACGCATTGCTATCTTGTCATGTTTATAAAGGTAATATTTAACATTGCTTAACTATTCCTGTTTTACTTTCTTACACGAATCACCTTATAGCAACAGGGCAGTACATTATGACCACCATGACATTTAATTGTTTCTCAAAAAGAGCAACAATGAAAACTTTGAAACAAGTACTCAGTTCAGTAATAGAAACAGTGACTGACAATCACTGTCACCTGCCATTTATGTCACTCTATAAATTAAAGGATGATATAGCCTATAAAATGTTATTTAAACGCTGTATTGTAATTACTGACTTCTGAAAAGAATAAATCTGTGTTGCACTCACATGACTTTCTCTACCCTTGTACTAACTAGTTCGTCCATCTTCTTCATGTTAGTTGAGATAAACATCTGCAGAAACTACCTTATTGCTTATTTCCTTGTAGGTGCAAGGGGAATATGGGAATACAGTAGGCTTTGAGCGAGTCAGACTTATAAAGCTTTGGAATATCGTATTCTTTGAACGGCCAAGAGATAAAAAAGGCGAATAACGACCTTCCATTTGACAAAAGCTTAACTATTGCAAAATCCACAAAACTAACAAGGAAAATCTCCCAAGTGGTTCACTTTACAAAAAATGCATTTAGATGTAACTTGTGTTTTTAACGAGATCTACATTTTTGTATAGTAAGATTTGGTCTATCTCTTACGGTTTACCAGTTATACAAAGATCATCAAGATTAAACAGGCTACATGAGCTATACCCAGGAAATTCAAAATATACATTTCGGTTGCCATAAGATATCCTAAATTTATGGCATTTTAATCAATATCTTTAGAGCCATTTTTGAGAAAATCAAAATGATAATAAGTTTCCAGGTAAAGGATACTTGAGGGTGGAGGAATTCTCTTCAAAATCTTCGTGACGCTTCCTTGAAGGATATTACACTTAAATACAAATTTTGGTTTTTAACCGACTTTTCGGTTTTGAGTTATGCTGTTCAAGGGCACACAGACACACACACACACACACACACACACACACACACACACACACACACGCACACACATACACACACTCCTTTTTCTAAAACTACTATTTTGAGTTAAGGGGGCTTCAAAACATAAATTTCCGGTGAAATTTCGACATTGAAATTTTGAGTCGAATGCAACACTTTCCCTACTTATTATACGTAGTAGAGAAAGTAAAAATCAAGCAGACATACATGACCGTCCATTGTCATGGCCTACAAGATTAAAAGCCGCTGAACTAGTTTCCTGCTTCCTGTTGTATTCTGTGTTCCGAGGTTTCCCTCTTCGAATTATTTCATCTGTTTCACCTAGTTTGTAAGGCACGAGCCGCCACTGCCTAGTATTCTTCTTGCGCGGCATGTTGGCTCGGCGGAAGTCGGTCGTAGACGTCTTTTTACAAGACCCTTTATGCCCCTTATATAGAGTGCTCTACATTAGCCCCGTAGCTTTCACAAAAACACTGAGGGACCAGATGTTAGTTCTCTTAATATTTTCTGGGATCAAAAAGAAAGATCGCAAGAGTCGATGCCTAATCTGTACAAACGGGCGACAGCTGCATAAGATATGCGCAGAGCTTCCTTCGGCCTCGCCGCACTTCCTGCATTACGGGTCATTTTTAATGCCCATTATGTGCAAATGTCTTTGTAAGGTAATGTGGCCAGCAAGAATGCTTGCAATCCTCACGGTCAAGTATGAGCAAGACCTTTTTACACGCTTTATATTAGCTTCACCTTATGTGTGTATGTATGTCTGTATCTGTGTGTGTGTGTGTGTGTGTGTGCGTGCGTGCGTGCGTGCGTGCGTGTGTGTGTGAGACAGACACACACACGGACCTTTTTCTAAAAGTGCTTTTTTTGATTCAGAGAGTCTCAAAAGATATATTTCTGGTAAAATCTCGAAATCGAATTTTTGGTTGGAATACAATACTTCCTCTACTTACCAGTAGAGAAGGTGAAAAACGTGGATGTGATTAAAACACACAACTCATAACAAATATTTCTTTTTTCTTTTGAGTGAACTATTTCCGATATATTCTTTCTGATTTGTTTCACTTTGTCAAAACTTATACTCTTTTGAAATAGGAATGCTATTCGTTCTTCGCGCAGCAACCAGCTCTTAAACCATTTCATTATCGCTTAAAGCCTACAGTGTTCCCATATTCCCCTTGTACCTACAAGAAAATTAGCAATAATATGGTTTCTGAAAATGCGTATATCGATTTAGAAGTAGACAGAGAAAATAAAAATAAGCGTTTGCAAGAATAGTGTGTATAAGAGTGAGTATATCTCTACATATATTTGCGAACAGTTTCTCCAAATTGAACCATATTCAAAGTCTGTGTATATCAAAATATGTTACGCGACGATCGAATTAAATTATTTTGTTCTTTGACGATGCTGTCAATTGCCCGGATCATACCTGCGTCACCAGTGTGTCGGAATTCCATCCCGAAGGAGTTCTTTTACATGCCAATAAATCTACTGACATGGAGCTGTCGTTTTTAAGCACACCGTGTCTGGGCCGGATTTGAACCCGTGACCTTGGGAACAGTAGGCCAGCGACTAACCAACTGAGCCAGCCAGACCGACCAGTTGCTGTACATTCTACTTGGGCTTTGTCACTAAATATTGATAGCCTCCTTAACCGTAAGCAGTAGCAAACAAGTGACTAATGAACAGAGGTTTATCCCATAAGATCTGAAAGTGCTTCCGTAACTCAAATGCAACGTACATATAACCAACCCAACCCAACCCACCACTGCAACACAATGCACGGCTGGGAGACAAAGTCCACGTATAGTGAAATAAGTCCCCTCTTTCGCAAACGTTGCACATCACTGGTCTAGATGTCGACAGGTTTCAGTTTGAATTGGTAAATTCAAGCAAACAGGAGAATATCTTGGAAATCGCTCACTCAAAATAAACACCAACTATGTATTTCACATAAATTGTGTGTTTTAACCAGTTACACCTTCCTCTGTTTCTTACTGTTCACCATTTATGGAAAACAATCCAGAATTAAGAGATCATGAGAACACTCCCAGAAAATTCTAGGTGTGTTTTAAACAGACCATGGAGCCGCCTATTTATGTCCATCACTGGATACAGACTGTCTGTCGCTACGACTGAAGAAAGCGAGTGGGAGATAGCCGCCTATTACTTAAGGTTGCATGGGGAGAGCGTAAATACTCGACCTCATTCCTGTCACACCTTTTCCCCATGGCTGCTGTAGACTGTGTTAACGACGAGAAGAAAACTGAAGACAATAAATAATCGGACACATTTTGTAAGTGTATTTTTAAATCATGAAGGACAAGTATGATTTTTGCTAAATGTTTAATAATAAGGAAGTATTGTATTCCATCAAAAATTTCAATATCGAGATTTCACCGGAAATATATGTTTTGAGGCCCACTGAATCCAAAGAAAACATTTTTAGAAAAAGGTCCGCGCCCGCACCCGCGCCCGCGCGTGCGTGTGTGTGTGTGTGTGTGTGTCTATCAGACTGTGGAAAGCATAACTCAAAAACGAAAAGTAGGTTAAAAACCAAAGTTGGTATTTAAGTTTAAAGTCTTTCAAGGATGCGACACGAAGATTTTGAAGAAAATAGCCCCAACGTAAACACTCTTTATATGGAAAATTTTTCGAAAATGTTTATTTTCTTTAAAATGGCTCTAACGATTTTGATTAAGATGTCATATGTTGGACATATTTTAATGACAAAATGTATATCTTGAATGTTCTGGCTGTAGTCCATGAAGTCCTATTTACTCTGGATGACTTTTGCATAACTCGTAAACCGTAAGAGATAGACCAAATCACACTATACAAAAATGTAAATGTTGCTAAAATATACAATTAATGTCAGAATAAACTTTTGTGTAGAGTGAACAATTTCGGAGATATTCCTTGTTATTTGTGTCAGTTTCGGAAAACTTAAAACGTTGGTGAAATGCAACATCGTAGTTCACTTTTTTTCTATGTTAAGCGTGCAAAGATAACGTGATCTCAAAGCTTTAAAACATTTGACTATCGCTCAAAGTCTACTGCACTCTAACATTCCCCTTGCACCTACAAGAAAATAAGCAATAAGATAATTTGAACAAATGTTTATCTTAACTAACACGAAGAAGATATAGGAATAAGAGTTTGTAAGAATGGTTAGTACAAGAGTAGAGAAAGTCATGTGAGTGCAATACACCAGATTTGTTTCTCTTTGAATTATCTTCTGTGGGCAACTCCTATTTCACTATTATGACAGTATCCCATTTCCTATAACGCTTTATTATGGTCTACACAGACTCCTTCCAATAATATCAGCAATTTCTTTAAGTTGTTTTCCCTTCTGCAATTTAGAGACAGATATTTGCGTTTCCACTACAGTTGTTTATTTAATTTTGTGCCCCATTTCTCTGTTGTGCGACATTCACCACGTGTCAGAACCAACACGAGAGTGGTGCAGCTTGCCCCTGAAAGTGTTCCTTGCTACAAGCGGTTCATGAGTGGTTTCTATGTTTACATTTCGGGTGATGTGTGAACACTTTTTCCCCTGTCGAATAGCGCCAGAATTGGGGTATTGCTAATTTTTCTGAAACAATTTTATTTAATGTTGTCCCTAAAAAACAAATAAATGATGCTTTAAAACTTTTAAATTTACAAGATAGAGCTATACAATTCACTTTGGAAACTGAAAATAATGGGTGCCTTTCATTTCTGGACTTAAAAATCAAAAGACATAACAATAAATTGAATTTTGGTATTTACAGAAAATCTACTCACACTGATAATTACATAAAAAATAAATGCTTTGATCCTTTTGCACATAAATTTGCTGTTTTCAACAGTTTAATTTATAGGTTAATAAATATACCCCTTAATAAAGAAGAATTTAACACAGAATATAAACACATTATTAACACTGCAGTAATTAATGGTTTTAATACAGATTTTATACATAAAAAGATAGAAAAATGTAAGTATCAAAAAGCTGTTAAAGAAGTTTCTAATCTCAAAAAATAAATGATAATTGTGTGTTTAAAAGGTTTACTTACCATCCATGGGCAAATAAAAATTTACAAAGATTTTTAAAGAATATGGAATAAATTTGGTTCCTCAAAATAAATTTAATATACAAAATTTACTAAATTTTCTAAAAAAGATAACATACCAAATTATAAAAGATCTAGCATTTATCAATTTAGCTGTTTAGATTGTGATAAGGTTTATATTGGTAAAAGTAAACGTCATTTAGAAACCAGAATAAAGCACATTTTAGAAATATTAAATATAAACAAACTGATAAATCAGCTGTGGCAGATCATTTTTGGTCATTTAATCATGAAATTAATGCAGAAGTTAAATTATTAAAACAATTAGGTGGACCTATAGATTTAATGGTTTGGGGAAAAAAATTTATTTTAAAAAACAGGAACCGTGTTATGAACTTTGCATTACTTTCTAAAGATTGTATTTATAAATTTTTGTTTTCAGAGATTGGTAATTAAAATTGAACATCAGAGTCTATGTTTTTTGTTTTCAGAGAAAAAAATGAAGGATTGTAGCTTTGGTAACGAATTTGTTTGTATAGCTTTGAGAATGAGTTGGAGTCAACTCGAAACTCGAGTCAGTATTTGAAAAACTAACTTGCAACATTACTAAGATAAGTGAAGTTTGTGGTTTCTAATTTGTTCTTTAGAATCTTGTTGCTTCACTGTTAATAGATTCAATTTCCTTAATTAGCTCAAGGCTATATTACCATTATACTGCCTATTTAATGCTTTATCCTTCTAGTCAAAGTCATAGCTCTTTTATTTAATGTTATACAGATATCAGTAATCATTTTTAACTGTAGCACTGTATGACTGTAAGCATAAATAATGCCAACTGCCTGCTACTTATGGGCTATTTAGTTGTTTGGTTCCCTGGAAATTTACCCCTAATTTTAGTCTATATAAACCTTCTATTTCATCATTCTCTCTCCCTCTAAATTGCTGTATCCTTCTTAACCATTTTTCCTTAACTCTCTCCGTAAACTTTTTTTCCCCACCTTTTTACCGCAAGCATCTTCAGTGTTACTAAAAGTGCAGTTTTATTCTCCCACTTTTCCCCACATTTCTGTTCTCCTATTTCCTAACTCTTTGCATTGTCCCAAGCACTGCTCCATATAGTACACAGTTGTTAGGTAACCCCCTCTCATTAGAGCCCAGACTAAACCCTCTCACCTCTCCTTGCCCCATATACGTTTCTATATCATTTTGTATTCCCCAATGTTTCTTCGTTTTTAAATATGTATCTAATGATCTCTTGTTAAACAGGTTCCCCCACACGTCTTGCTTCTACATTTCCTTCTCCTTCTTGTCATATATCACGCATCGCTATTTTCTCTAATTCTGTCTTTATATGCTACACTTTTTAATGCTGTAAACAGGAAATGGCCTTATTACCATGCGCGCCTATCCTTGATTAAATGCGCAAGTACAAGAGTATATAAGCTGCACAAAAGTCAGAGGTCATTCACAAACGACTTCATAACAGCAGCATAATTGCAACTTCTGAGCAGCGTAACGTAAGTATCCTTGGTTCAATATACATGGTGGAAGGATTCTACATGATGAGTGTAACGAATATGTCCAATTCAATTTTTGTCAATAAAGAACTGTTTCGCCTTAAAAGAATAATTTCTGTCAAACATTTGGAGTCATCTAGCTTTTTGACGAATGGATATAAATGGTTTATTATTTCACGAACTGTTGCACAAACATAGTGTGAACAAGGTTGCAATACCTTTTAATCTTAATTCGAATGAATTTAGCCACAAGTTAATGTTAAAGTGTCATGCAAAGTTTAATTTCTACGCGAAGTATGGCAACCTCGTGGGCCACACGAAAAGCAGTTGTCCGGTGTCTGGTTGCTTGCGCGTGAAGGGGGGGGGGGGGGGGGGGTGTATCACGTGGCGTTTGGTGTGAAGGGGGTGGGAGGAAACGGGAGCGGTAAAGTACCATTGTCTGCAATACGAAAGAATTTGCCTTGTGAGCACGAATCCCTTATATCAAGGGAGTACTTAGACATGGTGCTACTAATTTAAGGGGGAAACTCCCCTAAGAATAAAAATAAAATAAAGATATACAAAAATAGACAAAATACAATAAAAACATAATATTGAGATCACGTAAATAAGGGCAGATGTTCCCATTCTCGTCATTCCTTATCTAGCGAAATCAGCCACACTTTAGCTCCAACTCTTCTTTAAAAAAAAAAAAAAAAAAAAAAAAAAAAAAACCGAAGAAAAACAGCATAAATAATATCTAAAGTAAGAACAAATTAGAAACTAAAGCTTCACTTATGTCAGTAATATTGCAGGTTCTTTGATGCTGACACTGTTTCGAGTTGGAGTCAAGTCGAAACGTGTCAGCACCAAAGAACTTGCAATATTACTAAGATAAGTGAAGCTTTTAATTTCTAATTTGTTCTTACTTTAGATTCTTGTTGTTTCACTGTTAATAGCTTCATTATTTCCTTGTAAATAATATCGCCTATTGTGAACTGAAATGCGACTCAATATTAAGAACTTAAATTCAGTAATAATAAAACCTAAACAAACACTACATAATCGGCATAAATGACATACATTTTCAGTATTTCTTGTTGTAAAATGCTTATAAATGTATTTAGACAGGGTTATGGAATTTATTTCAAAATGCTGACTGGTACTGGTGTTCTTTGTTAAGTAGTAATTGTAAACGTAGCATTATCTTAGCTGTACTTCACTCCCGTATTAAATCAATGTCTCCTAGGAGGCATTGATTAAATACGAATTTGGCCTGCCACATGTCTAGAGAAACTTCAGCGGAAGGCTTTTGGTTACTTGTGTGTTAAAGGCAATTACTATTGTTTTAGCTCGTGATGGATAATAATAATAATAATAATAATAATAATAATAATAATAATAATAATAATAATAATAATAATAATAATAATAATAATAATAATAATAATAATAATAATAATAATAATAATAATAATAGTAGTAGTAGTAGTAGTAGTAGTAGTAGTAGTAGTAGTAGTAATAATAGTAATAATAATAATAATAATAATAATAATAATAATAATAATAATAATAGTAGTAGTAGTAGTAATAATAGTAATAATAATAGTAATAATAATAGTAATAGTAATAATAATAGTAATAATAATAATAATAATAGTAGTAGTAGTAATAATAGTAATAATAATAGTAATAGTAATAGTAATAATAATAGTAATAATAATAATAATAATAATAATAATAATAATAATAATAATAATAATAATAATAATAATAATAATAATAATAATAATAATAATAATAATAATAATAATAATAATAATAATAATAATAATAATAATAATAATAATAATAATAATAATAATAATAATGACAATGACAATGATAATGATAATGATAATGATGACGATGATAATGATAATGATAATGATAATGATGACGATGATAATAATAATCATAATAATAATCATAATCATCATCATTATCACAATAAGAAGGAGACGAAGAAGCATGTCCACTATTAGGAAAATCTGTATCTCTTTAGGTCAGCATTGTTCAACCAAAAATTTCGTGGTATTGATTTATTCATTCTTCTGCTGTCTTTACTATGGAAAACTGCATGTTCGTTATCACGTGAAGGAACGTGTCAGTTCAGTTATATTCACATTTTTCAGCCATGACATCGATTCTTGCCAATTCGCCCGAGATTGCGACCGCTTCAATGTTACGTAAACGCACTGCGCTAGTGTTTTGTTGACGTCTTCGTGTGTTTTGTTTACAACTGAAGCAGTGAGGCACGCTCCAGTCAGGTGTTTTGTGTACATGAGGCACTACTGACCTACAATCACACGCTGCTCGGATTCAATATAGGTCACTGGCGTGTGCGAACACAGCACAGCGTTACCATTTACACTACCAAAAAACATAAATGTTTACAAAACTATTAAGCCTACCGAAATGAAACTTGGCATTTTATGTTTTCTACACCTGCATCGATTAGCCAGATTGTTCTGGCCGAAGCAGTACTTTCCACCCTGTATACCGTCCCTACTGCTTCACGGGACATTTTACCAAACTTCTCAGTACATAGTAGTGTGTGGAGTGTTCTGTCTTTGTTGTTAGACCAAATAATGGTGTATTTTAGGACCCCAGGACCAAATCTCTAGGTGAAAATTACATTTTCGGTTTTTTAATTATATCATAGACACCTGTGAATTTTTCCCGACCAGTCAAGCAAATGTTTAAGATACCCGTTGCACTTCATTATAACCACACAGTGCTTTCTTCCGCATTTTTTTTTTTTTTTTTTTTTTTTTTAAATATAAAATTAAATCTATTCCTTACATTTCAGATTTTCTCTGCTTTGTATGTAAATTATCACACATAATCTTAAATAGCCCGCCTCGGTAGCGTGATGGTTAGCATGTCTGTCTCACGTTCAAGAAATCGCGAGTTCGAATCTCGCTTAGGGTAAGTTATCCGGGTAAGGTTTTTTTCCGAGGTTTTCCCTACCCTGTGAAGACGAATGTCGGGTAACTTAAAGCTCCATGGACCTCGGGTTCATTTAAGCATCATTTCACCCATTTCATTTCATTCATTCGTCCGATATGACACAATGTTGAAGGACGTTGATTAAAAAAAAATCTTAAACGTGTTAGCTAAAAATTTAAATATGAATTTGATGTGTGCTTTATTCACTGGCTAAAAAAAATGTATAAAGAAAAAGAATTTTAGCACAACTATTTCATAAAAAGAAGAATGTATTTCTCTGTAAGTAATAACACCAACTTCAATCAAATACTTTAATTTATACGCCATTTTCTTAAATACCAGAAAATATCTGTAGCAGCTTTCTCTGAAAAATGTGGCCGCGCCGTAGCCGAGTGGCCATTCGCTTCTCATCAAAGTGACCCAGGTTCGATCCCAGGCAACCGCATGTGGGATTTCTGGTGGACCAAGCGGCGCTGTGGCAGGTTTCCTCCGGGTTCCCCGGTTTCCCCAGCCATCGCATTCCACTGGTGCTCCATCTTCATTCCATGTATCATCAGTGTCACCGCCTGCGATGCCGTATGTAGTAAAAGTGGGCGTTAAACACTACACATGCGCGCGCACACACACACGCGCGCGCGCACACACACAGACTGTCTGAAAAGTGAGAAGGCAGTTTTAAAAAAAGAATATATATATATATTTTTTTTCTAATTATAAGTAATTAATTTTGTTCTCTCAGAACCTGTTTGAACTAGTAAATTGATTTTTCGCAGTCATTTCTTTATTTATTCACATTAAGTGTGCCAATTTCCAAGTAAACATGTAAAATTGAAAAAAAGGTTGGAAACCTGAACCCCAGTGTCCCTTAACTGTAGTGATGCGATGTATACAAATATGAGAATATTCCTGAATATGAGAAATGCATTATTTGTCTCCAGACGCCATTGTTAATTGCGCTGCTGCATGTTTAAGTGTCACGTGGATTTTAATATGACGTACGAATTCATATCTTTTATCACTATTTGCTCACTATTGACATTTTCAGCATTCTCTTCCTGTAAAATGTTCCGTGTATAGCAGTTTTTGAATTGTACTAATGAAATTGGCCACACATGTTTAAAGAGACATAACAAATAAAACTTGACATAGGTTTTATTGTCAGATTATCTAAGCATATATTTTTACTTTCTCTACTGATAAGTAGGGGAAGTATTGTATTCCACCCAAAGACTGGTGTCGAGATTTCACCGGAAAATGAAAAAAGGTCCCTGTCTGTGTGTGTGTGTGTGTGTCTGTGTGTGTGTGTGTGTGTGTGTGTGTGTGTGTGTGTGTGTGTGTGTGTGTGTGTGTGTGTGTGTGTGTCAGTCTGTGGACAGCATAACTCAAAAACGAAAAGTCGGTTAAAAACCATATTTAGTATTTAAGTTTAATGTCTTTCAAGGATGCGACATGAAGATTTTGAAGAAAATAGCCCCACCCTAAACTATCCTTTACATGGAAAATTTTTCGAAAATGTTTATTTTCTTGAAAATGGCTAAAACGATTTTGATTAAGATGTCATACGTTTGAGATATTTTTATGCCAAATGAAATGTATATTTCGAATTTTCTGGCTATAGCCTCTGTAGTCGTATTTAGTCTGGATGACTTTTGCATAACTGGTAAACCGTTAGAGATAGGCCAAATCATACTATACAAAAAATGTAGATCTTGCTAAAATACATAATTTATGTCTCAATAAATTTTCTCGTAGGGTGAACCATTTCGGAGATATTCCTTGTTATGTGTGTGAGTTTCGAAAAACTTAAAACTTTGGTGAAATGGAACATCGCTGTTCATTTTTTATATGTTAAGTGTGCAAAGAGAACGGAATCTCAAAGCTTTAAAAGAATTGACTATCGCACAAAGCCTACTGTATTCCAATATTCCTCTTGCACCTACGAGGAAATAAGCAATAAAATCATTTGTATAAATGTTCATCTCAACTAACACGAAGAAAATACAGGAATAAGAGTTTGTAAGAATGGCTAATATAAGAGTAGAGAAAGTCATGTGAGTGCAACACATCAGATTTTTAGATGTTAAGTGTGCAAAGAGAACGGAATCTCAGAGCTTTACAATTTTTGACTATTGCACAAAGCCTACTGTAGGCGGCGCCGTGGCCGAGCGGTTAGCGCGCTCGCCTACCACCTAGGCGGCCCGGGTTCGATCCCAGGGACCCGCATGTGGTATTCGAAGCGGCGTCAGGGCGGGTTTTCTCCGGGTGCTCCGGTTTCCCCCGCCATCTCATTCCACCGGTGCTCCATCTTCATTCCATGTATCATCAGTGTCACCGCCTGCGGTGCCGTAGTAGTAAAAGCGGGCGTTAAACACAACAACAACAACAAGCCTACTGTATTCTGGTATTCCCTTGTACCTACAAGGAAATGAGCAATAAGATAATTGGTACAAATGTTTATCTTAACACGAAGAAGATATAGGAATAATAGTTTTTACTTTCTCTACTGGTAACTAGGGGAAGTATTGTATTTCTCCCAAAAATTCGATGTCGAGATTTCACCGGAAATATATGTTTTGAGACCCCCTGAATAACAAAAGAGCATTTTGAGAAAAAGGTCCACGTGTATGCGCCTGTCAATGTGTGGACAGCATAACTCAAAAATGAAAAGTCGGTTAAAATCCAAAATTCGTATTTAAGTTTAATGTCTTTCAAGAATGCGACACGAAGATCTTGAAGAAAATAGCCCCATCCTAAACTAACCCTTGCATGGAACATTTTTCGTAAATTTTGATTTTGTTGAAAATGGCGCTAACGATTTTGATTAAAATCTCATATGTTTGAGATATTTTTCTGACAAATGAAATGTATATTTTGAATTTTCTGGCTATACTCCCTGTAGTGGTATTTACTCTGGACGACTTTTGCAAAAGTGGTAAACCGTTAGAGATAGATCAAATCATACTATACAAGAAATGTAGACCTTGCCAAAATACACCATTTATGTCCAAATAAATTTTCTTGTAGGGTGAACCATTTCGGAGATATTCCTTGTTATGTGTGTGAATTTCGGAAAACAACTTTCGTGAAATGGAACATCGTTGTTCATTTTATCATATGTTAAGTGTGCAAAGAGAACGGAACCTCAAAGCTTTAAAAGATTTGACTATCGCACAAAGCCTACTGTGCTCTAATATTCCCTTTGTACCTACAAGGAAATAAGCAATAAGATAATAATTGTATAAATGTTTACCTCAACTAACACGGAGAAGATATGGGAATAAAAGTTTGTTTACCTCAACTAACACGAGGAAGATATAGGAATAAGAGTTTGTAAGAATGGTTAGTACAAGAGTAGAGAAAGTCATGTAGGTGCAACACATCGGAATTTCTGAAATTCAGCTTTTAGGCAAAAAGCAGATTTGTAAGTTTAAGGAATGTTGTAGCCAAAATTAAAGGAGAGAGGGAGAAACTTAGCATAACTTCAAAAAGTAGATGTATTTTGTACCTAGGATTAAAATATCAAGACGGCGCCGTAACTGAGCGCTTACATAATTTGCATACCACCTAGGTGGCCCAGGTTCGATCCCAGAGACCCGCATGTGGGATTTATGGTGGACGAAGCGGCGTCTGTGAGGATTTTCCACGGGTTCTCCGTTTCCTACACCACTCATTCCACTAACGTCTCCATCATCACCTTTCCATTCATTTCGCTTGCATTATCCTCCATAAGGGCAGGGTAATCAGACGAAGGAGGAGAAGATAATGATTTATAAAGTTTTAGATCAAAATGCATGAACTTTGCCTGTAACATATTTTCCTGTGGCATAAATTTAAAAGGGCTAGAACTATTAGTTTGGAATTTCATATTTTCAGTCATAAATATTCTTAATCTAGACGAACCTTCATTAAGCATTTCGTTGTGTGTATAAGAAAGATATAGCGGATAAAGTGAGAGTCAAATGTTTAAAAGATTCTTATTTCTCACATTTATATGATTTTCTTCTCTTATTACCCGTTATACACAGTCATTCCAGGAAAGTTTATTTTTTACAGCTATTTAACTTTAAGAAATAGCCACATTACACATTTGTTTTTTAGACACAGACAAATAGCGATAGTCAACTGTTTAACAGCTGAACGTTTTATGCTGGCATTAAACTTTCATGGTCGGTGACATTAAATACCAATGGACTTATGGGGAAGGAGCTTTTGCACTACACAAAGCCAGATAATGATTTTCTATTGAGCAATTTAAACCATTAATAACGGATACGTCGAAAATGGCTTATGCTACATAAAAGTTATTTGAAATATGTAACGTGTTTGAAACAAGTCTTATTTTTGTGTAGTACATTTCCCTCTATCGCTTAACGTAGGTATATCAGTTATACAAGATTAGATATACAAAATTGCTTCCTAATGAAGAACGCTTCGCAGACTATTGCCAGCAAATTCAACATCTGTATTTCGGTTTTCGTGAAAATATCTTAAACATCTGCAATCTTATTCAGCGTCTTTTGACTCATTGTTAAGTGAATCAATATTTTTGAAACAGTTTCCATGTAAAGTAATAACAGATCGCTATGTGATGGCTTTAAAATTCCATGCTCTTTGAATAACTACGAGATAAAGACCTCAGATTTATTAGTTGAAAGAATTCTAAGTGTGAAATAATTGTTTTATCAAAACATACAAGTTTACCTTCTATACCACAAACGTAGGTAGACCAGGTATTCTATAACACGAGAAACTTAGATACCTAGATTTCAATACAAATACCTGTTTTAAAGTCCCCTGAATCCTAAACGTAAGCCCTTTTAGAGAAATCTGATGTGTTGCACTCACATGACTTTCTCTACTCTTGTACTAACCGTTCTTACAAATCGTTATTCCTATATCTTCTTCGTGTTCATTTGCAGAAATTTTGTTATTG
Organism: Tenodera sinensis; assembly: GCA_030765045.1. Taxonomy (NCBI): domain Eukaryota; kingdom Metazoa; phylum Arthropoda; class Insecta; order Mantodea; family Mantidae; genus Tenodera; species Tenodera sinensis. Next base: position 76,212,945 of record CM060974.1, on the reverse strand, counting down.
TTTATTTTCTTGTAGGTACAAGGGGAATATGGGAATACAGTAGACTTTGAGCTATAGTCAAATGCACGGCTAAGATATAAAAAATTAACAATGATCTTCCACTTGACGAAAGTTTAAGTATTCCAAAACTCACACAAGTAACAAGGAATATCTCCGAAATGGTTCACTCTACAAACAATTTATTCAGACATAAATCGTGCATTTTTGCGGGATCTACATTTTTACTTTCTCTACTTTCTCTACGAGATTTCACCGGAAATATATGTTTTGAGATCCCCTGAATAAAAAAAAAACATTTTTAGAAAAAGGTCCGTGTGTGTGTCGTGTGTCTGTGTGTCTGTCAGTCTGTGCTTCTGTGGACAGCATAACTCAAGAACGAAAAGTCGGCTAAAAACCAAAGTTGGTATTTAAGTTTAATGTCTTTTAGCGATGTGACACGAAGATTTTGAAGAAAATAGCCCCACGCTAAACTACCCTTTACAGGGAAAATGTTTCGAAAATTTTTATTTTCTTGAAAATGGCCCCTACAATTTGGATTAAAATGTGTTATGTTCGAGATATTTTTATGGCAAATAAAATCTATATCCTGAATTTTCTGGCTATAGCCTCTGTAGTTGTATTTACTCTGAACAACTTTTACATATCTGGTAAACCGTTAGAGATAGACAAATTCTTAATATACAAAAAATGTAGATCTCACTAAAATATACAATTTATGTCGCAGTAAACTTTCTTGTAGGGTGAACCATTTCGGAGATATTCCTTGCTATGTGTGTGAGTTTCGGAAAACTTAGAACTTTAGTGAAATGGAACATCGCTGTTCATTTTTTTATATGTTAAGTGAGCAAAGAGAACGGAATCTCAAAGCTTTGAAAGATTTAACAATCGCACAAAGCCTACTGTATTCTAATATTCCCCTTGCACCTACAAGGAAATAAGCAATAAGATAATTTCTGGAAATGTTTATCTCAACTAACACAAAGAAGATAGAAGAACAAGAGTTTGTAAGAATGGTCAGTACAAGAGTAGAGAAAGTCATGTGATTGCAGCACATCAGATTTTTGTATAGTAAGATTTTGTCTATCTTACGGTTTATGAGTTATTCAAAGGTCATCCAGAGTAAACTGGACTACATAGACTATAGCCGGAAAATTCAAAATGTTCATTTCGTTTGCTATAAAAAGATGTCAAACATGTGTAATTTTAATCAAATTCGTTAGAGGCACTTTGGAGAAAATCAATTTTCGAAAAATTTTCCCTGTAAAGAGTAGCTTAGGGTGGAGAAATTTTCTTGCAAATCTTGGTGTTGCATCATTGAAAGATATTAGACTTAAATACCAACTTTGGTTTTTAACCCACTTTACGTTCTTCAGTTAGGATGTGCACAGGCTGACACACAAGCGCGCGCGCGCTCGCAGATCTTTTTCTAAAAATGCTTCTTTTTGGATCCGGTGAAATTTCCACATCCAAATTTTGGGTGGAATACCATACTTCCTCTACTTACCAGCAGAGAAAATAAACATGAAATATACATTTTCAATCTTCTGGCTATTGCCAAAGTAGTCCTGTTTATTCTAGATGCCATTTGCATAACTGGTAAGCCGTAAGCGATAGACCAAATCTTACTATAAAATGTAGATCTGGTTGAAGCACACAATTTATGTCCAAAATGTATTTGTTGTGGAGTAAGCCATTTCGACGATATTCATTCTTATTTGTGAGAATCTTGCAATACTTACACTTTTCTCAAATGGAAGATCGATACTCAGTTTTTTATATCTTAGCTATGCAAAGAGAAGGGAATTTCAAAGCCTTCATTTGGTGACCAGCTTTAAAAGATTTGACTATCGCTCAAAGCCAACTCTAAGCCATGACAAGGCTTTTGATTTTCACTATACTGCTATAAGGAATTGGTAATTCTACCTACTACTTGGTGCCATATATACATATATCTTGTTCACTTAACTTTAGAGGATACACATTTGTTTGTGGAAATATGAGTAACAAGATTTTTATATTCTGAAATAATTAATTACGATTTATTGAGACGTATACACCTTTTAGAGCCTGTCCCTGATACTGGTGTCCGTCTCGGTACTGGGGCTTTCCGCAGCAGTAGAGTCGAGTGTCTGTATGCTGATTCTGGCGAACCTTCACTGTCTGTCCGACGCTCCTTGTTGCTTTGTTGCTACGTGGCCAGGTTGGCTGCTTATTCGTGTCCACCTGTATTGCCTCCAGACCTCGCGCACCGTTACATGCGGAACACAACTATCTCCCGTCCAAGTGGTATGAGGTTTCGAGAACTGCTCGTCACACACGCCCTCCGACTGCCAGCCTTAGAGCGGCATTCACTTGGCCGCTGTCCTCCAGCCGTGCACGCTTCGACCTGGAGCTGTCGTGCTGTGCGAAGATAGCTACCCGTCCTTCAATGTTTCGCCAACATTTCACCGAACTTCCAGGCTGTTACTGGACTTATGCTCCGGAGTTTAGCACTCGTTGCTCGATAGGTAGTGCTACGGGTTCCACTTTGGTATACAATGGTGACGCTCACACGTACCGCCTTCCAGACGCCATGTCAGTTTTTACTGCCGAGCTTTTTGCCATATTTCATTTTTTACTTTTTATCTCCAGCTGTGGTCCTAGGAGTTTTCTAATCTGCGCCACTCACTGAGCGCTCTTCAGGCCCTGTAACAGTTTCTCGGTACGTCAACATTACTGGTTAAAATTCAGACACTCATATCGCAGCTACTCTCTAGCGGATATCAGTTCGTTTTTACCTGGATCAGGGGCCATTTAGGTATTCTCGGCAACGAGGCAGCGGATGTGACCGCGACGTCCGTATGTCGTCTGCCGGAGTTTTCGACTCGTCCTCTGCCTTATATAGTTGTACAGCGGTACTTCCGTCGCCATCTATTTGCTGTCTGGCAGGGATCTTGGGAAAGGTTAAGTGGCGCTCAGTTGTGAACAATCAGGCACCGTGAAACACTGGCAGAGCTCTTGTAGGGATTCCAGGCAGGAAGAGATGCTTTTTATCCACTTGAGGATAGGCCACACCCGAGTCACCCTTGGACACCTTTTGTGTGGTGATCCGGCGCCCGTCTGTTCGACATGCGACGTTCCACTCTCCGTCACACGTGTCCTTATTGATTGTCCACGATACATTCGTAAGCGCCAGCCCATTGGCCTGGGTCATACACTGTGCTCCGTTTTAGGCCACGACCCAGTAGCTGTAAATACAGTACTGCGGTTTGTTGCCAATATAGGTTTTGGTAAGTGTAAGGAGTTTTCTATTTTGGAGATTTTGGAATTTTAGGATGTTTTCCTTCACCTTTTTACCTTTTTAAAACGTCTTAACACTCACGTTTATACCAAATTACGTTTACCTGTTTCAAATTTTAGCCATATTAACTGTGATTTTCTACCTATTTTAACTTTCCTTTTTTAGCTTTTGAGGTGTGAGGTTTTAACAGTTAAGTTTGCTTGTTTTTATATTTGTACTTTAGGTTTTAATGACCTAGTTGTCAACGGGCACTTAAACACCACTCACTAACTCACTTGATACGTATACCATGCGATGGTTTAAAAATGGCGATATTTACGTTGATAACACATTTCCTAATCTTATTTTTATGAAAGAATAGACGTAATTGGCATTGACATCGACAAAACAGGGGACTAATGCTTGAACCTAAAATCCGATTTGAAAAAATCTAGACCAAATTAAGGAGGTTGACAAGGGAAGAAATTAAATTATGAACCTTCATTCCTTATTTACGAGAGAAATACATTTCAAATCGGGAAGTGATTGGTCTACATTTTGGTGCTCCTGGAGTGATCAGATTACTAAATTTACTGTTAATTTGTTCCCACGTATTGAGTTACAATAGGCTCAGCCTAATACCTAAACATCAAAATGGCTTTGTGAAAAATAGATCAACAATGTGTGCGATCATTGAATGCATCGAAGAAATTATAAATGTGCAACAGCTTTTTTATTAGATCTTACTAAAGTTTTCGACTGTGTGGATCAAAAATACTAATGAAGAAACTGTCAGTGTTGAGGATTAGAGGTCAGGGACATTAATTAATAGCATCCTACATGACAAACCGAAAACAATACCTAGCTGTGAGTTCGACAAATGGTAATGCTGTATCAACTACGACGGAATTGACACACGGGGTCCCTCAGGGATCAATTCTCTGTCCACTTTGGTTTATCCTATACTTGCACGATATAACTGACTATATACCTAAAGGTACAAAATTAGTACAATTTGCAGATGACACTAGCATCACAGCCAGCCGTTCCTCTAGCCTAATACTGGAAGAAAACCTAAGTGAAATAGCTATCAAACTATAGCAGTACTTCTCAATGCTAAACTGAAGTATAAACCCAAGTAAATGTGAACTGATAACATTCGGTAGCAAAACACGTAGTACGCCTCTACAATTGTATATTGAAAGAAATTAGTAATCAGTATTGACAAGGTAGAGCTACTTGGTGTCACACTGGATAAAACACTATCGTTTGCACCGCGTATAGACAAAATAGCATTAAAATAAGTAAGAATCTATTTCTTCTTAGGTGTCTAAAGAATTATGTCCCAGCAGCAACTAATAGGATAATTTATTTCTCTTTCATACAGTCACATATGCCATATGGTATAGAAATATGTGGTAATACTTCAAAATTAAACCAAAATAGAATATTTACTTTACAGAAAATAACAATCAGGTATATTTCGAACTTAAAAACGCAAGACTCATGTAGAGAAGCTTTCCGTCAGCATAAAATAATGACGCTACTTAGTCTGTATATTTATAAATCTATACTATACATGATAAAATACAAATTTCTGATGCAAACAAATTCGGATATACATGACCACAACACAAGAAATAATAATGATTTGGCTATTACAATGCACAGACTTAGCCAGTTTCAAAAGCTGCTTAGATACGCTGGTGCAAAATTCTACAACAGACTGCCAGCAGAAATTAAAAAGTGTAAAAACTACACTAAATTCAAATCTGCTTTACAAACTTATTTAGTTAATATGTTCTATTCACTAGAGGAATTTTTAAATAGATTAAAACTTCAGTAATCAAAAAGTCAATGTTATGTATGTATTTCGTAATCTGTTAATAGTTCATTGTGCATAGTCTCTACTGTTTGGTTAATCAGCTCCTTGTATATTATTATTGTATTTATTATTATTATTATTATTATTATTATTATTATTATTATTATTATTATTATTATTATTATTATTATTATTATTATTATTATTATTATTATTATTACTACTACTATTATTATTAATGTTTTGTTATTTTATCTTTTGCTACTTATATGTACTTGTTTACCTTTGACTGGATTCAATCGTCTATTACACCTTGTTGAATTGCAATTGCAATAAAAGGAATAAAAAATTAAGTGTTTTAGAAGATATTAGCTTACAAAGTATTCACGTTTTTTGTTCATTTAACACAATCAACTGTAGACTACAACAAATTAAATAAATAACTAATTCTAAAATGGTTAGGTGTCCTATTTCCATATTTTAGAATTATTTTGTACATTATTAAACTTTATCAAATATTTTTACATTATACGATTTTTATCCTTTATCATTCATATTTAAAATTGTCTTTTTTCTACATATCTATTAGGAGGCAGCAGTAACTTCTGCAGATGTTTATCTCGACTGAGAGGGTCATTCTCCATGGTCTAAGGATAGCGCACTAGCCGCTGGTTCAAACCCGCACGAGGGCGATGGAAAATCCTTAGCATGACTTCCTTCGGAAGGGAAGTAGAGCCGGTGGTCCCGTATTGTAGATTTACTGCACGTAATTTTTTTTAAATTAACGTCCTCCAACATTGTGTCATATCGGACGAATGAATGAAACGAAATGGGTGAAATGATGCTCAAATGAGTCCGAGGTCCATGGAGCTTTAAGTTACCCGACATTCGTCTTCTCAGGGTAGGGAAAACCTCGGAAAAAAACCTTACCCGGATAACTTACCCCAAGCGAGATTCGAACTCGCGACCTCTTGAACGTGAGACTGCACGTAAAAGAACTTCAACACTGATAAAGAAGCCTCTGAGCAAGATTAAGATTTTTTTTCATAACCAATATAGAATTTGACCTGAGAACCACAGTAATTAAAGAGCGTCCATCAATAAAAATGCAATTTCAATTTCGCGCCCTCAGAGAAAACCCTGGAGAAGAGCTGGGCCACCGATATAGCAACACATCTGTCGCCTCTCAACTCTTCCTCCTGGAGATTTCCAGAAGCATAGATACTGTGTACCGGAATTATTCTCTTCCTCTTCCTGTTAAACATAACCGTAATAAACGCCCCTGAATGCAAATGTATCATTTCCATTACACCTTTTGTACTCTAAGAAAAACCAATATGAACTCAATTTTTAGTATTATTGCTATTATTGTACTTCATTCTTTTTTCACCAAATAAACACAATATACAAGATCGACCTTCAACTAGAGTCCTGGTCACAAAGGACCATGTGTGTACTCCTGTGTTCATGTTTGACAAAGCTGATCCCGGGCGAGAACCCTGGGTGACAAAAGATACCATGAGATGACTGTATCTCTTTTGTAATTCCAGATGACGAGTCTACAACTTCACCAACCAAACCTGAACATCTCCCCAGATGTCCAGTCTGGAGTGACCAGAGCTGGCAGGTCAATGTTGGAATCCACCAAGACAGGGTCATGGTCGGAGTCCAATTCATTGACCGCTGAGAGGTCTAGATGAAAAGGAATGTTTTTGGTGACCATGATATCGAGCACATCTGGCCTCCCTCGGGCCGGATGGAACGTAGGTCCTCTCGGTCCATGCGCAAGAATGCTTGGGTTACCGCTGATCAGGCGGTAGAGCCCTCGCCCCTTGGCATTGGTAACGCGGCAATGCCAATGTGCATGCTTTGCGTTGAGGTCGCCGGCGATGCAAACCGCAGGATGCAGGTTCAGGAGGGTGTTAATATCAGCTTCGTAGAAGCGGTTATCAGGAGGGTCGTATGCCACTACCAGCACCGTGTCCACCCCGCCAATGGCAAGCCTAATGGCACAGGCCTCTACGTGTTGTAGTGGTGGGATAGGGAAGGGTGTATGAGTGATGTGGTTCTTGATGAAAATGGCTGTACCGCCCCCCGGTCGGCCGACCCGATCAGACCGATGGGTGACGTAACTCGGCAGCGAGAAGTTGGTTGCAGCATCCAAGTGGGTTTCGCAGACCATCAGAATGTCAATTCCATACGACTGCACAAACTCAACGAGGCTTGGGTAATGGCCCCTTATGCCATTTGCGTTCCAGAACGCAGCCCTGAATGGTCTCCGGACAAGTCTGGAGGCCATTACTTGGCTGAGTTAGGGAACAGCTGGGCCAAGGTTTGGACCAGTAGGGCATGCTTCTGCATGGGGCTCAGGTTAGGGCTTTCGTATTGCAGCTTGAATTTCCGAAGTGCAGGCAAGATTCGGTTAATTATGTTGTTGAACCACAGGGTTAGGTCCTGAAATTCCTCCAGGTCCGCCTGCGAGAGCGTTCCCCCTAATGCAGGGGGGGTCATAGGTACAAAAAAAAAAAAAAAAAAAAAAAAAAAAAAAAAAAAAAAAAAAAGTCTGCATAATCATTATCCTGGCATCTAGAATCTATACCAGGACATGTTATCCATCAAAACTATTTTCCATTTATTTAACTAAACATTTTACAAACATTTTACAAATTTTTGCAGATATGTGACCTATATCTACGACTTTATCTACTAACTAACCTAATAGTTACTGGAAACTTTCCAGTTACCAGTAGCTTTACATATTCACAGATCAAAACTATTTCAGCAGTTTATCTTTTACAAAGTTATTTCTTATTTATATATTTCTTTTGAAATATTTACATTACAATTCTATTATTATTTATTTAAGATAAACTGCCGATCCTATTTCTACTACTTCCACTAACTAACCTCCATTTCTCCTCCTAACCAAGTTCAAAAAGTTTTTCTTCACTTCGGGAGAAGAGGCTAATCCTAATTTTATATATCCTACCTCTACCTCCAACTATTTATATTTGCCTATCTTTTGAAATGCTCATCTATTTGAATTTCATCTCTCTTCATGTGGATCTTCTAAATCTATTTATCTTCTTTTGGGATACTCCTCCATTTAACTTTCTTCTTTCTTCATGTAGATCTGCTGAATCTATTTATTTTCTTTTGCAATAGTCATTTGTTTGGGATCTATTCTCTCTTCGTGTCGATTGATGGATCTATTATCTTCTTTTAGGATACTCATCTGTTTGAAATTTCTTCTCTCTTCATGTCGATCTCTGGACCTATTTATCTTCTTTTAGGATTACTTCTTTCTTCATATATCTGCTGGATCTATTTATCTTGTTTTGGAATGCTCATCTATTTGAGATTTCTTCTTTCTTCATGTCATCTTCTGAATCTTTTTGTCTTCTATAGGGATACTCATCTGTGTCTGCTGGATCTTCTTTATTGGATTTTAATCATCATTTATTACTTCCTCTTCTATTTCTTCCAAGAGTCGCGCTTCTCTTCTTCTTCTGGCCGCTTCGATTCTTCCCGTGGAAATCCACAATTCTCTTCTTCTATTTATTCTTGTTGGTGTTCTTATTCCGTCATAATCTATCACTTCTTCTTCTTCTACATATAGATTTTCATTTTCTTCGTCTCTCATATGTTGTAATCTCTGCGATCTTCTTGGCGTTATATTTTCAATTACACGTTGTACTTCTACCTGGTCAACCCCCTGTCGATATATCTCCATTTCAACTAATGATACCAGCCGCACCATTTCCTCTATTTGATCAAAGTCTTCCTTTTTCCGAACTATATTCCATATTCTTTTTCCCGCTAACTTTCTTCTTCCCTCTTCCAACATTTCACTAAATCTTATGCATTCAAACAGTACATGTTCAGGATCATCAGTCTTACTACATATTTCACAATTATCATCTATTCTACGTCCAATTTTCTTAAAGTAGGTTTTAAACGGTCCATGTCCTGTTAGATATTGCACGCCCTCCCTTCTTGGTAATATATTCTTCAAACCTAATCTTTCCCTAATGTTTGGATAAATTTCATAAGCTCTTCTGCCTTCTTCTATTTGTTGCCATTCTTCCTGCCATTGACGTAATAGTTCATATTTTATATCTCTTTTCATAATACATTCTTTTCCAATAATTTCTGTTACCTTATCTTGTCGATTCTTCTTTAGCCAGTAAATTGCTCCTCTCTCTCTTATTTTCAAATCAATTGGCCACACTCCCAGAATTACCAATATCGCCATTGTTGGTGTCGTAGTTACTATGCCCATACATCTTAATAATGTTTGTCTTTGTACTCTTCTCAATATCTTGACATTCTTCTTTAATTTTACCTTATGCGCCCATATACCTGCTCCATAGCCCATAATTCCATTCAAAATTGCCGTCATGTATTTCTGTACTGCTTCTAATTTAATTTTAAAGTTTCTCTGCGTCATAGTTGCCAGCTTCATCATTACATTTCCTGCCTTATTCCTAATTTTTGCAATATGTCCATCAAAGTTTTGTTTTTCATCCAAATAAATCCCAAGATATTTAATAATCTTTTCTCTCTTGATATTAACATTATTTATTTTTACTGTCGGATTTCTTTTTAAGACTCCTTTGAGTACCATATATGCCGATTTTTGTGGGGCAATTTCCAGTTTAACCTTCTGTCACCACGAATTTAAAACGTCAATAGTAACTTTTACTTTTTCTTCTATTTCATTTCTGCTATTTCCTTCTACTAGAATCATTAAGTCATCCGCATATGCTATAACTTCCATAATTTCATTTAGATTCGATAGTTTCTCCAAAGCAGGTTCCGTCAGAATATCCCAGAAGAGTGGACCTAAGATACTACCCTGTGGACATCCTTTAGTTATTTCTCTTCTTATACTTAGATTTTCTCCTTGCAAATATACCCTCCTATCTTTACAGTAATCTTTTAATCCATTATATAAACTCATTGGATACTCCTTTTCTCTTAATATTCGAAAAAGCTCTGGCCACCACAAATTGTCAAACGCTCCAGCGGTATCAAAAAATACTCCTATTACATATTTCTTCTCACTCGTTTTTGTTTTATTTAGAGCTCTATTTATAGCATCTTCTGTAGATTTACCTTTCCTAAATCCAAACTGCTTCTCTGTCATACCTTTCATTATTCTATATTCATTTAATCTTTTATATAGTAATTTTTCCTGTATTTTCCCCAATGTACTTAACAAACAAACTGGTCTATATGATTTTGGATTGCTTGGATCTTTCTCTTTAGATTTCTTTAGTATTGCCACATTTGCTTCTTTCCAACAATATGGTATTCTGCCAACCACCAAGCATTCATTACATATATCTCTTAAAAACGGTGTTATTTTATCTTCCAAACACTGCAGTACTTCCGCTGAAATTGTATCTGGACCTGGTGCTTTCTTCTTTTTCATCTCCCTTATTGCTAATTTTACCTCAATATCATTATACGGATACACTACACGATTATTCCAATATAAATTCCCAAATTCTTCCCTTAGCCGTTTATGATCCTCCTCATCATCTATATACTTATCATTTGGTAATAGTTTCTCCAACAGATACTTTGCCGATTCTTGCCAGGTTTTAGTAAACTCTCCATTTTCTCTATACAACGTAGATAATACCTCTGGTGTCTTAATCTTCTCCATAACTAATTTGTATGGTATTCCCCACACATTATCCTCCAAGTTCTCTGTTACATACTTTTCCCATGAATTTCTTCTTACTTCTTCCAATTTTTCTTTAAATCTACTTTTTAAATTTCTATACTTTCCCAAATTCGCATCCTTTTCGCTAGCTATTAAACTCTTCTGATATACTCTTCTCGCCTTTCTCACTTTTCTTCTTAAACTGTTTAACTCATCATTCCATACAACTTGACCGTCAAATCTACTCGTATTTTTCCTTAATCCTTTATCCATAGCTTCCTGGATCGCTCTAGTAAGCATATACGCTTTTCCATTTACATCCTCCATAGCAAATCTTTCCGACATTTCAAAATTTTTGTATACATTTTCCCAATTCGCATTCTTTATAATATATTTATTTCTTCTCTTTTTTTCTCTATTATCAGTATCCACATTTACGACTATATCAAAATATATTAAGTTATGATCGCTCATAGTTAATTGTTGACCCACCTTCCAATTTCTAACTTTCTTCGCTATATATCCTGTTGCCAAAGTTAAATCAATATTTTCTGTCGCATCTATTCTATTTTCAAATGTAAATGGGTTATTAGGTTCATTCAGAATGTCAATTTGATAGCTCACTATTACCTCTTCTAGTTTTTCCCCTCTTTCGTCTGGATTTTTACTAAACCACCATTTTGATTTAGCATTAGAGTCCATGGTATATAGAATTGCTTTATTTAAGTACATATCTAAGATCTTTGTCATTTTAGCCAAATGTATTTCTACGGGTCATGGGTACAGTGGGGACCACAGGTGCCACCTGTGGGCCGGCTGTAACAGCAGTATCCCTTGGTGCCAGAGCTGCCTCAGTGGACTACTCTGCCGGCGCCTTGGGGGGCTGTTGAGGAGCTGTGCTTGCTCTCTCCGCGGCTTGACGCTTGCTCTTGTGTTTCCTTCGCCGCTTAGGTTTAGGAGGAGCACTGGCCACAACAGACTCCTCTGTATGGCCTGGAGATGGAGCCGAGACTTCAGTCGTGGCAGGGGCAGGTACTATTGCCTGGGCCTTGGCCTGGGCCAGTGTCTTTTCTGCCCTATTAAGGGCGTGAGAGAAGGAAACGCCGGGGCGGACCTCTGCCGCTTCCGCGCGTCCCTTGCGACGGCTATCTATAATTTTCAGGCGCGTCGCGCATCCTTTGTAGACACTGCAGTGCGCGCCTTTACAGTTGACACATTCCCTGTCCGTATCCGGCTTAGGGCAGTCCTGCACTCTGTGGGTTCCACCACATCGCAGACATGCAAGCGGGCGCTCACATGCCATGCTGGAATGGTGAAATCCCAGGCAATTGCGGCACTGCACGGGACCCTCCTTGCCGTAAAAGCGTTCCACCTTTACGGCAGTGTAGATTAGGTGACGCACAGTGTCAATTGGCTGAACTTGTTGGCCGCACACTTTGTCCACCACGACCAGAAACAGTGGCATGGGCACCTTTTCAGGTCCACTGTCGGAGACAATAGTCTTCTTCAGCTGGGCCACTGTTGCTGTAATGTCATGTTCTTCGAGGAGTGCCAGCCTGACTTCCTCGGTAGAGCAGTCGGAGGCAAGGCCTCTGATTATTCGCCTTTCCACGTGAGGACGTGTGGGCGAATAACTGTAAAACGGGATTTTTAATTCCCGAAGTACAGCCTTGGCTGCCTCAAAATCCTCAAGTGAGGAGGTCTTGATGTTAACTTTCCGTGGCCTCCTTATTGCCTCAAAGCGTCTTTTCAGGCGCGAAGCTAGGAGCCGCATGGTTTTTGTGTGCTCCTTGAAAGCATCCGCTACTATTGGCGGTATTTTCTCCCCCCCTTTGGTTGGGGGTTGGGTTGTATCCTGTGGTTCTTGCTGCTGAGAGCCCGTGGAGTTACGCCTGCTCCGGCGTCCCTTCACCTCAGTGAAGCCCTCGGTGTCAGTTTCCCTATCTGCCTCTGAGTCAGAGGGAGAGAAAGGATGATAGGAAACCAGTGGTGGTGACTCACTATCTATGACCTGACGCGGGGCAGAACACTTGCGCTTTTTACGCGCAGGTGGTACCGCCTCGGGGACAGAGATGCATGACGATGATGTAGTTGGTCCGTCGGTCAGCACGGTTGCCCTCCGGCTGCTTGCAGAGGACTGAACCCCCTCCTTAGAGGAGGAGGCGCCTGGGCAAGCCATTACGGCTTGAGGTGTTGGACCAGGGGTCCTCACCTTTGGCTGCAGCCTTGCAAGCCCGTAGTCACGTGGTCCGTCAGTCAGTTTGTCTGAGTCGGGAATGGTGATGAAAGGAAGGGGTATAGTTACCTGGCTCCGCTATGTACCAGCACGCACCCCTCCGAGAGCAGGATCGATGTCGAAGAAGCGCAAGTGATGATTGGTGCGACACGCTACCGTTTGCTGTCAAACGTCTTGCAGCGTGCCGCGAAACTGTGCTTTCACCTGACTAGGTGCGTAGTTTTTTGCTCCACCACCACGTCGCCGCGGTCGTTCTCCCGCTTATTCCCCCGAAGAGAGGATCCAAGCACTCCAAGCTCCCAATGGTCCCGTAGAATCGAGGTGTAGACGCTACGAGCTCCAATCATGGAATGAAATGACCGTTACGACGACGACGCTATCTGGCAGGCTGAGATCAGCCCGCGGTGTGTCATGCGTGTACCTACCCTTTTAGGGCTTAACCACTTTATGACGGGATGAAGGATTTTGCAGGGGGACGGGTGAAGTTTGAGGTAGTAGGTTATAAGGAGGCAGCAAGTTTTTGCTCCTCAACGGCTGTTTAATCAGTGTGCAACTTTCGTTGGGCACTGCTGGTGTAAAGGTCCAAATATGGAGGTTCATTTAATTTTGAATTTAGAATCCAAGCTTATCTTGGAGGACTGTGATGTGTTTAGCTTTCGCTGTTGAAGGGATGTCTCCTTCGTTACCGGGGATGCCCGCAAGCCATGCGGGGAACCCGGTGTCCCACACGCGTGCGTTCCGTGGGGTTGTAGTCCCCAAGAGACCTAATCAGGGCACTCCTATGATGAGGAATTTGGTCGTAAAATTTTGTTGCCCGGCGCCTAATTTCGTCCTCCACATACGGAAGAGACGAGGCTTCGTGCAGTAGTCTCGAAGGGAATCCGCGGCATACAGAATAGATTATCCGAAGTCCTCTATTCTGTATACGCTGCAGACGCAGGAGATGGGTATCTGCGGCCATGCCCCAGATTTCGCAGGCGTATAGGAGGAGTGGGATTATGAGTGCCCGAAAAAGGCGTAGCTTTAGGGGAACTGGCATCCCCGACCGCAGCATGGGGTACAGTGAGGCAGTTGCCCCACCGGCCCGCGCCGACAAGTCGTTGATGTGTTCCCGAAAAGTAAGGCCCTTATCGAGCTTCACTCCCAGGTAGGAGATGGAGTTTACCCATTCAATCCTTCTTCGCAGATAGGTGAATGTGGGGAGATTGGCGGGGAATCGGCGCTTAGTAAAAAGTATGGCGCGGCTTTTCTCCGGGTTAATGGACAATCGCCAACGCCTGCACCATTCTTGGATGAGGCGGAGGTGTCGCTGTATTGGGAGGAAGGTTCTGTTAGGGTGTTTGTTTGTTGTGTAGAGCAGCACGTCATCAGCATATTGAGCTATGTTGACGTTCGGCTCTGTAGGTAGGTCGGCCATGTAGACGCTAAAGAGCGTGGGTGATAAAACAGAACCTTCGGGGACTCCGCCTCGGATTGGCCTGCGTGTGGATTTATTCCCCGCCACTGAGACCACAAAGGATCTGTGTCTAAGGTAAGAATGTAATAAGTGTATGAGGCTTGTAGGTAGCTCCAGTTGGATGAGTTTCCGGAGGAGACCGGCATGCCAGGTCGTAGAGAAGGCCTTCTCAACGTCCAGAGATACCGCGGCGGTGAAGGGCTTGTCCTGGTATCCCAGGGCAGCAGCCTTCACCACCCGTAGCAGCTGCTGGGGTGTTGAGTGGCCAGGCCGGTACCCAAACTGATGGGATGGGATGGCTTGAATGTCCCCTAAGATAGGGGACAAGCGGGCAAGTATTAGTCTCTCGAATACCTTCGAGAGTACGGGTAGGAGGCTAATGGATCGGTAGTTGGCGGGATGGACCGGGTCTTTCCCTGGCTTCAATATGCAAATCACCCGGGCCTCTCTCCACTCACGTGGGAAGTGACTGAGGGCGAGGCACATATTGAAGACCTTAGTCAGGTAGAGCACGGCCTTGAAGGGAAGGTGGCGGAGCATGACAGGTTTGGATTTGGATTTGGTTTAAGGGCGCTCAACTTCTAGGTCATCAGCGCCCTTAACAGACTCATGGCAATAGCCAGATATAAATTTCACTCAAAAAATAAAAATGCTAGCAACAAGAAAAATATACAAAGGTAAAAAGCAGTGGCAATAGCCAGATATGAAACAAGGTGATAAATATGTCCAAAATCAGAAACATATAATTAAAAATTTTAAATCCTCAAATTTATATTGCACTGCGCTAAAAAATTAAAAACTCTATCAACCGCTGTTTTGTCGTCCGCTAGGACCTCTGCAAGTCTGGCAGGCAGCTGCAGAGAATCCCGAAGGTGCGCTAGAGAGTAACACTCTAGGAGAACGTGGCGAACCGACAAAACGTTGTCACACAGCGGACATAGAGGCGCAGGGTCCCTTTTAAATAGGTAACCGTGCGAAAAATTGCAGTGCCCTATTCTTAATCGAGCCAAACTAACCTCCTCGCGACGAGATGTGCGACAGGAAGTTACCCAGTTTATCGGAAGTTCTTTCACTTCTCTAAGCTTATTACCGCGGAGAGCTGACCACTCGTCGTGCCAGGACGACAGCACCGCTCTCCGCACTTCAAGCCTAAAGTCTTCCGAAGTAACACGTGAGATGGTAATTCTGGGTTCTGTAGTTGCCGTCTTTGCTGCTAAATCTGCCATTTCATTCCCAGGCAAACCTACGTGACCAGGAATCCATGCACACACCACTTCAACACCAGAAGCGTGTAAAACATGGAGGGCATCCTGGATACGTTGTACAATAGGGTGGGGGTTGTACAACTGACAAAGGCTCTGCAGTGCACTAAGGGAATCGCTCAAAATCAGGCAGTCACCTAATTTACGACGGCGAACATACAAAACGGCTCGATAAATTGCATAAAGCTCTGCAGTAAAAATGGAAGTGCTATTTGGAAAACCGAATGTATATGGTTCGGTTCCATAAACATAAGCACATCCAACACCGTTGGTGTTCTTTGATCCATCGGTGTAAATGTATTGACGGTCAGAGTAGCCTGACAAAAATTCTAAGAAACACGTGCGGATACTTGAAATAGGCATCGTGGACTTCTGGTGTACGGTCATCCCAAGATCTACATGGGGCGTACCAGATAGCCAAGGGGGGTAAAGTCTCTCGCCCTTGGCGAACATCACAGGCAGTTCCACTCCAAGCTTCACTAGGAGCTCTTGGAAACGGAACCCCGCAGGCTTTGGATTAAGGGTGCTATTTCTATATCGTTCTCTTAGCGTGGTGGTGAAAAAGGAAGCGAACGTTGGGTGCTTAGGCATACATCTAAGCGCACAACCATAATTTGCCAAGAGAATTTCACGCCGATAATGCAGAGGAAGTTCTGCGGACTCGGCGTAAAGGCTCACCACTGGGCTTGTTGGAAAAGCTCCTGTTGCAATGCGGATGCCCCTATTATGGACCACGTCTAATCTTCTCAGCACAGATGGTCGTGCTGACGAATAAACAATACACCCATAGTCTAGCTTGGATCGGACCAATGCGCGATATATTCGCAACAAAATTGTCCGATCCGCTCCCCACGATTTGCCATTCAGTACTCGCATTATATTTAGGGAACAGTCACATCTCGCTCTTAGCTGTGCAATATGCGACGACCAACTAAGCTTCCTGTCCAAGATCAAACCCAGGAAGCGCGTCTCTTCTGCGAAGGGAAGTTCATCTGGACCAAATCGGAGCGAAGGTGGTAATCGTCTCCTACGGCGCCAGAAATTAACGCAGATTGTCTTCTCAGTTGAGAAACGGAAGCCGTTTTTCATGCTCCATTCTCTAAGGTTGTCCAAACATTGCCGCAGGCGCCGTTGTAAGAACGCCGTACGCTGAGAAGTGCAATAGACAGCAAAATCGTCTACGAATAGGCATGACGAAACTCCAGGTGGAACACATTTCCAGATGGAGTTAATTGCTATAGCAAAGAGCGTGACACTTAGCACCGAACCCTGAGGTACTCCCTCCTCCTGAACAAAGGAATTAGAAAAAACCGAGCCGACCCTTACTCGGAAAAAGCGGTCCTTCATAAACTCCTGAATGAAAAGTGGCAGGCGTCCACGCATATTCCAGGCATACAGGGAACGTAGAATCCCTGCTCGCCAGCACGTATCATAAGCCTTCTCAAGATCGAAAAATATGCCAACGGTTTGACAGTTCTTCATAAACCCGTCCATTATCTGTGTCGATATTGACACAAGATGGTCAACAGTTGAACGGCGTCGTCGAAAACCACACTGGATGTTAGTCAGTAGGTTGCGACTTTCTAACCACCATAACAATCGTCCATTGATCATGCGTTCCATCAGCTTGCAAACGCAACTGGTGAGGGAAATAGGACGATAGCTGGAGGGAAGATGACGGTCCTTCCCAGCCTTCAAGATGGGAATAACGGTGGCCTCCCGCCAATTTTCTGGGAGTATACTGTCAACCCAAACACGATTATAGACCTCGAGCAGGAATGCCTTACCTTCAGGAGAGAGCTGTTGTAACATTTGTACATGAATACCGTCCGGTCCTGGTGCTGAACATCGCGAAGATTTCAGGGAATGCTCCAGCTCCGCCATGGTGAAAAGGCGATTGTAATCTTCTACGTTTCTAGAACGAAACGCGAAGCCTTGAGATTCCACCTGAGTTTTAAATGGAAGGAACTCAGGGGAGTAGTTTTCCGAGCTAGACACTTGTGCGAAAGCACTGCCAAAGGTATTGGCCACTTCAAATGAATCAACAACAGCTCCTGTGGCTGTTTTTAGTCCCGCTAATGGTATTTGGGTCGTTTTAGCTGCAACACGCCTTAATCTATCCCACACAACCGAGGAAGGTGTGTGTCGGTTAAATGAAGCTACAAATTTGCTCCATGATGACTTTTTGCTATCCTTAATGATTTGTCTGGACCTGGCGCGCATTTTCTTGTATTCAATCAGGGTTTCCAAAGTAGGGTGACGTTGGAAAACCCTAAGTGCACGCCTTCGAGCACGAATGGCATTCCGACATTCTTCCGTCCACCAGGGGACGGGAAATCGACGGGGGTGTGTAGTCGACCGCGGAATCGACTGTTCAGCAGCAGAGAGAATCGTCTCCGTAAGATGCTGCACCAAATTATGCACTGAGTCGTGCTCGTTGTACGTAAAGGCAGCCAACTGGGTGTAGAGGTTCCAGTTGGTATGGTCCAAACGCCATCTGGGCATACGTGTGGAATAGGTATGTTGCGTCAAGAGACTAATAAGACATGGGAAGTGGTCACTAGAGTGTAAATCAGAGATGACATTCCATTGTAAGGAGACTGCCAACTGAGGTGAACAAACTGCAAGGTCAAGGTGTGAGAAGCTGTTATGAGAGTCCGAAATGAATGTAGGCTCTCCAGTGTTGAGGAGAGCAAGGTTGTGACTGTCCAAAAAATCGGAAATGAGTGTACCTCTCGCACAAGCGCGACTTGAACCCCAAAGTGGGCGGTGCGCATTGAAGTCTCCCACCAACAGAAACGGTGTTGGCAACTGGGAAACTAGATCTTCTAAATCAATGTGCGAGAAGTCATGGGACGGAGGCAAATAAACATTACAGATAGTGAAATGTATGTTTGGCAGTTTAATCCATACAGCAACTGATTGTATATCAGAGTGCAAAGGTAGAGTTTGCATATATACGTCATCTCTGACAAGTATCATAGCGCCGCCATGTGCCGGTACACCCTCTTCTGGTGTAACATCACACCGTACTGGGGTGTATCGCCTTAGATGGAAAGCGTCTCGAGGACGCAGCTTAGTCTCTTGCAAACATGCGACCAGAGGTTCGTTTTCTTTGAGCAAGAGCTCAAGTTCTGGCCTTTGAGTTTGAATGCCACGTACGTTCCATTGTAGGATAGTCATATTGCATTGTGTATGGGATAGGTAATTCCAAGGTAACTCTTCATTACTTTGGAGCAGGCGGTTGTCGAACTAATTTAGCCCTTTTCTCTCTTGGGCTGACGTTCTTTTCGGACGCTTTTTCGCGCCTCTTTTCCACTGGAGGTCTTCCAGTGTGGGCAGATTCTAGTTCCATGTCCTCTGCCGAGGACGTGCGTCTTCCCATAGCAAACTTGGGTTCGAGTGTCTCGAACCGGTTGCTAATGGGGACCGGCGAAGATGAAAGACGCCGGTCTGAGTCCACCCCTGAAGATTCTCCAGAAGAGGATTTTCGAGATCTTCGAGGAGATGATCGGGGGCTCTTATATCCCTTTGATGTACTGGGATCGGACGTACCATTTTCTTTGAGGAAGTCGTTTCTTGTATAAGTCTTCTTGAACTTGATCGGTGAGGCATCATATCTTACGGGCTTGCTTCTTTCTTGTGTTGATCTTGATGATTTTGATGGTGATGTGACGCTGATGTTCTTTACACTTACGGACTTTGTAGACGTTGACGCCGATGTGTGTGCCGATGTTGAGGGCTTTGGAATTGAGCTACGGGCAACAAGTGTCTTTTCAGAAATTGTTGCCCCATTGAAATCGCTGGTCTGCGTTGCGATCTCTCTGCTCGCTACCGCTTTAGCTGCAACAGAGCTATAGGTTCCAGATCTGGGAACAGAGGGTTGGCGTAGACGCAAGATCTTTCGGGCTTCTGAGAAGGGCACCTTCTCTTTAACCCGTATCTCTTGAATCGCTCTTTCCTCTATAAAGCGGGGGCAGTCTCGGGAACTAGATGGATGTTCACCTCTGCAGTTAACACATGAAGGAGCTGTAGTACATGCACCATCGTGGAGTTCATCTCCACATTGAGGGCATGTAGCTAGTCCCTTACAAAGCTCGCTTGTATGTCCAAAGCGCTGGCACTTGAAACACCTGAGTGGGTTCGGAATGAACGGCCTAACTTCGATGGATTCATACCCTGCCTTAATCCTTTGTGGGAGATCTACCCGATCAAAGGTCAGGAACAGGGTACGAGTAGGCTTCAATTCACCGCTTTCTTTGCGATGAACCCGATAAACACAGGTAACACCTTGATCTTCTAGGTTTTCCTTGATCTCTTCAACACTGAGTCCGTCTAATGCGCGGGTATTGACGACACCGCGCGACGAGTTCAACGTCTTATGAAGTTCAACACGTATTGGATAGCTGGCCAACAGGTTTGCTTTTTGTATTTTAGCTGCCTGTTCTGCTGAATGCGCTTCTACAAGAAGCGTGCCATTACGCGATCTAGTGCAAGACTTCACTGGACCAGCTATCTTATCCAGGCCCTTCTGGATTACAAATGGGCTCACCGAAAGAAACTTTTTTCCTTCCTCAGTTCTCGAAATGACTAAGTAGCGAGGACCACAACACTCGACTACTTCCTTTACATACACTTTTTGTTTGTTTTTGTTTTGAGTTTTGGAACTCATGGCGATGATATCCTCCACCATTGCAGATGTCTCCGATGGCATGCTCACATCCTGGGCGCCACCCCGGCTTAGGTGAGAGTCCTGGCCTGGACCTTGCTCACCCTAGGGTCTCACCTCCCAATGTATAGACAGAGGGACCCAATCGCCTTCAGGAGTGCATCAGCTCATGCAATGGCCCCTCCCCGGGACTGACCTTTATCAGCGGATACGCACACAGATCCTACATGATAACCAGGGGCTGGGACTTACGCGATTACCCAGTCACCCCTCGCGTCACCCCATCCTCCGACGACCCGCGCGTAGGTTATCCGTCAGACTGTGTACAGGGAGGTAACAGGTGGGAGGTCAAACACAAAAGTGGACCAAAGTTGATTGGGCGTTTGGCATGTGCCCTCTCACCTCTTGGAGGAACCCAATCGAGATTATGGCTCGGGGCCCCGGGTACGCCAAACCCGTACCTACCATAGTAGGAGCCCCTGGGGGAGTTTGATTTCGGAGTCCTCTTCTCCTAGATGAGTCGTCAACCAAGACTAACGAGCCCCATCTACCCGTTTGGAATGTTCTTAGCTTCCCCTCACCTCTTGCCTACCAGTAGTCAAAATGAAACTTAGTAGGCCGTCTGGTTCAGCTACTGAGGCCCTCCGCCACGACAAGGCGACACTCCTTCGGAGGGGAGCATGACAGGTGTTATCCCGTCAGGCCCCGCGGCCTTTTTGCGGTCGAGACGTTGGAGTACGCTCTAAAATGACCGCCGCGCCATACTTTTTACTAAGCGCCGATTCCCCGCCAATCTCCCCACATTCACCTATCTGCGAAGAAGGATTGAATGGGTAAACTCCATCTCCTACCTGGGAGTGAAGCTCGATAAGGGCCTTACTTTTCGGGAACACATCAACGACTTGTCGGCGCGGGCCGGTGGGGCAACTGCCTCACTGTACCCCATGCTGCGGTCGGGGATGCCAGTTCCCCTAAAGCTACGCCTTTTTCGGGCACTCATAATCCCACTCCTCCTATACGCCTGCGAAATCTGGGGCATGGCCGCAGATACCCATCTCCTGCGTCTGCAGCGTATACAGAATAGAGGACTTCGGATAATCTATTCTGTATGCCGCGGATTCCCTTCGAGACTACTGCACGAAGCCTCGTCTCTTCCGTATGTGGAGGACGAAATTAGGCGCCGGGCAACAAAATTTTACGACCAAATTCCTCATCATAGGAGTGCCCTGATTAGGTCTCTTGGGGACTACAACCCCACGGAACGCACGCGTGTGGGACACCGGGTTCCCCGCATGGCTTGCGGGCATCCCCGGTAACGAAGGAGACATCCCTTCAACAGCGAAAGCTAAACACATCACAGTCCTCCAAGATAAGCTTGGATTCTAAATTCAAAATTAAATGAACCTCCATATTTGGACCTTTACACCAGCAGTGCCCAACGGAAGTTGCACACTGATTAAACAGCCGTTGAGGAGCAAAAACTTGCTGCCTCCTTATAACCTACTACCTCAAACTTCACCCGTCCCCCTGCAAAATCCTTCATCCCGTCATAAAGTGGTTAAGCCCTAAAAGGGTAGGTACACGCATGACACACCGCGGGCTGATCTCAGCCTGCCAGATAGCGTCGTCGTCGTAACGGTCATTTCATTCCATGATTGGAGCTCGTAGCGTCTACACCTCGATTCTACGGGACCATTGGGAGCTTGGAGTGCTTGGATCCTCTCTTCAGGGGAATAAGCGGGAGAACGACCGCGGCGACGTGGTGGTGGAGCAAAAAACTACGCACCTAATCAGGTGAAAGCACAGTTTCGCGGCACGCTGCAAGACGTTTGACAGCAAACGGTAGCGTGTCGCACCAATCATCACTTGCGCTTCTTCGACATCGATCCTGCTCTCGGAGGGGTGCGTGCTGGTACATAGCGGAGCCAGGTAACTATACCCCTTCCTTTCATCACCATTCCCGACTCAGACAAACTGACTGACGGACCACGTGACTACGGGCTTGCAAGGCTGCAGCCAAAGGTGAGGACCCCTGGTCCAACACCTCAAGCCGTAATGGCTTGCCCAGGCGCCTCCTACTCTAAGGAGGGGGTCCGGTCCTCTGCAAGCAGCCGGAGGGCAACCGTGCTGACCGACGGACCAACTACATCATCGTCATGCATCTCTGTCCCCGAGGCGGTACCACCTGCGCGTAAAAAGCGCAAGTGTTCTGCCCCGCGTCAGGTCATAGATAGTGAGTCACCACCACTGGTTTCCTATCATCCTTTCTCTCCCTCTGACTCAGAGGCAGATAGGGAAACTGACACCGAGGGTTTCACTGAGGTGAAGGGACGCCGGAGCAGGCGTAACTCCACGGGCTCTCAGCAGCAAGAACCACAGGATACAACCCAACCCCCAACCAAAGGGGGGGAGAAAATACCGCCAATAGTAGCGGATGCTTTCAAGGAGCACACAAAAACCATGCGGCTCCTAGCTTCGCGCCTGAAAAGACGCTTTGAGGCAATAAGGAGGCCACGGAAAGTTAACATCAAGACCTCCTCACTTGAGGATTTTGAGGCAGCCAAGGCTGTACTTCGGGAATTAAAAATCCCGTTTTACAGTTATTCGCCCACACGTCCTCACGTGGAAAGGCGAATAATCAGAGGCCTTGCCTCCGACTGCTCTACCGAGGAAGTCAGGCTGGCACTCCTCGAAGAACATGACATTACAGCAACAGTGGCCCAGCTGAAGAAGACTATTGTCTCCGACAGTGGACCTGAAAAGGTGCCCATGCCACTGTTTCTGGTCGTGGTGGACAAAGTGTGCGGCCAACAAGTTCAGCCAATTGACACTGTGCGTCACCTAATCTACACTGCCGTAAAGGTGGAACGCTTTTACGGCAAGGAGGGTCCCGTGCAGTGCCGCAATTGCCTGGGATTTCACCATTCCAGCATGGCATGTGAGCGCCCGCTTGCATGTCTGCGATGTGGTGGAACCCACAGAGTGCAGGACTGCCCTAAGCCGGATACGGACAGGGAATGTGTCAACTGTAAAGGCGCGCACTGCAGTGTCTACAAAGGATGCGCGACGCGCCTGAAAATTATAGATAGCCGTCGCAAGGGACGCGCGGAAGCGGCAGAGGTCCGCCCCGGCGTTTCCTTCTCTCACGCCCTTAATAGGGCAGAAAAGACACTGGCCCAGGCCAAGGCCCAGGCAATAGTACCTGCCCCTGCCACGACTGAAGTCTCGGCACCATCTCCAGGCCATACAGAGGAGTCTGTTGTGGCCAGTGCTCCTCCTAAACCTAAGCGGCGAAGGAAACACAAGAGCAAGCGTCAAGCCGCGGAGAGAGCAAGCACAGCTCCTCAACAGCCCCCCAAGGCGCCGGCAGAGTAGTCCACTGAGGCAGCTCTGGCACCAAGGGATACTGCTGTTACAGCCGGCCCACAGGTGGCACCTGTGGTCCCCACTGTACCCATGACCCCCCCTGCATTAGGGGGAACGCTCTCACCGGCGGACCTGGAGGAATTTCAGGACCTAACCCTGTGGTTCAACAACATAATTAACCGAATCTTGCCTGCACTTCGGAAATTCAAGCTGCAATACGAAAGCCCTAACCTGAGCCCCATGCAGAAGCATGCCCTACTGGTCCAAACCTTGGCCCAGCTGTTCCCTAACTCAGCCAAGTAATGGCCTCCAGACTTGTCCGGAGACCATTCAGGGCTGCGTTCTGGAACGCAAATGGCATAAGGGGCCATTACCCAAGCCTCGTTGAGTTTGTGCAGTCGTATGGAATTGACATTCTGATGGTCTGCGAAACCCACTTGGATGCTGCAACCAACTTCTCGCTGCCGAGTTACGTCACCCATCGGTCTGATCGGGTCGGCCGACCGGGGGGCGGTACAGCCATTTTCACCAAGAACCACATCACTCATACACCCTTCCCTATCCCACCACTAAAACACGTGGAGGCCTGTGCCATTAGGCTTGCCATTGGCGGGGTGGACACGGTGCTGGTAGTGGCATACGACCCTCCTGATAACCGCTTCTACGAAGCTGATATTAACACCCTCCTGAACCTGCATCCTGCGGTTTGCATCGCCGGCGACCTCAACGCAAAGCATGCACATTGGCATAGCCGCGTTACCAATGCCAAGGGGCGAGGGCTCTACCGCCTGATCAGCGGTAACCTAAGCATTCTTGTGCATGGACCGAGAGGACCTACGTTCCATCCGGCCCGAGGGAGGCCAGATGTGCTCGATATCATGGTCACCAAAAACATTCCTTTTCATCTAGACCTCTCAGCGGTCAATGAATTGGACTCCGACCATGACCCTGTCTTGGTGGATTCCAACATTGACCTGCCAGCTCTGGTCACTCCAGACTGGACATACGAGGTCGACTGGGATGCAGCCATCCTTGAACTCAACCAGTCTGTGGACCCGCGTCCGCGTGTCGATTCTATCGATACACTGGAGGCGGCAGCCACGGCATTCTCCCAACACATCCGGGATGTGGTACGTGCCCACACGCACCGCATTCCATCCGACATACCTAACCCTCGTACCATTCCCATCGAACTCAGACAGTTGATCAAAGCCAAAGCAACTGTCCGAAGGCTCTGGCAGCGTTTCCGCCATCCCAGGATACAGGCAGTTTACCAGCGGTTCAAGCCCCTGGCACGACGCCTGTTGCGTTTACACCGCAAAACAGCCTGGGAAAACACGATGGCAAATGTAGACCTCACCGAGAAGCAACCATGGCGGATAATTAGGTCCCTTAGAAAGGACAAAAACCGACATCAGCATCCTCTACATGGCACTCGCGGGAGACTCTCTTTTGAGCCCCAAGAGAAAGCCACGGCTTTCGCAGACTATCTAGAGTCCCAATTCGAACCCCGTGAAGATGTCCAAGACGAAGACTTTACTGAACTCGTGGAGGCGACGGTGGATTACCTCTATGAGGCACCACCTCCGCCACACGCAGAGATCCAAATCCCCTTAGTCACCCCAAGACAGGTGGCTTCTGAAATCAGAAGATTAAAACCTGGCAAATCCCCTGGGCATGATGGCGTCACGGCGCCCATGCTCCAGCACCTTCCCCGAAAGGCCGTAGTCCACCTGACGAAGATTTATAATGCATGTCTGCAGCTTCGTCACTTTCCTACTTGTTGGAAGGAGGCGAGGGTGGTCTGCATTTTGAAGCCCGGCAAGGACCCGGTTTTCCCTTCCAATTACCGTTCCATAAGCCTATTACCCAATCTTTGAACGATTATTCCTATCCCGCCTCACTCCTCTCTTCGAGGAAAGGCAACTTATCCCGGATCATCAGTTCGGTTTCCGTCATGGACATTCCACTACACTACAGCTGCTGCGGCTGATTGAGAAGGTTGCCCTGGGTTTCCAGGAAAACTTCAAAACAGTCGCGGTGCTTCTGGATGTAGAAAAAGCCTTTGCAACCACATGGCACCAGGGGTTATTGTACAAACTCAGAGAGGCTGAAATTCCTCCCCCCTACCTCACCCTGATTGGTAGCTTCCTTCGGGATCGCTCTTTTCGGGTGCGGGTGGAGGGGAAGTTGTCCTTGGTCAGACCCATAGCGGTTGGAGTTCCGTTCTATCGCCGTTACTCTTTGCTGCCTACATGTCTGACCTACCCGTGGAACCGCATACTGTTACGTGTCAGTATGCAGACGATGTCCTCATACTGGCACAGAACAAAAATGTTCGGTACTGTTTCCCTCCACTACAGCGACAGCTCGACGCTATCGGCAGGTGGAGTGAACAGTGGAGAATGGCCATTAGCCCGCAGAAGAGCCAGGCTCTACTACTGGGCAAAGTTCGAAACTGGCGGCCGGGTGTATCCCTGGCAATGCGGCGGAGAAGAATCCCTTGGGTTAACTCTGCCAAATACCTGGGGGTACTACTTGACCGTGGTCTAACCTTCACTCCACATGTCAGAACAAAGGTCGGTCAGGGACATGGCGCCCTGAGACAGCTATATCCCATACTCCAATCAACCATGCCCACATACCTAAAACTACGCTTGTACCGTGCGATCGTCCCGCCTCTGATCCTGTACGGGTGCGAGGTCTGGGGTACGGTGGCTCGTTCCACCATCCGCAGGCTGCAGACCGTGCAGAACAGGGCGTTTAGGATGATCTACGGTACCGACCGTAGGTTTCCATCACACATCCTTCACACTCATTCCGGCATCCCATACATTGTGGACGTAGTGCGGGACAGGACTCGCACAATGTATGACAAACTCACACCTCACCCAAACCAGCTGGTGAACACCCTGGGGCAATATGACCATCGCCTCCCTAGGCGGAGACAGCGCTACCGTCTACCCAAGGACGCCCTTGGCTGGTAGGTACCGCTTTGCCTTCATCATCCTCCACACCTATCACCTATCCCCCTCGGTTTCCTGTTACTGGCACTGCATTGCTCGTCGGCCATGGCTGACGAAGTAATCAGTAGGGAAATGGTCGCTTGGATGGCTAGACATCCAAGATCCGACAGATCCTGCCGCCAGTGACAATACAGGAACCCACCCTGCACCATCAGACATTACAAAGACAAAAAAGCCTGCAACATATACCAACCTATACCACCACACGGGTAAATCCGTATTTAAACGGATAGGTACCGTGGCCACCTTACCATCCGCCTGGGTTAACCCAGACGACTAGTACTCACTCCTGGACTCCTGGAACGGTCATTTCATTCTGACGAAGGCCATGGAGTTTAGAATGGCCGAAAGCTCAATATTTTCAAACCTCACACGGCTGATCGCCCGTGAAACTTTAATAAATAACGTGCGCCGTGAAAGCTTTAAATCTTACACAAATAAGAATAATTAACTATGACAATCAAATCAACAGCAGCACCCCTAAACTAGGATAACAGAGAATTCAAGTAATTTTAACACAATTATACATATACAATTCTCTTTTTAACTGCGCGTGAGAGTTTTGACACCCTTATGGGTTGTTCTGACACATTCCTCGCTCAACCCTGAATGTTTGCGGCAGTTTACGCCTGGGTGAATAAAGGCATTTCAGTTTCACATATTCATTGTCACTACCTTCTCTGAAAGAGAGGGTTACAATTCTGCTTTTTCACTGACCCTGCTGATCAGGCTATTGACCCTGAATGTTCTCATTATACATGTCTGGTGGATGTGGGTTAACTATCTTTCCTACCTAGTTAATTTACGTAAATTTATATTTTGTTTTGTATATCGTTGAACTACATTCACACAGGTAACAATGTACCATCTGGGTTAAAAATAAAACACCAAAATTTTACCTTGAAGTTATATTAACATTTTAAACTTCATTCCACATGAAAACTTTATCCGTTCCTTGTGATTTCACTTTATTCATTTGGATATGTTTAGGGTAAGTCTTCTTCTTCCTTTTTTTTAACACATGACAAATTCAAGATTAACGGTTAACAAATACAGAGGTTTAATTAAAACTAATTACAATTGCACCTAATATTCATATTGGGGCTGGCGTGCATTACACATTCCTCCATTTTGTTTAGCTCTCTGACGGACCATCATTATCCTGGGGTAAGGGTTGTTTGCAGTTTATTAATATGATGATCTACTTATTTTAATTATTTATCTGAATTATTTGTTCGCTTATTAATTTGTATGTCGTTGGAAATCACGAAAATCCTTTGTGTGACTGTCAGTGGATTCCTGTCGAGTCACAAAGAAATCCCGAGTTAGTTTTCCGCCGGGGACGTCATAATTGCAGTAACATCATTTGTTACGTCTTCGCCGCTAGGAGGGTGAGTAACGGTTGGACCTGGATGGCTGTAGAAGTCCTGGGTTTGACCTGTCACGTCGGCGGTTCTTTGAAATCGCGGACCCATTCCCCGGTTGTAGAATCCTCTACCACCGTTGTGTGGAGGTCGTCGTTTCGGGCTCCGCTGAAAATTCGCATATTGTATTTGTGGTTGCTGGTCACCTCGGAAACGTGGGTGAAAGTTCTGCCTCCCTCGGTGAGGTGGTGGACTCCCCCCTTGCCGGTGATACCTGTCGGATTCGGTAAAACGGGGTACGTGCTCCTGGTACCGATTCCCGGCGCGGTCGCGAGGTGATGAACTTCCTGCCCCCTGCCCTAAATAAAAGTCACCTGGACGCCTGTCCCTATGTTCCCTGCGGTTCCTATGATGGGTTGGGGATCCTCGGTTCACTTGTTCAGGTACGGAAGGGTAAGTCTCAAGGGAAGCTAGTAGTTCCATAAATTGTGGGTAGGTGTTTACTCCTGCTACTCGGATGAAGTTACGAGTCTGTGGAGGGCAGTGACCCGTAATGATTTGGATTAGGTCCCGGGGTGGGATCTTGGGCTTTGGTTGACTATTTTAAGGAAATAATCCTGCATAGACAAACCATCTGAAGGATCACATTTTCCCGCCAAAATCTCCTGTCGTATGGAGGTTTGCCGGTGTACTCCCCAATAGTGCGCGAGAAACGCCTGTTTGAAAGTGTTGTAATTAGAATTGCAATCAAAAACAATCTTGGACCACTCAGATGCCCTTCCGCGCAGCTGTTGTTTCCCTATCGGCATTTTCAATGTCTCTGGAACCCGTTCAGCTCACGAATAAAGGATAGGGGACAGTCATCTTTGGTGCCTTCAAAAATTGGTGCACTTAATTCATTTAACAAGGACTGGTGAGTTCCGCCAGAGAGAGAGAGAGAGAGAGAGAGAGAGATTAATGCTACAATCAATGTTACACACTGGGTTAAAACTACCTCCAATACAATTGGTACTACTACAATTTTGGGTGCTGTTGTTGCATGCACTTAACCTAACATCTTGGTTTAAACTATACCCTCTACTCGTGCTAACACTATCAGTGGCGTTGGGAGGCTGAGAGGCATGTTGGATAGAAACATTTTCGTTAGGGATTTTCGTTACCGCTCACATTGCTAATGCTGTTATTGACAGCCTCTTTTAGTAATCTTATTTCTTTTTCGAAAACCTCATTTGTTTTTGCAATTCCCTCAAAGCGACTGTTAGTGCTGGCATTTTGAATGCTTATAGATAACGCGAGGGTTTTCACGCCTTCAATTTCTTTATTAATTGAGGATATTTCTCCCTCCATAGCACTGCTTAGCTGAGTTTGTACTCCTAACAGACTTTCTTTGTTGTCTTGGATTATCCCTAATAATCTTTGTTCCGTTTCTTTGTTGGCCCTCTCACAATTCTGTTTCGTCTTTTCCACCTCAAGAGTAACATTGTCTAAGCCCTGTTGTAATTCCCTGTTGCTATTTATCAATAGTTCCCTAATTTCCTGGGTTTGCGCAGACATTTTCTTTTCAAGTTCCCCCATTACTCTGGATAATTTTAATTCAAGGGACTCATTAACTTTAGTTTGTAAACGTTTGCTCTGTTCCTCGAGTTTCCTATCCAATTTTCCCCCCAGTTTACTTTCTAAATTTCTACTATTTTCGTCTAGTAAGCGACCAAATCTTTCCAGTAGAGAGTTAAAATCAAAGGTTTCCGCTGGGTAAGGTGGTCTGCCCGCTGCGAACAGATTCCTGGCAACCCCCGAACAATGGATTGGCTAGCTAGTGGGTGTCCCTTCAGGAGAAAGGTTATTAACCTCGCCACTGCGACAGTCGTTATTTTCTGCCCTGTCCATGGTGTAATTATCTTGGTCTTGCATGCTGGCGAGATTAGGCAGAGATTTTCCACTCCTCAAAAACATTAAACATGCACACTTATGAATTCTGCACTATCTTACTTTCTGTTGCGGTAATGATTACCGTCACCGTCGTTGAGGTCCTTGTAGTCCCGGCTTCGAATCTTGCACCTCCTTTGGGTATCGGGTAGCTGAGTTGTGGTTTCTCGTTGTCGAGGTCCTCTTTGTCGTACATCTGGAGCGTTATCGGCCACACGTTGACGGCGTCATGTATGTAACGGATTCACGGCCCCTTTTC
Organism: Tenodera sinensis; assembly: GCA_030765045.1. NCBI lineage: Eukaryota > Metazoa > Arthropoda > Insecta > Mantodea > Mantidae > Tenodera > Tenodera sinensis. The sequence goes on along the minus strand of CM060974.1, from coordinate 76,182,623 downwards.
TGGTCGACCTCTTGGTTTGAAGTCGTTGTCTCGTCGATGCAGCTGAGGAGGTGCCAATTTCTCAGGGTCAGCCTCGACGAGAGATTTTGGTCTTTGGGAGAGGAGCAGTGTGTTGGACGGTGATGAGGAATGGGTTTTATACGGGGTTCCTCGGAAGAAAAACACGAGATGCACTTTTCCTATTGGCACTTCGGGTTACAGGAAACTCTGCAAGTTCTATCTTCCACCCGTTAACTATATTATGATCACCTACTGTGCCGAATGAATACCAATTCCAATATAAATAATATACAATCTCTTCCTAATAACGCGGCGTCTATTCCGCTACCCGTAGACATAACCTTCCCTTACACCTGGTAGCACTGAACTGTCGAGTTTCTCACCAACGCTTTTCTCCTGATTGGCTATTCTTATTGGGCTTTGATGTTCATTTGTTTCCTCTTTAAACCTTTAAATTTTAACAACGGTTCGCGACTACGTTAATTGCTACCAGTTAAGAGACTCGCGGTACTTTAGGAAGGCAGCAAAAATAATATAATGTCAACGTTTTATTGCCTCACGCCAAAATTGTCTCAACGGTCGCATGAATTATTTTGCTTTCTTGGCGGGAAACTTGGGGATTTCCCTGCGTAACTGTGCCTGTGTTTATTTATTAACTTTTATGAAACTTAGAACATAAATATAATTTTACAAGGACTTTTGTTTGATATAATTTTCAAAGAAATTACTACAAAAAATATGGATGATTAATAAACTATTTCCTTAATTATGACGAATTAAAGTTCCATTTCTGGACACCCATTGTTAGGCGGAAATACCGCTACAAAGTGTTTAGGCTGCAGTGCTTTTCAACACGGATAGGATTCCTGTGAAGTAGTTTGGTCTTCAACAGACTGTGCAGCAGTGTAATTCTCAACAAGAAGAGAACCTGACCTGGCACGGATACAGGGAAGAAACAGAGCTAGGTATCTTGTCTAGACCCGACTGAGTAACAAACAATTTGACCACTAAAAATGGGTGACCCTTTTCCAATCTATGAATCACTAGGGAGCGAGTTGATCACAACGCGTGTAAACCTTTTTGTCCAAGGACTTGTCGTGTTCTTTTAGGAATGATGCTTCCCATGGGAAAGAAAAATAAATTTTATTCGCTAGTGTTCCTCACCCACTGGGATGACAGGTTACCCAGGGAATATAGCAGGCTCGCCGTCACACTCACCCAGAAGTTCGGTGAAGTACATAGCCCTGGTTGATTGACTAGAATTTTATAATAATGCTTCAGTTCTTTTTGGAATTTTCTTTTAATTATAATTTTTGCTGAGTGGTGTGGTAAGGTTTGATTTGGTTTTTGCAAGATTTTGGTTCCTTTCTTGGCAAGGAGATCGGTAACTTCATTCCCATATATCTCACAATGAGAACGTATGCATTGCAGCTGGAAATTCGTATTTTGTTAGTATTTTTATTATGTTCTTTATTTCTAACACATTAAGGGAGACGGAGAATTATTTGTTGCAATAGCTTGAATAGTTAATGTTGAATCACTGATAACAGTATTATGAAAAGAACTTAATGTGTACATAGGATGTGATAATGCTGCTTATATACGCTGGATTTCTCAATGAAAATGGGTTGAATTCCCCACAGCTATATAACAGCTGAGTACATTCCAGCTTCTGCTCCATCTTCATTGTCCAATTTGGAACTGTCAGTGTAGCCATAATGCTTCGGGATACAAATAGTGGATTTCTTCCAGAGAAGCTTGTTTTAATTTCGAGGGAGTCATTTTGAGTACATGTTCCATGAAGTTTAAGCTATAGTTAATATCTATATCGTCTATTGGTGAAACTGTTATGAGGAATCTTTCAGGCTTTTGACTTGGGCTATGGTGTTGTAATTTAGTAGCTTTCTGTAGGAATACCTATTCAGTTCTAAGGTTTCTCTCTCTGTTTTGATATTTTTGCTAATACATGCCTCGAGATAGCCTTATTAATTTTTCATATTGAACTAAAGCTTGTTTATTAATCTGATGGATTATTACAGGGTTTTCAGTAAACATCTGCATTGCCGTTATAGGAGTAGATTTAACAGATCCTGTTATCAATCGTAGAGTTATTTTGAAATGTTTCCAATTTATTAAGGCCCTTTTACTGGATGTAATCATATTTGCGCTACCATTTAGTAGAATAGGTTTAATATGTCTTGTAGGTGTTTGTTTAGTACGTCCCTAGAGCAACCTCATTTTGTTCCTGTTAATCTCTTTAATATATTGCATACTTTGCTTACTTCTTGCTTTATTTTTAATACCATAATCCCAAGATAATTTTCTGCCATTGTATACACCCAAGTATATGGGGAAAAATCTTATAACATGTGTTATGGTGATTAACTTCCATGCAGTTATCGTTACACCATCGTTCTAGTGACTGTATGGCATTATTCATTTGTGAAAACTGAGTTTCTCGAGGAGCAGATGTCCTGATGATTAGATGGTCTGTATTAAGTGTACCACTAATGAGATTAATGCATCACGAAACCTTGGTCTATCTTTAATGTCACTAGTTACACCACAGTGAGGCTTAATCTCTAACATTTGTTGATACTACTACATATATAGGAATATGAACTTAAAGGAAAATATATAAATTATGCATATATCTCAAAGTATGTATATAATAGTTATATACTTTTTATCATCTTATGTAACATTTGTGTCGAATTTATTGAAGCTTCCTATATGCTGAAACATATTAATATTCCAAAAACAAAACCTTAAAATCACAAAAGATAAAGGATGTTTATAGGACTTTTGACTTCACAATTCAAAATGAAACAAACTGCACCTGTAACATAAGATAAAATAGCTCACTCAAAATCCGCTTTTTGTATTCACAATTTGATTTTATTTACACATTTATTATGCCCAATTTACAGTTTTCCACCAACATCTCAATATTTGGGGAAATATTAATTTCAGAAGGAAGTCTCAAGGCAGATGTAAGGTTAACATCAGACAATTATGCTCTTAGAGGGTACATTGTCAACTTCATTAAAGAAATAAACTGTCTGCAGATGTATGTACTGCCAAACATACACACAATTTCTGCAGCAAATTTATGAAACTTTGAGTGTGTTTGTGGATCAAGGGCTTGATAAAAACTGGCTATGTGCCCTTTTTAGATGTGAATCACACAATGAATCAGTAAGTTCTAGTTCAAGTTCAACTAGAACATTATCATGATCAATAGAATGCTGCAAGCAAAAGCGATCTAGTTTTGATTTGGCAGCTACTAAATCTGAAATCCCCAAAGAAACTCCTTTAGAGGTGCATTTAATGGCACAATCCTCATTAATTTCTATCCCTATGTTAAGGGACTGCAAATGTGGAAGTGGCTTCACTTTTTCTATGGTATGCATGTTGTACAGCCCTGATTGACACTGTCCCAAGCAGGTGCTGCTGTTAAGAGGCAGTGTGGGCCTGCTAAGCCCCAAAGTGCACCGTCTGACATCACTGTTGAACAAAACTCTGGAAGATTTTCCATTTTACATTTAGTTGCCACCTTTGATTGTCCAAATGTTTCAGTTGCTGACTTACAACGCAACATAATAGACATACTGGAAAACTAAAACTTTGTCGGATATAAATCTTCTTCATGAAAAGTACATCTTTGTACAGTGTGACTTTAGACACCTTTGGACAACTGATATAAAATTTGTACAAAATGAAAAGGAAATTGCAGGAAATTATCAGAAAATGAAAATTATACATCTATTGTAGAAATACAGTAAACGTGTGGTAACTTAAACATAAGTCCTGGAGCCATGTGTTATAATTTAAGAAATAAATAAGAACTTTGAATATAAGGGAAACTTCCCTAACAGTGAATAAGGAATCATGTTGTATTTACATTGTATATTGTATTGCTGTATTTACATTTTTTCAAAATATGAGCTTTCCTTATGTTGCATTTTATGAACTGTTGCCTATATACTGCTTTTTTGTTATGACCAAATAACAGTCTTCTGCACCAAAGTAATTTAATTTACGTGGTATAGGAAAATAGCACAGTGCTTACTGAATTATCATTTCTAATAGCTTTTAATCAGTTTTCAGGCTTAAAAATGTCATTTAAAAGTAAAGTGTTCAAATCAGCTGAAAGAAAATGGAGGAGAAATTGCATGGCAATCCAACATGAGAAAGCACATGAATGAGATTCTATGCAAAATGCCTTTGAACAAAGATATAGGTAGATTTTTGGGACTGTACAACTCAAAGGCCATATAAAGAAGATACCACAAGAATTACTGAACCTCTGGGAAAGCCAATCTTTCCTTTTCTTTATACACAACATATTTATGCAAAGGTTTGAAGAACTCATTAAATGTTTTGAAAATTATAGAAACTGGAGGAATTAAGTATTTGAAGAACATCTTACTTATATTTTGTGATATTAGAAAACTCAGTGGAAACTGACTTTGTAGTGTAGACAACTTTGCAGAAAACAAATTTAAACAAGAGCCTGAGTGGGACACACTGCTCTGAAAGCGGCTACTGTGACACTGATTCTTCCTTTAAACCGTCAAAAGAACTCATCAGATCACTCAACAAGCCAAGTGCAAGAGTTCAATAATAGTAGTACTACAAGAGACAACAGTAACACTGATTGTGATATTGCACAATACTGCCCCATTGATTTATGGTTTCCAGTGTGCGCCACATCTTGTTGGCTTTTTTAAGAAATTAAAATGATGCCGACGTTTCACCGCAAAACTATGTTTGGCTTCTTCAATGGGTGCCTGAAAAAAATTGTTCCAATTAGTCACTGCCTACTCTGACTGGCCTCGTCTGATCCCACTCGTAATCCTATTGGTTCTTTCTCCTCCTATAGAAGGTTAATCTCCTAATACAGTCTCCCATATCATGGTGAGTGGCTTGCCTATGTCACAACTCAGACTTCTCTTTTCTTTTAATGTTTCTATGCTTTCTATGCAATGCACAAAGGCAGTGGAAGTCTACATAATCATTAATACTATTCTACTATGAAGGAAAAGTACCAGCCTACAAAATCTGCTGCCAAGTTAGTGCCAAAGTTATTTAAAACCTGGCTCAAGACAGAATAGATGTATTCACACATCTATTTACCTTTACAATGTATAAAGTGATCCAGAATGCTGAAGAAGTCAAGATCTGGCTCAAAGAACTTGCTAGTGAAGAGGAACTCTGCTTCCATTTGAATGGGAATGGAATATCAGGTGGACCGTCTGAGGAATTCTGCAAGAATTCCTTATCTTGGTATTTTAGCTTGTGAAAGTGGTTTAGCCGAGGATATCTTTACCAAATTGAAGACCTTCTTGGATCAACACAATGCATGGAGTGTGATTATTCCACACATCATAGCAGTCAATATGCAGCACAAAAGTGATGTAGTTGCTACACTCCAGGGACAGTTCAGACAGTTCAGGTATAGATGAGCCAAGTTTACAGGCTGTGCACAGCATATTCTCGATGGTGCTTGATGTATTGCTTGTTCTCAAAAAATCACAGTCATCCACAATCAACTAACAATTTACTGAAGATGTTTAAGCAGGATATGAAGGCTTACTTACACAACTTGATCAAATTACTGTGTTATAATCATTATTTTCACTGAACAGCTCTATATTTAACACTAACAGGGAATCTGACGATGTGTCTGGTGATAGTTACTTATACAACTTGATTAAATAACTGTACTACACTCATGTTCAGTGAGCAGTTCCATATCTAACACTAACAGGGAATATGACAATGTGTCTGGTGATAGTTACTTATACAACTTGATTAAATAACTGTACTACACTCATGTTCAGTGAACAGTACCATATCTAACACTAACAGGGAATATGACAATGTGTCTGGTCATAGTTACTTGATCAAAGTTGTGCATGTTGTGTTATAGCCATTATGTTCAGTGAACAGTTCCATACTTAACACTAACAGGGAATTTGACATTGTGTTAGTGATAGTTACTGATATAACTTAGCCAATTCCACAGTGACTGCTAAATACAGAAAGCAATGCTATACACAACACTAAAAGGAATATCAGTAGAATTTCATAAAAATATGTAGTCCCTTGTACAAAGAACCAACCAGATGACTTACCTTGGTGGTTTTGTAGAACAAAAGTCTTCATGTGTTTCATCCTGTAACATAATAATTCACTTGTAAACACACAATCTGCTTGGATCAAATGATTATCTTCAAAGAGAGCAAGAGGAAAAAAATAAACACTTTTGGTATAATCTACAGAGAAGAAATTACTTCACACAAAAATCATCCAATGAAGGTAAATAACATTCTTCCATTAAAACACATAAAGCCCCTTTGCACAAAGGAAGGACATACACATGTGTTGCTTTTAATTTCTTTTCACAAATAGTTCAAAATAAATAATACATTCTTTTAAGTAGATGTATTATTAGTTGAGTAAATATAATTTCATTTTAATGCCTGTATCTGGCAAGAAAATTCAAAGATAAAAATTCAGTTCAGTTGTGTAGTGAATGAACTGGTGTCACCCTTCTGGGAGAATTAGCTTTCATATTTACTATGTACATTAGTCTCCCTAATCTGGGGCAATGGGTGTGTGAGGTTATCTCGGATTTGGGATATGTATGGAGCACTATACAACAAATCATAAAAGGTGAAGTGAAATCATTAACTTATGTTATTTATTGTAAGCATTGAAAGAGCATCTACTTTATCTCTAAGAATTTGTTGAATGTGTTTAAAACAATATAACTGTGCTCTACCCACTTTCTAGGTATATGTTTCTTCGAAGTAGTGGAGGATTCTTAGCAATTACTTTCTTAAAAGTAATATTTTCTCAACACCTGTGCATGTAGCCAAAAGTACATTACATGCTTATCTGGAAAGAAATTACACATAGCATCATAATCTCTCCGATAAAATGATTCAGTTAATTAAAGGTGAATTGGAAAGATTTTGTTCTGTTTTGTGAACTGAACTGTTACAGCAATAAGCATTTTAATGTATCTGCATAACTATTGAATGTAATACTTCAAGTAAATTGTTTTATGTAAAGGAAGCGATGACATACTAAGCAGGGGAGCTATATATATTACTAATCTGGTAGTTGATGATAGTGTTGTTGGATGACAACAAAATACAAAAATGAGTCAACTAATAACACTAAATAACACTTGCTATTTTAAATTCTATGGAACATGTTTCAGAGGTTAATTTCCTCTATTGTCAACCAGACATAGACTGAACAGGCTTGTAGAGGTTGGTCCTTCCATAGGCTGCTCTAGTGGTGGTGATTCTAACAACTTGTACAATAAGTCACTGTGTGGGACAACTCTGTGCTTGTTCTTCCAAACGAAAATCGGTTCCTAGATCCAGATTAATATCTTGATTTTCTTTCCAAAAATGGGTGACAAATGTTTGAGTTTTACACATCTGAAATATTCCTTGACTCTTGTTTAGAAATTCCTCTTAGCTTTTCCTACTAAACCTCATTGTAGTCTATTTGGTAGATTCCAGATATTTGCTGGAAAGCTGTCTTTAGTGTTTGAGTTGAATAAACTTTTATGCTATATCTATTAATTGCAACCATCTAAATGTTACATGCTTTAAAAAATTTTTTTTTGAAGTTTTCAAATGCCTATGGGTGATAGTCAATTCTTGTGCTCATATCTCATATATTTGTTTGCAGAGTGTGGTTCTTTGTTTCAACAGTTTTTCTTCTTTTTTGCTATGTTCACTTATTTGTCTATTGATGATTTTGGAAGTCACTTACTTCTGCAAATCTAATGGTCCTCTTATATTCCATATATTAAAAGTATGTACATATATATTAAAAGTGCTATGTTCTTCAGTCTGCGAATTATACTGTTGAAAATTGCATGTTTGAGCGGTCTCAGGTTGCAGCTCCTGCATTTGACATAATTATCTCTCTGTGTTGGCTTTCTGTACATTGCAAAGTTTATTGTTTACATTTTTTTATCTGAGTACTCAGGGGTCTCCATCTAGGGGATATGTGAATGGCAACCACAAGGTACCCAAGCTCAGCAGAACATTACTTCCACTTACTGGTGTTTTGCTCATCATTGTAACTTTTCTATTTGACCTTACCTTGGTCATCTCTTGTTTTCTTCCGACCCCGATACTATTAGGGTTCCTGAGGGCTAGGGAGTCTTTGTTTTTCCAACCTCTCCATTTTTCTAATTTCTCTATAAAACCTTAACCCCTAACATGCTGACCTGACATGGCATGTAATACGTCCTCTGATTGGTAATCAGAGGATATGGTCGGTGAATTTATTTTGATAATTCTCCCGGTCAGGTCGGTGAGACCCGTAAACCAACGACAGGTGTGGTCCTCCAGACATTCTGGGGGTTGTGAGAGAGCGATGTGACCGCCAAAACATAAAAATATGGTGCTCTCTAAAAACGGTTACTATTACTGCTATTGCTCTCTTCAATATCAAATTATGAAATATGACTCGAGGGGTAAAATGTTCCGGAGTTAAAATAGTCCCCCATTCGGATCTCCGGGCAGGGTCTACTTCTCAAGAACCCAAAAATTATATTAATAGAAGATCTAACATCAGAATTCTACAATGGAATGCGGGTGGTCTCACACAAACAAAAAGAGTAGAACTGAACAAAATTGTATTTGACTATAAAATAGATATCTTTGTCATACAAGAAGCAAATCTAACAAATGACCAACTTAAATACTTCAATTTTACTGGATTTTTACTACACTTATTACCCAAAAATAGACAGATAAGTAGTGGAATATTAGTTGGAGTTAAAAAGGATATTAAATCCTCCTTTGAAATTGTTAAAGAAATGGATAACACAGATAAAAGTTAATTAATAAAGCTAAATTTTTGGGATAAAAAAACACATCTACATTTATACAGTATTTACAATATTCCCAGGAATGAACCAGATCTCTCACTTATTGACCAATTAAACAAAACAATCGTAATTGGAGATTTCAATGCCCATTCCAAAAGATGGGGTTATGAAAAAGAGGATTCTACAGGGAAGATTTTGAACTGATTTATAGTACAGAAGACCCCACAACCTCCATACATTACTCTGGAGCAGGCAGTAACCCAGACCTCTTGTTAGCTACAACAGATATTGTTTCAAAAATTAAAAAACCAGTTATAGAAGATCCAAGTTCTGGTCACAGAGCAGTAATTACTGATATAAAACTAGAAAATACAAATAACAGTCACGGTCTTACGAATCTGTATTGGAACTTCAAAAAAGCAGATTGGAACAAATATAAAACTGAATTAGAACATAAATTTAAAGAACAAACAAACTCACAGCTGCATGACCAACTAGATCATATCAACAAACATTTCTGTAAAGTCGTCCTAGAAACCGCAAAAAAAACATATTCCTCGTGGAAGAATTAAAAATTTCAAGCCCTTTTGGAACGCCCAGTTAGAAGAACTGAAAAAGCAAAGGGATATAGCTAGAAATACAGCTGAACAAACAAAACACATATTGGATACACAAGTATGGCGAAAGAAATGTGCCTCACTAAAAAAAGAAATTAATACCGCTAAAAGGAATCACTATAATAATTTCTTAGAAAAATGGATTATAGGAGAGATGGTAACAAAGCTCATAAGTTCATAAAAAATGTCAATGACAGGAAAGAAAGCAACAGCACACCTATCATACACAACAATAAAATGTTAGTAAATGATGCAGTCATAACCGAAACATTCAACAAATATTATGCTAATTCACATAAAATAACAAGAAATAATAAAAAGGAACGTAAAGCATTTAAGAAAGATTTTAAACAAGAAAGAGAATGTGATTCTAACACTCAGTGCAATATCTTTTTTCAAAATTTTAATATGCAAGAACTGAACATTGCAATATATAATCTAAAAAACAAAAAGTCTCCTGGAGCAGATCACATACATCCAGAGTTAATAAAAAACCTTGAAAAAACAGCAAAACAACAATTACTGAAACTCTACTATCTATCCTGGAAAACCACTGTACCTGCTGAATGGCGAAAGCAATAATTGTCCCACTCTTGAAGAAAGACAAAACAGCATCAGAAATAAAACATTATAGACCAATAGCTCTTACTAACATAATAGCAAAAGTGATGCAAAGAACAGTGTCAAACAGGTTAAATTGGTTTCTAGAATCACAAAATTTAACATCCCCATGTCAGCTGCATTCAGAGACTTCCATTCTACAAATGAACAAGTCTTACTTCTCAGTCAAGAAATCAAAGACTCCTTCAATAGAAAAGAAGATAATTTATCAGTTTTTATTGATTTTCAAAGTCCATATGATTCTATATGCAGAACAAAACTACTAAAGAAAGTAAAAAAATAGGGATACAAGGTCCAATGTTTTCATGGCTATGTCATTTCCTAACACAATGCTTTATTGCTACAAGATATCGAAGAAATATATCTAAATACAAACAAGTACACCATGGCTTACCACAAGGCGCAGTGCTCAGCACTACAATTTTTGATATATCTATTAACAATCTCCCACAACAAATACTAGAATCAGGTGTGAAGTGTGCACTACTTGCTGATGACTTAGTAATGTGGACCTCAAAACCAAAAAACAAAAGTACAGAACTAGAAAAATCCATGCAACAATCCTTAGCCAACTAACAAAGGTGGACCAAAGAAAATTTAATGACTGTTAATACAACAAAATCAAACTACCAAATCTTTTCATTAAGAAAAATACCACTAAAAATAAAACTAAATTTTGAGGGTCAACAATTACCAGAAACAAAGAAAGCAAAGTATTTAGGAGTTACATTTGATACCAAACTTACATGGACCAAACAAATAGAAAATTTAATACAAAGAGCAGAGAGGCGCCTTTTACTGTTAAAACGTCTAACAGGAATGAAGTGGGGATGTTCCAGAGCAACTCTTAACACAACATACAATGTATATATAAAGCCATTATTTACTTACTACAGCGAAGTTCTTGTAACAGCAAACACAAAAAAAATTCAAATCTTTCAAAACCAAAGTCTAAGATTAATTATAGGTGCTATCAAAACCACACCAATAGCAGCTATGGAAATACTAACACACCAATACCCCATTGAATATGAAACAGAAAAAGCGGCTCTTATTCAATACGGAAAGTTGATCAGACTCCCATTCAATACATGGCACAAGAGAAATTTTACAGATACGCTAAAGACTCAGGAGAGCTTTCTTTCCAAAATTCAAGACATCAGGAAGAATGTACACCTTCCTAATTCAAAGGAAAAGTTCATATCTAAAGTCAATCTGACACATACATTAGACATCACATATTATTTACACGTGACAGAAGAAGTTAAGAAAAGTGATACTCCAACTAGTGTTCTAAAATTATTGGCATTAGAGACAATCCATGCTAGATTTCCAGAGCATGAATGGCTCCATATTTATACTGATGGATCATTGATATCAAACCAAGATGGAGCAGGTGCTGGAGTCACATGTCACCTCTTTTCCTATTACAAATCTTTAAGTTATGGAACTACTAACTTTGATGGTGAAATTGAAGCAATTCGAATGGCCCTACAAAATCTTTTGTACAGAATTTCACATTTTCAGCAAGCAGTTATTCTCTTAGATTCCAGGGCAGCAATTATAGCAATTACTTCCAAGTTGTCACCAAAAAACCAAACAATTATAGAATGCTGGAAAATCCTTACCCATCTAACAGCACTTCAAGAACACCTACTCTTCCAATGGATACCAGCTCACTGTGGACTGAGTGGTAATGAGAAAGCTGATTTTCTTGCAAACATGGGTATCAGCGGTGTACAAAAATCTATAGTTAATCTACCATTTTATGCAGCTAAAAGATTAGTCAACTCTGTATTCAAAAAAAAATTATTCCAAAATATTACTATGAAAAATAAAAGAATAAAAGATGGGAACTACCAAACATTCAAACAGTAATTCCTGAGTATCCTCGAAAAACAGCAGTTGCAACCTTCAGGTTGATTACAGGCCATGATTGTCTGGCAAAACAGAATTGGGATAGATTCTTCACCACTCTGTCCTCTATATGATCTGCAAGAGGGAATGGATCGAAACCCCCTTCAAATATGCCCGGCCACTTCTAGTGCCCCATCCATCAGGGAAAAATATTGGAGAGCAAGAGGAATAATGACTTCATTGTCAGAAATCCAGCATTAGCTAACAACATTTTTTTATCTGAAGTTTAAACATGGAAGTTGTCCATCTATTTCTCATGGAAGTTGTCCATCTATTTCTGCTTCTAAGATAATATTTTTGGTTTTATCATGCAAACTTAACAGCTTTTGTGCAGCTCTGATGTGTTTCTTTGGTACTATTGCAAACATGTTTTCTGCATACTGTTGCCAAGTTTTAAGTTTCTGCGAGTTGCTTACTGTAATTAATAGAACCATTTTTCCAGTTTATTAAAACAAGTTTTAGTTTGTGCACCAGCCAATCACTTGTCATGTGGTTTTGATTACAACTCCATTGAAATTGAAGTGAAAATCCTTTGACCCTCCATTAGGCGCATTCTCCGATAGAAAACTGTTAGTTGTGTGGGTCCGAGTAGGCCCTTGTTATCTTTTTGTACTGCACTACCCTTCACGGGATGTGGTCAATTTTTCGTGGGAGTAGGATCACGAAACGGGGTAACGGCAGGACCTTTTCTGTCAAAGGAGTGCCCCCCCCCCCTTTATTACAGAAATAAAATGTAAGATTTGGATCAACACAATTTTAATAAATGATAATTACAAACGTTGAGGCTTGATGAGATTACAATTATATGTCTCTATGTTTTATCGGGTGATAAGAATTACCAGTGGACGATAACAATAAATATGAATGAAGTGAGTTGTACAGATTTTCCAGCTATATACCAAGTTTACCTATTTGAAATCTGAATTATTGTCCGCATAAGTGACGACTTAACCCCATAAACTCATTGCCCCATAGAAATAATTATATCACCAAATCGATCCGGCATAGTTACGGCTGTAGTTGAGAGCGAGAGAGAGAGAAGAGCTACATACCTCTGGCGATTACCATCACGACTGACTACTAGACACAGACTTCCCCAGACTGCCCTCTCTCTCGCTCCCTCACGTAGGCTGCGCACGACGACAGCACTACCTATCGGGCCAGCGCCGCCCTAAAAAAAAAACGAACGTGCAATCAGCACAATCACCCCCTCCCCCATCTAACAATATCACCTCACCATAGGATAACGGCAGATTAAACATGGTTAAGACACAGCCAAGAATTTAAAGGATACACCTTGAACCACCAGATTATTTTGTTTTGGTCACTGTGAGATCACTGGCATAGAACACTATCACCTTCACCAATTCACTGTTGGGGTCACAGTAACACTGGGGACACTTGTTCACTGGCAGAGGGGCTTAGTTGATCGCCAATTGTCTTTCGTCAGAAGAATCCCACGTTGCCGAGTGCGAAGGCCGTCGATCCTGACTTTGGGTATGAGTCTTAGCACTCGCTGAAATGAGGGTCATGTCGCCAAGATGCTTGTGCATGAACACCCGACGTAGACACAACCGACGCAAACGGCGCCCCATCGTAACTGCGGAACCCTGTTCACCAGGAGTCCACATTCCGACTCTTATAGCTGCAGCATAACAACAGTTGATCGCCAGATTCATCGCTCAACAGTGCCAACTTGAGATGGTCAGGTGCTTTCGGAGGGGTAGACAAAGGTTTGGTGAGGCTGTAAACAGAAATCAAATCCGGCAGAAAAAGGAACATTCGCAGATTTCAAATAGGCTGTTACTGAACTCTTAGATAGAATCACTGGCATATAACCTTGGGCAATTTACCTTACCACCAAGTGTGGTTATCTACAAGCACAGATATTTAACAGGAAATAACAATTCAAATTAATTTTAGAATCACAAAAGGTGATCACAATTAACAATAAAGTGTTTAACAATAACAATATAAAATGCAAAGCAATTTAGTAACTAAATCAGAAAGTGATAAGATTCGATATCAATTATTTAACAATAACAATATAAAGGTAATATTAAGAATGACAAGAGTAATAACATTCAATATACATTATTTAAATTATCAGCTGAAAAACAAGGCCTTGTACAAATTAATGCGCATATAAAACTCCCTTACTGGCCAGACAACACAAAAACACAAAACATATCACACATAATTGGTAAACGAGAAAAGACCACCAGACACACACACTCTAAACATTCCAGAAACACTTCTCAAACATACCACAAACACACACATCACAACAGCGCGGGGAGGAACGAAAAACTAGTGGAGCCGTGAAGGTATGCTACCCGCTAAACACATGGTACGCTTCATACCAAAATAAAGTACTCCTCCCACACCATAACAATAACATACAAAGGAAAACAAACACCAAATATAAACAAACAGTAACTCCACATCATAACAACACACTAACCAAAACAAATAACGAAAAGCAACAAGGAATGAAGTAGAAGGGAGGTTCTACACCTTAACCTACACAAAAGGTTTTAATTGGGAAATATGAGCTCTCCTCTCTCTGCCATTACGTAAGTCTTTTAGACGTATTGAAACATTTTTATATATATCTATAATTTCATACGGCCCGACATACCTCGGGGCCAACTTGGCGGCATATGCGTTACCCTTGGACGATTGCGTAAAGAACTTACAAAACACTCTCTGACCTATAGCGTACGGCGAAGGCCTCTTGCCGGCGTCATAGCGTCGCTTTACCTCAGCATGGGCTCTGATGAGATTACGAAAGGCAGACTTCCAGGTCTTACGTATCTCTTCTTGAGTATACTTTTGAGGCAACAAATCATCCAAGTGCCAAAGATTAGCTAATGGTGAATTAGGCGTGTAAGCTAACATCAACCGGTATGGGGTAACGCCATGCGACTCATGGCGAGCGGAATTAAAGGCTAACTGTAGACGTGGTAAATTGGTATCCCACTTTGAATGGTTATCGTGATGATATGCTATTAAGGCTGACTTAAGGTTTCTATTGAACCTTTCGGCGTGTGAAGGGCAAGGGTAATACGGAGTGGTATTGATAGTTTTGACCCCCCAACCAAAACAGAAGTTCCTGAAAACACTTGAGGTAAACTAACGAGGAGCACCAAAGGCCGCAAAAATGGAAGCTAAAACCTTTATAACGCCTCTGGCATTGGCCTTGGGTAAAGGATTTAACCACACAAATTTACTAAAGGAGTCACTAACGCATAAGTATTGCCCTTAACCTTGCTAGCCATTGCCTGTAACAATACAACCTGCGGCACGTCAGCCCTTTCAGCTGTTTCACTCGCACGTATTAAAAATCTCAGAAACTCCACAGCCGTTGTAACATCTGTCACTATAAAATCAGGTTGGGATTGAACAAATTCCTGTAGCGGGTGTAACAACTTAATCCGCTGATATGCCGATACCATTTCACTGCCCAGGGGATTTATCGATCTAGAAACTTCGGCAAGCTGTTCGTTGGATAGTTCGGGGCCGCCATCTTTGGACATTACCCCGTCCAAACTCTGATAAATAGACTGAAACCCTTCGCGTAACTGAGGCAACGAAGTTCCAAAAGAAAGGTCAGGAAAGTATTTCACGAGGTATTCAAGTCTTCGAATATAATGGGTCACCCTCGCAGAAAGCCTTCTAAGCTGCTGTTTAGTAAGTGCCTTTCCCAAGTCAGAATCAGTAAACAACTCTTTAAATTCGACCAAAGCCTTCTCGCATTCACCCGGTGCGTCCTGCACCAACACATTATCAGCACTCAACCGTCTAATGGGGCAATCTTTCACCTTACGGAACTCTTCCAATGTGGTCGCAACATCCGCGGTCGGAATCAAAACTCCACCTCGTATAGCCAACTCAAAATTTAGTTCACCTTTCCGTAGAAAGGCCGCGTCCACTACAGTAACCATTTTGTTACTCTTCCAATCCAAACCAAATTCTGAAAAGCCAAACTATCTTTCTAATAATCCCCTTACGACTTTTTGAAAAGTAACCACGCTCTGCTACCAGAGAATTGCACTACCCTTCACGGGATGTGGTCAATTTTTCGTGGGAGTAGGATCACGAAACGGGGTAACGGCAGGACCTTTTCTGTCAAAGGAGTGCCCCCCCCCCTTTATGACAGAAATAAAATGTAAGATTTGGATCAACACAATTTTAATAAATGATAATTACAAACGTTGAGGCTTGATGAGATTACAATTATATGTCTCTATGTTTTATCGGGTGATAAGAATTACCAGTGGACGATAACAATAAATATGAATGAAGTGAGTTGTACAGATTTTCCAGCTATATACCAAGTTTACCTATTTGAAATCTGAATTATTGTCCGCATAAGTGACGACTTAACCCCATAAACTCATTGCCCCATAGAAATAATTATATCACCAAATCGATCCGGCATAGTTACGGCTGTAGTTGAGAGCGAGAGAGAGAGAAGAGCTACATACCTCTGGCGATTACCATCACGACTGACTACTAGACACAGACTTCCCCAGACTGCCCTCTCTCTCGCTCCCTCACGTAGGCTGCGCACGACGACAGCACTACCTATCGGGCCAGCGCCGCCCTAAAAAAAAAAACGAACGTGCAATCAGCACAGTACTTATATGCTTGTATCTTTTTAATTGTATTTCTTGTTCATTTCCATGTTTAGCTTCACCTACCTTAAATATACATGTTTTTTTATTAGCATTAACTTACTAGATTTACCCAAGATAAATAAAACGTAGTATGAGTACACTATACATTATAATTTGTACCGCACTACATGGAAAAATAATACACTGCAACGTTCAGTTATACAACTTGTTACTTGAAATTTCTTGTCAAAAATAACAATAATAATAGTAATGCTAATAGTAATGATGATGACAATGGCGTCGATGATCTTTTGTTAACATCCTCCAACATAGTGTCATGCAGGACAGTGAGTGGTTGAAGTGGGTGAATGATGCTCAAATGAGCCCGAGGTGTATAGAGCTATAAGTTACCCAACATTCGGCTTCACAGGATAAGGGAAAATCTTGGGAAAAACCTTATACGGATAACTTACTCCGAGTGATATTCGAACTCGTGACCTCTTGAACGTGAGGCAGATACGCTAACCATCATGCTAGAGAGGTGGGCAATGATGGTGGTGGTGGTGGCGGCAGCAGTAGTATATAATCAGAGTAGGCATATAGTTTGGTTGACCTCTGTGACACATAACTGCAGATTAATCATTCTCCAAAGCTAAAGAACTTAAACAGATAGGGTTGTCGCTCCAACAAGTAAGGTGTAATATTAGACTAGACAATTACTTAAGTGCATTTGTTCGAAAAGTAGAACGTTTAATAAAAGCTAAGGGACTTCCAGGTCCTTAGTGACCACTACAGGGTTAAATTGTATGAATATATCTTTGTCTCTCTAAAAATCCTCATACACTGTAGGAGAGAGGCACAAAACAATGTGATAAACACATCAGATGTACACTAACTGGATTTGTAAGACTCAATGGTACTTTAGAAGAAGAGCGAAATGAACAAAGAATGGTTTAAAGTTTAAAATGAATCACAATAAAAGCAAAACTTGGTAGGTAACATATATCATTTTAACAACAGAGTTCCCTGAGGAAACTTCCATGGATTTAGAAATAGATTATACAGAACTTTCTATTACTTTACATTCAAGTGAGTGAGTGAGTGAGTTTTGTTTAAGGGCT
>CM060974.1:76107356-76159856 GCA_030765045.1 Tenodera sinensis | reverse complement strand
GTTTATGGTATGCTCTGTAAGTGCTGGCTTGTCCTGTGTGTTTAGTTTTAGACTTCTAATGTGTTCTAAAGTAAGAACAAATTAGAAATTAAAAACTTGAAGATCTATAGCTTTGGTAACAAATTTGTTTGTATAGCTTTGAGAATGAGTTGGAGTCAACTCGAAACTTCAGTCAGTTTTGCAAAAAGAACTTGCAACATTACTAAGATAAGTGAAGTTTTTAGTTTCTAATTTGTTCTTACTTTAGAATCTTGTTGCTTCACTGTTAATAGCTTAATTTTCCTTAATTAATTCTAATGTGTTGTCATCTGGGTGTCACCAATCTACTTGTTTGTCCGATATATGGAACTTTACATTCATGGCCTACCTGCTACACTCCCAGACCACAGTATGGCTATGATATATATCGTACCACTGACAGAATAGTGAAAACATTTCAAAATCATAACATCCAAACAAGATATAGGCCCACCAGGATGTAAAAAGAATTTTCATGCCTGGTTAAAGACAAACACGACCTGCTGTAGAATCCTGGAGAGTAAAAGACAGACCGTGAATGTACAGCTTCATACATCAGACAAACAGGTACATCAGTGACAGCCAGACAATAAGAACACATTAGAAGTCTAAAACTGAGCCAACCAGATAAGTCAGCACTTGCATAACATGCCACAGCCACGAGACATCATATACATTTTGGAAAAATACAACTACTAGCAAATTGTGAAAAATTCCATCTCAGAATGGTAAGAAAAAGCATAGAAATCTTGTAGTCACAGAACTTCCTAAATAGAGACAATGGCAAACATTTCCACACAATCTGCCAACAGTAATGAAGAACCAGGGATTGTCGAACCATCAGTCCATCAGCACAAAACCTGTTAAAGCACACCCACCGTAGCCAGAGTATAAATAAGAAAGCACCTGCTTTGTCAACAGTCTTGTAGGTTCTGTCATGGAGTATATCCTGAAGAAGCCCAATATAAGGGGGTAAAACCTTGATATTTGTCATAACCAAGATGCCCCCTTCCCTAGAAAACTCAACTACAATGGACCCTGGCTGTCAAAGCCTACGCAATATACTGGCACTTAGGGTTTCAAAATGAAGACTAACCTCACCTCCCTGCTACACATATTTAACCTGGAATATGTGATTCACTTTCTGACCAGAATTCATATGAACACTGCATTAGCTAAAGATATTTTTCCACCTTCAGAGAAAATTCCACATTATAATTTAACTCTCATTGTAAATAGGAGTATACCTGTGAATCTATATTGGTGATGAAGAATGAAACATAGATTCATATCTATGCCAAAACTCACAAAATGAAAAATTGTATGATTTCTTATACTTATGCAATTATCATTTGAAGTTATCTTCCCTAAGATAAAAATAAAGCCATCACACAGAATAATAGCCAAACCTAAGAGAACTTAAGTACGAGAAAGTCCTACGTGAATAACAAATATGTTCTTAGTATAACATATTTTTAATAATTAATGCTGTACGGTCAAGGCTTCACAGGTGATCACCCATGTCAAGTTTACAATGGTCGAAAGCTCGACATTCATAAACTTGACATGGCTGATCACCCTTGAGGCCTTGATTAGTAATGCTCATCATGAAAGCTTTAAATCTTACAACGTTACACACTATTTTAAAGAAAAAGAAGCAGAAGCAGCTTACCTCAACATCATCATTAATACATGAATTTTCTCTTTCCAGCCACCAATGTTCTTCTTTGATATCTATTTTGGCTTCAGCTTCACTTTCTTTGATGACTTCATCATATCTTATTAGATGGTGTTCTTCATTCTGTGAAAACGTGGAATCTTCAAGTTCTGGTTTGATATCACTGCTACTTGTAACAGTTTCTATCTTAACCTTCTTAGAAAGGTTCTTGATAAAAAATTCTCTCTCATTTTCTGAACAAAAGTTCAGGAAACAAGATTCTTCTTTGACTTCTTCTTTAATATCCATTTTCCTATAGTTGCTGTATTTGAACAGTTCTGTTCTTAAACTTCAGTAGCAATTCTGTGGAAAAAGAAACGCATTATTAGTAACGTTCATGAGGTTACTTCAAGATAACTGAAACTATATTACATTACATAATCTACCATTTTATGCAGCTGAAAGATTAGTCAACTCTGAATTCAAAAAAATTATTGTAAAATATTACTATGAAAAATCAAAGAATAGAAGATGGGAACTACCAAACATTCAGACAGTAATTTCTGAGTATCCTCGAAAAACAGCAGTTACAGCCTTCAGGTTGATTACAGGACATGAAGGTCTGGCAAAACATTTAAACAGAATTGGTATATATTCTTCACCACTCTGTCCTCTATGTGATCTACGAAAGGAAATGGATTGAGACAACCTTCAAATATACCCAGCCAATTCTAGTGCCCCATCCAACAGTGAAAAATATTTGAGAGCAAGAGGGTTAATGACTTCATTGTCAGAAATCCAGCATTAGCTAACAATATTACATTTCAGTAGTAAACATAAAGTAGTAAACATAAAGTAGTAAAATGTAAAAAATGGTAATTTGGAGTAATATGTTTAGAATAACATTTTTGACATTTTAAGATCCATAGCTTTCCTACTATTACTTTTAATCTGCATATAATGTATATTATTATAATAAAACATGCCTTAAATTATATTATTCTAAAACAAATTTTATTATCTTGGAAACAGAGGAGCTTACAGTGCGGATTACAAAGTTAAAATTGTATTTTACCAATTTTATGCTATACTTAAGCATCAAAACTTCTCAACTTCAAATACTACAGGAAGAAAAGCAAGTAGAGAAATCTGTGTATATATAAAACATTGCAGTTCCATTTCAATCATATAGAAAATTGTATGAATTCTTTGTAGAAGGGGGAGTAAGGAAACAACTATGATTGTATTTCATGAAAGAAAAGGGAGTGGAGAAAACCTTGTGATCTATTTGTTGCATTTCATTTCAACCTCACAAAATTATATGAACTATTATGTGGAACGGCGAGCAGAGAACAAGTACATGTTATATACAATAGGAGCAGAGAAAACTATGTGAATTGAATATGTTGCACGTTAAGTATATGGCATAGAAATCTCCATGAGAAAACACTTATATGTTCCAATTTTCATTGTCATCAGTTATCCAGTGAATTGTAAGAATTGTATGTTGAAGAGCGAGTGGAGAACATCTGAAGGTGTTTCCTAAAAGAAAGAAGATAAAATCATGTATATGTAATACGTTTTATTTCTTCATAAAAGACTCCATGAATCGTATGTCCAGTCATGCTGTTCATATACACTTAAGGTACTGTAACCTTATCTAGCATTAGGTTTCAATGCCACAGCATCCAGTTATGTTCATATACACATAAGGTGTGGTTACCTAATCTATGGGTACAGTTCAATAGCACAGCACCCAGTCATAACCTCACCGGTTTGGACACTTTTAAGGTAACAGGCCAGTTCAACACAATTGAAAAGGCAATTATATTTCTTTAGGTGAATAAAATATTGATCAGAAATCCTCCCTACTGTGATGTTGGAAGAACTGTGATTAAGGTTCATCTGGTTAATCTTCTGGACAGAGTAGTGTGAAGGTGTCCTTCACATAAAGGGCATAATTGCTCAAGAAAACAAACTAAATTAGCCACAATACTTTTCTTATTAAATAACTTCTGGGTAAACTTGCAGAAAGCTTGCACCAGTCATGACTGATGGTGTAAATATGCATATTTAGGTACCAACTGTACTGTGGAAATAATGCTGGATAAATAGGAAACCCAATGGAGTTGGTAACTGGGAAATGTCTTATGCTACACTAAAAGAAGGCGGAAAACACAATGAAACGTAATACAATAAGCAATAATTGTGAGTATAATGAATGCATCAAATAATAACTACAAAGTAGTAAAGGGATGTAATAGACATGAATAATAATAATAATAATAATAATAATAATAATAATAATAATAATAATAATAATAATAATAATAATAATAGTAATAATAATAATAATAATAATAGTAGTAGTAGTAGTAGTAGTAGTAGTAGTAGTAGTAGTAATAATAATAATAATAATAATAATAATAATAATAGTAATAGTAATAGTAGTAATAGTAATAGTAATAGTAATAATAATAGTAATAAAATAATAATAATAATAATAATAATAATAATAATAATAATAATAATAATAATAATAATAATAATAATAATAATAATAATAATAATAATAATAATAGTAGTAGTAGTAATAGTAGTAATAGTAGTAATAGTAGTAGTAATAGTAGTAATAGTAGTAGTAATAGTAATAGTAACAATAATAATAATAATAACAATAACAATAATAATAATAATGACAATGACAATGACAATGACAATGACAATGACAATGACAATGACAATGACAATGACAATGACAATGACAATGACAATGACAATGACAATGACAATGACAATGACAATGACAATGACAATGACAATGACAATGACAATGACAATGACAATGACAATGACAATGACAATGACAATGACAATGACAATGACAATGACAATGACAATGACAATGACAATGACAATGACAATGACAATGACAATGACAATGACAATGACAATGACAATGACAATGACAATGACAATGACAATGACAATGACAATGACAATGACAATGACAATGACAATGACAATGACAATGACAATGACAATGACAATGACAATGACAATGACAATGACAATGACAATGACAATGACAATGACAATGACAATGACAATGACAATGACAATGACAATGACAATGACAATGACAATGACAATGACAATGACAATGACAATGACAATGACAATGACAATGACAATGACAATGACAATGACAATGACAATGACAATGACAATGACAATGACAATGACAATGACAATGATAATGATAATAATAATAATAATAATAATAATAATAATAATAATAATAATAATAATAATAATAATAATAATAATAATCATAATCATAATATAATCATATATAATTAATAATGGTAATACTACTAAAACTACTACAAATAATCATGACAACAATGATGATGACAGTAAAATCATTAATATTAATGATAATAACAATGATGAGAATAAATAATAACACCAATAACAATAATATTAACAGCACTAATAGTGATAAATGCTACCATAATTATGCCCCAAGGAGATTCTGATCTTTAGCGAGGCAATCATTATTCAAAATGTGAAAAACTACTATGATGTTTATATTATCCATGCTCACTCCCAAATAAATCACACTGTGATAGTGAATTATGCAAGAACACATGCCCTAAACACAATACCTCACACCAAAATATACAGCCAGAAATGTTGGAACAACTCTCATTATTCAAAAGCCCAAAATCTATTCACTTATGCAATTTTAGCAGTTTCTCATTCCAGAACATTGTCTGTCGGAAATAGCATAGAACCTACCATGACAGGTGCACATCCGTAGCAAGATTATCGGTTTAATTAGCCAGTATTATTTCCCAGCCCCTCCCTAGAGTCTGAAAGTGTGAATGTAATGCAATATTAATCCAAAAATTAACACATCTTAAGCAACTAATCAGCAATTGTTCCTAAGATAAAAATCAGCAGTCATGAGCTTAGAAGTTAAAGACTGCACATATATGGAACATAAAAAGAATGAACATGTATTTCTTTCCTCCACAAATGATGCTTTCTCTCGTCCCAATTCTTTAGAATGAATAACTATAAATTCTATGGATAGCAATTGTAAGAGCAACCAATGATAAATACATGACTTTATTGTGCACATTGTTGTGAATTAGTTTCTTTAAAATAAACATAAATATACAAAAATGCATTGCTATAACATGCAAATTATCCTTTCTCTGTCCCTAATGTTTAAAATAAATTAACATTAAACAGAGTTGTAGTCATGCCAAATAATGGCAGGTCACTTATGTTGTATGCCAGTGTTGATTAGAACTGCAGTGACTGAGTTTACTTCCTTTAAAATAAACATGAATTCTTTTAATGTGCAAATTCTCCTTTTTTCTTTGAAATACATAATCTAGAAACAATATTTAATGAAGCAGTCATGGGACAGTGGAGTTTTGAGTAATGGGTTGAAGATAGCCATGTGGTATGACAGGAAGCAGTGCTGGTGGAACCAAGTTGCTCGGGCAGGAAGTGAAAAGTGAGATCATTTTCACATGCAGAATGGTCAATATGTCATTCTCAGGGAGAGGGGGGATTCCCCCTCTCATTAAATAATTTCCCCAATTCATCAAAGAAGAAGCCCATCCCTGCAAGTGAAGTAGTTTTTATTTTTAGTTTAAGTATTTACTATTACTGCTCTTTGAAAATAGAAGAGAACAAGGGACACTTTTGATGCAGACTGTATATGGTACTAGTGTGAGCTGTGAGTAAGTAGAAATATCATATGATAAGTAAGCTCTGGCAATAAACAGTTCTGAGGCTCATTAGTTGGGTCAAAATTCCAACAATGATTGCAGCCTGCAGTATTTAGTTGTTTCTTGCAACTCACTGTTCTAATGTTCGTCAGCATGGATAAATTTGTGACAAGGAAGCGCCAGGATACAGAAAGTAATGGCAGTGATGTATTCCAGTTCAACTTCAAGTTATGTTAATAATACAGCTTCTAAGGTAAAAACTGTAGCATTTTAGGTAACATATGTTAGCGCATTAATGTAGGTGGATTACACTAATCGGAGGAGGTATAGAGAAAATCAGATTTGAAAAATTGAAAACAAATCGGCCCTTACTTTCATCAAACAGTTTTGGGAGAGTTATATTCCTGTACTGCTCGGTAAATACAAAATCACGGTGCTCCTAAAGACAGTAAAATGCATATTGTTGGTTCTTCTACGACGTTTTATGTATGTATATAACACACCAATGCTATTTACCACCAGTATTACTACCATTATTGCTATAAATATAACACAAACTTAAGTTCCCCCACCCCCCATCTTAAAGTCTGATTCGAACACTGCTCATTCTTGAGTTTTCATTACCTACCATAAATAAATGTCATTCCAAACTTAATATTGGTCGATATAGTCACCATGCTGTACTTTGCTCATGTGTGCAGGGAATTTAAATACGGATATTCAATAGTTTCACTTCTGTAGCATTTATGAACACAGTATATAACGCAAAGGTCGGAATAATAAAATGTTAGGTTCATAACTTACACTAAACCGAACTCTACAATTCTTTCTTTGTATTGGTTTACGAGGGCAAAGTAGAGTTACGCCTGTTGAACATGGCGTGTAATCCATATGGCCCTGGCAAGAAATTGCTTTCTTGTTAAAATTAAATGGCTGGTGACTTGGCGTCTGAGACAATTTCTCGAACACGTGGGAGCGCAACTTTAGACTATATACAAGCCTAGTCTGTTCACAGGTAAGATATATCAGTACTTTTGGTTTAATGAAAGTTACTTTCCTATTTTTAAATTCTTGGAGAATCACATGCGTGAGTTAAAAGTATGGTGTTAAATAGGTTTCGTGGGTAACCGTAGGATACTTGTACCTGGCCGACATACATGTAATCTATACAGTACGGGGTGTGCGAGAGAGAGCTACGCAATTCCCAACATATTCATTTTGTGAAGCTTCATTTGGTGGAGTTGGCTGTGAAAGGTTTTTCTGTAATCAACACTTTCGTTTGTTGGTTAAGATTGCGTATCTATTTGCCAAAACACTTCACGTTGCTGTTCGCTCAGATGTAGCACCTACTATATTGCAAAAGTTGTAATAGAACAGGTAAATGACGATAATTTGCAGACAGGATACGGTAATTATAGTTATACATGTAAGTGTATGCATGAGAAGATGAAGTCACTTTAAAGGGACGGTGGGTGGCCCCAACGACTGTAAGAAGGCAACGTTATGTTCGTAAACCAGCACTTGTTAACTCAAGATAACTGTGCACCTACTCAGGATTCGTTAATTTAAGTATTTTTGACATAACAGAGTTTTTAGCAGATATGCAATCATAGCCTGTTCGTTTAATAGGTTCCGTCATAACAGAAGTTTCAAGGAACACAAAGACCGAATATAGTTATGAAATAACACACACTTGTGTGTAATTGTGTCAGCTTATTAAATTAAAGTGTTCTATGTACAGTATGGTCCCGGAATTGCAATGTAGTGCACATACACATCATTCCTTTCTTGTGCAAGGCATACACATAATTAACCACAACTGTAGCGAAATATACTAAGGGCTCTAAGTTGCTAAGCTTAATCTGAGGGATTCCTTTTATAATTAGAGGAGTGTGGTAGCGAAGGCTGCAACTGTGAGGTGATGGGATAGTGCACACCTGAAACATCTGAGTAGCTGAAGCCTAATGATCCCCAACAACTCCTTATTAACTACACATATACCCTGGAGTCCCGTCACCACACTGTACTGCATTACTGGGGTGCCCATCCCCCCCCCCTCCACATGGCTATGGCACATTCCCTCCTAATTGTTCTAAAAGCTCAATATCAAATATTTACTTCTTTCTTATGTGACTGGAGAGCCTCACAAAGGCGCAGTCTTGTAGGTACTGTAATAGCTATTGTGTTACTGATAAACAATAAAAAGAACTTAAACAAGTAATTTGAAAGAAGAATCAATAAAATAAAGTGTAGTATTTACAGCAAGAGATTATAAATTAACATATTGGCAGGTAGTGGATTTTGAATTTCAATGTATTGTAATGTATCTGTTTAAATAGATACTTATAGATACTTATAATAGATACTTTAAATAGATACTTACTTGTAGTAAGTATAGTAATGTTTAGGGCTAACATTTAGGTGCTTATCAATTTAAAAATATTTATTTTTTATGTGCTTAAAAGTGAAAAATATGTTCCAAACATATGAAAATGTTTTCATTAAATTATCTAAACGATATTTATAAAAGTACTCACAGAGTCTTCTAGACAGCATGAGGAGAACTGTTGCACTAACAAAAAGGTAGAGCTAAAGTTGGGCATCTTAAAGGCCTGACCATTGTTACGGAAAAGAGACTTGTATCTCGAAAATGTGCATTCAACATCACAGGATGTTGTTGTTTTCTAGTGCCTTGCATCTGGCAATGAAGCCATTAGCATTCGTGCTTTCCAATACTTTTGAACTGTAGTTTCTTCTGATCTTAATGCTTCGCAGGTCTTCAAGTGTTCTTCATTCATTTCTGCTGGATCGTTACACAGGACACATACTGGTGAGGCTGAGATACCTATTCTGTAGAGATGACTTGCTAATTCCTGTAAGAATACCACTTGCTATTTGACGAGCCTTTGGAAGTATATGTGTAGTGTACTGATCCATTTCAAAGTATATTTCCTGTTCTTCTGATATATTGGCTTCTTGTACTGTGAAGACATCTATATCTTGGTCTTTTAATATTTTCATTAGCTCTTGTTTTTTAGGCTGGGACATGCCTCCTGCATTCCATTGTAGAATTCTTAAAGTATTGGAATTGTTGTGATGAAATTTGCCTAAAGATGTCCCCACCCGGAGATCCGATTGGGGGACAGTTTTAACTCCGGAATGTTTATCTTTAGGACTCATATTCATGTATGTGGCTTTCATGTAACTGTTTTCTTAACGGGCACCAGTTTTACAATGTGGCAGTTACATCACCCGACTTAAACCCCCATTTTGCAAGGGGGACCACACCTATCATTGGTCAACGGGTCCATCGGACCTAACCGGGAGGACTAAATAGGTGGTATTTAGATCCACCGACCTTCCCCTCAACATCACACGATGTTAATCTTGCATATTTATAGCATGCAATATCATTGACACTCAGATTTTCCATCTGCTCAAGGTTCCCTACACTCTTCCTCATTTAAATATCTGAAATTTTGTGCATCACTTGTAACCATTCCTTTTTAGGCAAGACAGGAATTTTTGTTTTATTTTGTTTGCTTTTAAAACCTAATTTTCTGAAGCTTTTTTTCAATGTTCATTTGTTTTATTGTTTCTATCAATAATTGTTTTGATTTTTCCAACTTATGCACTCTGAGAGGAAACAAAAATTTGCAGTATTGAAAGTCAAATAAACTTTCAGTGCAGTTAGCCCAATCAGAGTCTGACATATATCCTGCAGTATTACAATAGAAGATGCATCTTCTCTGTCAAATTCGTTTATCACAGAATAGATCTGTTCAAAATTAGTTGCATAATACTTAACATTGTCTACCCAAGGATCCCAATGGGTGATGACAGGGTTAGGAAGAACTGGAGTATTTGGTGGCTACTATTAAATAGTTGTATTCTACTTGGTGATTTCACAGAAACTTTTTTCTCATTAGCAATCAGTTTATCCACATTCCGATAAAACACATTGTTTTGCAGACTCTGTGCAGAGCATGCGCTATACACATTACATGGATCGTATAAGGGTAGCTCACTGAAAGTCCCTGTCAAGTTTTAATAATGTGGCAGGCAGCGTCAGTAAATAGTAACAGCACATTGTCATATTTAACACCCCCTAGCCAGAGAATATGCATTGTATCATTGAAAACACATGCTACTATTGTGTCAATCACCATAAACGTTTCTTCACATGCGAAAAGAAAAAAATTATCTGACAGTGCATCACCTTTCAGAACCCCAATAACAGTATTGTGGATTTTCTTTCCACTACTGTCAATTGTTTCATTAAACAATGCCCATATTTTTTTCATTCTCACACTGTTTTCTAGTTTTATTTATTGTTTCCTTGCAGCACTTATGTGATGTTCATTTGCCTGGAGGATCCATCTGTATATTTTTGAACAAAATTCCTAAATTTCGGATGATTAATTTTGAGAGTGGAGTGTGTATGGAAATAAATGTGTGGCACATATCTGTTGAATATTTGCAAATTTTGACGGTTCTGAGAGAGAGGAGGCAGAAAAAGTAGACCACTGACCAAGTAGCTTTGCCTAGTATGTTGATTTTTAAAACGATTCACTGCGGATATATGCCTATGTCCACTTAAGTGCTGAGTCACTTGAGAACGTTGATTTGCAGTTATACTGTTTTCACATGCCTTAAGAAAAAGAATTTTGCTATCCATTTTGAATGCATCTTTACATTCACTATCATATTGCCGTAAATGAGCCGCGTCACTACACTTTACTTTTCCAATTGATATTAATCCTAACCACAAACTAAAATGACTGCTTATGCTGGTCTCAAGGGAATGAAGAAGCACAACTGCTTTGTCAAAGATAAAGTGATGAGGTGTATTGACCTTTGCTGTCAAGCACTCTGATCACCTCTTATCTTGTTTATTTGAAGAGTAAAATAATAGTAAGTGTTGTTTGAGTTATATATGAATGAATTAATGATTTATTAAGTACGAAATCGTACACATCTTGAGCTACCCCTAAGCTGGGTCCTGGCCCCTTTGCTGTTAGGTTAGCCCTTTAGTATATTTGTGTTTTACATACACATTACACATGTTCTGTCATGGCATGTAATACGTCCTCAGAATAGTAATCAGAGGATATGGTCAGTGAATTTACTTTGAAAATTCTCCCGGTCAGGTCGGTGAGACACGTAAACCAACAACAGGTGTGGTCCTCCAGACATTCTGGGGGTTGTGAGAGAGCGATCTGTCTGCCAAAACATAAAAATATGGTGCTCTCTAAAAAAAATGGTTATTATTACTGCTATTACTGCTTTGCATGAAAAATATTGGAGAGCAAGAGGTTTAATGACTTCATTGTCAGAAATCCAGCATTAGCTAACAACATAACAGTAACTAGGCGTATAGTCAGTGATAAAACACAAATAGATTATCTCTTATGCCAGTTGATATATGAGACGTTGCTGTCCTGAAGATATGATTGCCTTGCAGTTTCATATTCACATTCTTTCCAATACGTCTCATGGCTTTGCCAAGTAGTACTATGCATGAAATTACATTCCAAATGTGATGCAGTTTTATGAACTTTCAAAATATTCATTTATAAGCATGATATGTGGTATAACATATAAAATTATTTACTTTATCAAAAATATTTATTCAAATACAAAATATAAAAAACATTTTTTATGTGATATGCAACTCAGTATTTTGAATGCAAATGTCTCATTTGGAACTTCGACGAAGTCTGGAAATCAGAAGTAAGAGTAAAAAAAATTGTATTTACCTAAAAGTCTGAGCTGTAATGATACTAGTCAGGAGAAGTATGTGTTTTAGTCTTTGGTATGTGCGTTAAACATTCCAAAAGGTTTCTAAGGTTTAAAAATAGACTCCTTTCAGTCCCCTCTATATTACAATTATTGCCACACCGATGGCCAAGAACTGTATTACTTCCATTTATGATTTAACATAGTAACTTTATTCTTGAGTGTGATTTTGTTAACCAATGTTGACACCAAAGTACAGGGTTCTGTAGGAGTTTCATTTTTCTTCCACATTGACATGGCATGGATATGAGTTTCTGACATTTAGTATTTAGCAAACCCATGGTTGACATGTAAGGCATTTTTCGGATCTGAAGCTTTTGTCAGTACAGCTCTCCTTTGTGCAATAAGGCTGAAACTGCATGTGGGCATAACAAAATGCAGTATCTTTGAGAACAGCATACTGCAATCAGGCAAACCACTTCAGAGTGAAAACTCTGTCTATCGCTTTGTTCAGGGTAATCCTGTAGGTAAACTTGCTTTATTGCCTCACCTCTCTGTATGAGCATTGGCAAACGTTTTTACAGGGGGTGGGACCTCATGTTGTAAGTTTGCAATTAAACAATGTTAATTATTCTGTTGCAAAAAACTGTAAAAGATGAGTTGTAGTATTGGTTACAGATAAGCATATTAACGTATGCTAAATAAAAACTATTCTTTACATTAACATTAAACCAATAGTCTAATAGTAATTGATAACATATTATATTTATTATATTCCAAGGGAGGACTGCAGGTCCCCCCTTTGCGACACCCATACCTCTTTGTATTAAATAAATAGTCAGTTCGTGTTGCACCACTGGCCCCTGATCGGTGTGGACTGTGTTGCTGGAGACAACTTTGTTTTCTTGCTGCTCCTCTCATTTGCATTTGCCAAGAAATCTTATGTCTGCAATGCATACACCAACTGTCCCTGCCGCTTTTTTCTTCTTTTCTTTTCCTGATTAGCTTCCCCTTGTGCAGGACTTCCCCTAGGACTTGCAAGCCAGTGCCTAGGTCAGACACCTGTCAAGGAGCAGGGGAAGCTATGGACTGGACAGAGTGAAGGCCTGCAAGCAGCACCAGGTACGAGAGTGAGGAAGAGGATGATATGAAATTCAGGCAAAATCGATGAATAGAAAGGTGATAATGGAACAGTTGGTGGAATGAGTGGCAGGGGAAACTGGAGAACTGGAGAAAGCCTGAAAAGATGCTTAGTTCTGTTTAAAATAAAAACAATGCAGTACAATCTGGAAGCTCATTCTTCAATGTTTGAATTCACTGCTGAGAAAGTTAGGGTGGGAAAGAAAAGTGATTGCATGTGTATAAGCAGATGATTTCCTAGTATCCCATATGGTCGATTGTGTTTTAGCGTCTTTGTGGGCGGCATTTGACTGCCAAGAGGTTTGGATATTAGGCAAGCTGCAATAAGGCAATGGATAACTATTACAGCTTTGGTACTAGTAATATAGTCTTCAATACATGGTCATTTTGTTTGTTTCTTAATTTATTACTGAAATATTTCTAAAACTTCAAAACAGTAAAGGATAAATGGGGATTCTCTCAATATAGGTAAAAGTATGGGTGTTACCTGACCTGGCCCCCCCTCTGGCTACGGTCCTGCATGGTTTCCTCTACTCACTCTTCTTTTACATATGCCTTCACATGTCTTTCTTTACTGGCTCTTCAACATACAGTTCATATGATCTACTGGTTGACTGATCACAATGAAAATTGGCACATCTAAGCGTTTTTCATAGAGATTTTTATGCCATCCATTTTACCATGCAACTTATTACATTCACAATGTTTTCTCTACTCTTCTATGTAACACATTTACATGTCCTCAACTCACTGTTCAACATGCTATTCATAGACCCTTGATGATTGAAATGGAAGTGCAACGTATTACATTCACATGGTTTTCTCTAGTCGCTTTTGTTTTATGTAACACATTTGCATGTTGTTCTCTACTTATCCTGCAATATAAATTCATATATTCTTGTGTGATAGAAATGAAATGCAGTGAATTTCATTGAAAATTTTCTCTGCTCACTTTTATAAATACAATCACACTTGTTTCTCTGCTCCCCCTTCTATAGGGAATTCGTACAATGTTTTATGTGATTGAATTAGAAATGCAATGTGTCATATTTACACGACTTTCTCTACTTGCTTTTCTTTGTTGTAAGCTCCTCAATGTACAAGATTATAAGATTACTTTTAGAGTAATATAATTTCTAGCATATTTACTATAATAATGCACATTAGTTTCAGATTAAAATAACCATAAGAAAGCTATAGGTCTTTGAGTGTTAAAACTATTATTCTAAACATATTGCACCAAATGACTATCACTACTTTGTACTACATTATGTTGTCTGTTGAAATGTAATGTAGTTTCAATTATCTGGAAGCAAACGCATGGATGTTTCTAATAATGTGTTTCTTTTTCCACAGACTTGCTACTGAAGTTTAGAACAGAACTGTTCAAATACAACCACCATAACAAAATGGATATCAAAGAAGAAGTGAAAGAGGAATGTTCTTCCCTGGACTTTGGTTTACAGAATGAGAGAGAACATTTTATTGAAGACCTTGTGCTTATGATTAAGACAGAAACTGTGACAAGTAGCAGTGATATCAATCCAGAACTTGAAGATTCAGGAATTACTGATGATACTAAGGTAAGTTGTAGAAAAAAGTGCATCAATTTTGCTTCTCTTGTCATAAATACTGTACAACATAAATTATTAAAAACACGTGTTTTATATAATAAAACATCTTAAAGTTCACATTTTTTACTCATACTTGCTTGTATAATATACAAATTTGTGCTGATTAATATAAAGTTGAGTAAACCATATTTCTTGAAAGCAACCCAGTGCACCAAGAGGTTCTTCATTCCTTCAGTTTTATTATATGTATCAATAGCTAGTACTACCTCGTTTTTGCTTCATTCGTTGCTCTTTTAACCTCTTGAGGGATATGGACGTCATATCACGTCCATTTAAAATGGCGGATGAGCGATGTGGGCGTCCTGTGCGTTTAAGCATTTAACCCTTATTTATCCCTTATGCAACTCAACTTATTATAATTTTCCCTTTATGAAACATTTTAGTAAGGTCTATATACTTTATTGGCTTACCTTAATATGTTCGTTCTGCAGTGATTTACCTCAAAACAGGGATAAACACACAAGGGTAGGTACATCTCCACATTCGCGAATTCCCTTCTTGCGGCACACGAAACACTTTCGAAATGGGCGGGACTTCTTTGCTGTTGGTGGTATCCTTTTAGGATAATGTTTTCCTTGAAGTCTGAGGGGTGCAGGGGTTTTGGATTTTCAACCCCCAACGTGGTATTGTTCAATTAGGCTGCGAGTTATTTATAGTCGGTAGTCAAGGTCGGTCATTGTCCTGTGTGGGTTTAGAGAGCTGTCCAAATCCCCAAACAATTGTATATGGTTATATCCAGTTGGTGCAAAAACACCTTTTTATACCACTTCTCCCTTCAGCTACAAGCAGGAAAGAATACGTATGTATTTCAACAAAGAAAGACACGGACTCTACTCAGTTACGAAACTCGTGTAAGCAAAAGTTGTAATGTTGATCTATTCTGATGACTAAGAGACCACGCATGCAGTAGCGATTTATTACACAGGATGCTGACGCATTAGCCACACATACAATGGGTGTTTCTTTACTGAATCTTTCCGAGAACGAATATTAGATGCATTCGAAAGAGCAAAGTTGACTTTTCACCACAGTGAAGCAAAATTGTGCCATTTCAACGTTTTGTAAATACAACTCAACTTTGCTGATGACGTACATTTATACTGCAAATAACGAGTTTTATACCAGTTTTTGTTTCATTAAAATAACTTAATATTTACACAAAATACAGCTGTGTATATACGAAGCGCATTTAAGAATTTAAATGCTAGCAGTTCTCGGGTCGCAGACATTTAAATGGCCATCGCTCAAGAGGTTAAGTATTTTACAATATGCAGTGTAGTGTACTGTAATGTCTGCATCATAAATTGTGTGATATCCTCAGGACAAATTTCTTGTGTTTGCAAAGGGCTTCCTCATACTTAGGTTATCTAGGGTTAGACCATTGTTGCCTGTGATGACTTTATTGTTTTCTTAGGGTAAATAAATTTGAATAATAACGGCACAAATTTGAGAAATCATCAAAGTGGTCGTTACTTCAGCGTTGACATAGACATGAGTCTACTTTTCATTCTTCAGCATCAATTTAAATTTATTCAAATGCTCATCACTAATTTATTCCTGTTACAGTTTACTTTTCCTATTATTCCCTTTCTTACCAACAATAGCTTATCATGATCTGACATGCCATTAACAATATGAGTTATATTATAGTGTGGAATATTTTCTGAATCTACTGAAATACTATCTATAGCTGTTGCAGTGTTCATATGAATTTTGGTCAGAAATTGAATCACTTATTCCAAGTTAAATGTGGGAAGCAGGGAGGTGAGGTTAGTCTTCATTTTACAACCGTTAGCTGTATTTACCTTAAAATGTCCACAAACTATTTATAATTTTGAATATAAATATACGAGACGATTTTATCTAATCTATTTACAAATTCTTGAAAGCTCCTTTTGGGACTTTTATGTTAAATGCTACATGTTAGCTACCAAATTCTATTTTTACTGTGACTCGTTTTAAACTGTAAACCATTCTTTGTACATTATACTCACCTTCTGAAGTACAGAAGAGTCTCACAAATCCAGTTAGAGTACACCTGACATGTTTATTAAATACTTTTGTGCCTCTCTCCTAAAGTGTGGGAAATTTTAGAGACAATAGTATATTCCACACAACTTTTCATGCTTAGCATGTCGTCTCTTCCTTTACATAAAACAATTCAGTTCAAGTGTAACATTCTATAGTTATTCTTATTCACATACACTAAAAGTGTCTATCATTGTAACAGTTCAATTCATGAAACAGATTGAGATCATTCAAATTAAGTTATAAATATCTGAATCATTGTACCAGAGGTTTTATGATGCTATGTACAGATGCTGTAGTTTGTTTCCAGATCACCATTTAAAATTCTTTCTGCCACAAGCTTAAAACACTACTCTAATGTACATAGTAAATATGAAAGAAAATTGTTACAGAAAATTCACATCATTTCATTAAATTGATTTGAATTTTTGCTTAAAAGCTTTGATTTTGTCAGTGTTTGCAATAATTTTATATAATTCAGAGATTTATTTACTTACCTAATAGTAAAAGCAGTCTGTGTAATCTATCGCATTTATACTCCCTTTCAATTAGTTCTATTTTCTTTACTTTTGTAATTAGTGTGACCTCATACAAATTATCACTATTACACTAAAAGCCTGTTTTGCTACTCACACTTTGACAAGTAGTCTCTCTAAGCTCTGAAAGTTAGTCACTGACCCTGAGGGCCCTCCTGCCTACGTTGATCATTGCCTTTTGACTCCTAAGGGTATCCAAACCCACGACCACTGTTGAGAATACAAGAAAAATTTACCAATTTTTCTTTATCTCTTTATTTTTACAACGACAAACATGGTACACGAATCATTATTTTGATCAAAGTCTCACTCACTCTTTTGTTAAGTCCCAAACTTAAAGCTCTCTTTATAGATGCAGCCAACCGTGCTCCAATACAACATGCCAAAAGTTCAAGTCTGGGTGTCGTTAAACCTTTAAGGGGTGCAACTCTTGCCTTTGCTTGGAGTAATTGCACAGAGACAATCTCATCATCCTGGCATCTCAAAAAAATGGCAGCTGCATAAGCTAAACCTGAAGCGTCACAAAATGTATGTAGATCATATATCTTGGCCTTCCGAAGCGAAATATATCTTGGAATTTTCACTTCACTCAATTGAGGTAGCTCTTCTAGCCATTTCTTAAATCTCCTCCCTGTTTCTTAAGGAACTTCTGCGTCCCAGCTGAGATTACTTCTCCAACTTTCTTGCAATAAAATCTTTGGAAACAAAGAAACTGGACTACTGAATCCAATAGGATCAAACACCTGCTGTGTAATTGACAGTAATATCCTCCTCGTTAATCTCTCAGATGATATGTTGACATCACGAGTATCACAAAACAGAACATCATTTTGTTTATCCCATTTCAAACCAAGAACAGAAGCATGCTTAGAAAAGGTTTCCATCATCTTAGTATATTCCCAGTTCCTCAACTCAAATCTTGCATTTTCCATCAATTTTGTTGCTTCTTCTATGAAACAGTACAATTCTTCTTTGTTGTCATCTACAGACGTCACACAATTGTCTACATCAAATGAATTCTTGAGTTTCTCTGCTACAGAATGTGCTGGTGAAGTATGTTGCACTGTTAGATGATGATTAAACACAGCTTCAAGAAGAAAAGGACTGCGCTTTACTCAAAAAACTACTCTACAATGTTTAAACACTACCATTTTCTTTTCAGCGTAACTGCGCCACCATAGGAAACGTAAATAATCTCTATCTTCTTCCTCAATAGAAATCTGTAGGAAGGCTTGCTTTATATCTACTACAACTCCTATGTACCTTTCACGAAATTCTCCCGAAAATAACTCACTTGCTGTAACTACAGCTACTTACTTCTTGGGTCTTTTTCTCTTCTCCTTGTTAATATGTTAATGAACATGAAATCCAGTTCTAGCCAAGCTAATTTGCTCTTCCCCATCTACTTCATTTTTCGGGAAGGATAACAACCGTTTCAGCTTCTTACTATATACGTTTCTTTGCTCATCTTCTGCGGCTTCGTTTGATACTGGATCCCTAAGCCACACTCTTAACATATCTTCAGGGATACAGGATTCCACTAAAGGAAATAACATAGTAGCATATTTGGCTGAGGTCATTCCTATAGATTCTAGTGATCTCAAATGCAATTCCAACTGGTCATATAAACGAACAATATCACGTTTATTTTGTTTGTTAGTGGCATTGTCTACAACTAACCTCAACAGTTCTCTGACGAAAAATTCGATCAGAAGACCCTCACGACCAAACCTATCTCGCAAACAACATATCACCTTGGGATAATTTTCAGAAGTAGGCAGAAAACTGTCGACTATTTCTCTAGCTCTTGTACCTTCTAAAGTGGCCTGGATGACGTATTGAAATTTTTTTTCATTTTCTATCTCTCGATCTTCGTGTATACGTTTCAATTGACTCCAGAAGCCTAACCAATCCTTTACTTCACCTCTGTATTTCTTAAGTTCTATCTTGGGTAGCTTTAACTGTTTACTTGATGTTGGAGATGAACACGTTGACATATTTCGTTCCATGTTTGCCGTTTATTTACTAAGATATATTTCTACTTCCACTCTAGCACTATCCATTTTCTCTTTATACTGTTCTACAACCATATACTCAGCTTCATAATCGTCGTCAGTTTTGTCGTCTGAATCCAACAGTTTGGAAACAATTTCCTCGTCGTATATGGCTAATTTCCCAGATATTCTTTCTACTGTTGTAAATTTTGTTCTTACTTCATTCTCGTTGGCTTGATCCGTTAGAAGATTCATCAGCAAATTATAGCATTTTGTAAATGATGATCTCACCGGCTTGCGTTTTGCTAGAAGCTTCTCCATGTTTCACTTATCACAGGTAGTTAGCAATTCTTCTACTCTTACCTTATACTTATTTATCTTGTGAGATCACGTCGGGGGGTCACCAAATATTGAGAATACAAGAAAAATTTACCAAATTTTCTTTATCTCCTTTTTATTTTACAACAACCAAACATGGTACACGAATCAGCTTTTTTTGATCAAAGTCTCACTCACTCTTTCGTTTTTTCTTATACAAACATACCAACCTAACAACCACCATCTCAGTCACCCTTGCAGCATACACCCACAGACTTGTAATACTCTACCACCAGGTCAACTCCAATAAAGCCTCGGTGGACAAGGTGTCTTCAAATGCAAGCACTTTTGTTTCCTCAATGGCAAGCCTGCCACTTCAGGTGACACCATGGTCATGGCTGTACCCATGTCCAATATCTGTACCACCTTCCACGTGCCCATCCATCCACAATTATGTCATCTATCACTAGGGGTTGGCAATGACAGCTTCGACATGCCCCTTTGTATGCCTTTATTTATTTGTTTTCCATTAGTTTGTTGGCCAGGTGTGGGTGGTCCCTCACTGACTATCCTGGCCAATCACGCTCCCAATACAGATGTCTGGGAGATTGTCTAGGTCCTTGGGCTTTTCCCTGTCCCACATAAACCGGATACTTCAGATCTTCCAAGGTGTTACCTTGACCACCTCCATGGTCAGCGCAGTTGTCATCATGCTATGGATGGTCCCATACTTGCAGAGTAGTAGGCATTGAATATCACTGTATTGCGCACACTGTCGATGGAGTAGGTAGTTTCCTGATACACATATCTGGCTGGAAGGTTCACCAGATCCTTATTTACTAGTTCCTCAATATTCAGGGTGAACTCCTGTAGCATCTCCCTTGACTGTTGCAGACTTGATTTGATCTTGCTATGATGAGCTGCACCCAGATTGTGATTTCTGAATCGGTTTTCAACAGCCTCCCAGTGTTTCAGGAAGCCAGTCCCTGGAGGCTAGCTTATCTGCAGTGTACCTTTCTCTTCTGTGACGCATCAATTATCGGCAGCAGGATACAATTGTCTGCAGAAGAGTTCAAGGTTTGACATGCTGTCATACTTGGATGGTTCTGCAGATGTGTTGTATCCTGGCATCTTGACCTTTGAGCTCCTAGTACTTTTGTTGAGAATGCTTACATTGTGCTGTTGCCGACTATGTGTTCCATGGTGCTAACACATTCCCTGACATCCTTTGTGGTGTTAAAGCTTTGGCCGAAGTCTTTCTTCACTTTGTTCATGCTGGCCATTTGCCTACAGCTCTTTCCTCACCTCAGCCACCTTGATTTTCATATGTGCCATTCCGGATTGCTTTGCTGTCTGCAGCCCTGTTGTCTTAGCTAACTTTTGTTTCATAATTTCTTCTATCTTGTTTTAATGTTTTGGAGGTGGTCTATACAACATATTGGTGCAATATGATTGAAGTTTTAGAACTGGTAGCTGTAGAAAATATTGATTGCAATTGTTGTAGATAAAATGTGTGTACTTCGACTCTCAATTACTCTTCCAGAAATTAATATGTAATATTTTTCTTTAACCACCTGCTTGCAAAGGCATCTCTCAATAAATAAAAAATTATTACAATATTAAAGCATTTACTTGTTCTCTACTGTTAATGTTTACTTAGCTTACAGTGGATCTAGGAAAGCATTATATTTATCTTTCTTTCATACAAGTTTGCAGACAGTGTTGTTGTAATGAATTTAATTTAAAAGGTGAGTCAATTAATAACACTGAACAACACGTACAACATAGTTTACTGGGAGGCGTTTCGAAGGTTAACTTTCCTCCATTATCAACTGGACAATAACTGTGTTTCCATGGTGTTTCATGGTGTGGATGGTGATGCTTCTTCTGATGTTTCTTCTGTTTCTGTTCAATGAACTTACTGAAAATGTCTTTCTGAGGAATGTCGAAATTAAATACTCGGTTTCTATTTTTTAAAATGAAGATTTGTTCCCATGTGGACAGTTCTTGTTTTCCAGTTATGTGTTTGAGAAGTTTCGGTTCTAGCTTTATGTCATGATTTTTTGTCCAAAAGTGAAATGCAACTGCTAATTTTTCTAACTGTTTACTCTTAATGTTTCTAACGTGTTCCTTGGATTTGATTTCTAAATTTCTTTTGGTTTTTCCTATGTATATTTCATTACAATAACCGCATTCAATTTGGTATATGTCACATTCTTTGTTAGGTGGAATAGCATCTTTGATGTCTGAAAGTAGTAGGTTTTTTATGCAGTAATGGTTTGCTGGTGCTAGCTGAACGTTCTATTCCTTGAACACTTTTTTAAATTTATCAAAGGCCCATGGATGATATGTGAATCTTTTGAATATCATTTTTGTTTTTGCTTCTGTGGGAGTTGTAGTTTCTTTTAATAATTTTTTCTTTTCTGCTCGTTTTAACTTTTTTTGTCCTAATTCTTTGGGGAAGCCGTTTTTTTGTGCTATTACAATTATTTTGTAATATTCTGTTTTATATTCTTCTGCTGAAAGAGGGATGTTCACCAATCTATGTGTTAAACTATTGAAAATTGCTTGTTTGTGGCTTCTTGGATTGTAACTATTAGCTTTTATGTAGTTGTCTGTCTGCGTTGGTTTTCTGTGAATACCGAAATTTATTTTATTCTTGCTATTGATTAATTTTAGATCTAAAAATGGTAATTTATAATCTTTTTCTACTTCCACTGTGAAATTTATATTCAGAAGTTTTAATGCATCACTGATGTGTCTTTTTGGAGCTACTGCAAATATGTCATCTGCGTATCGCTGCCAGAGTTTGAACATCCATGGGAAACCTTTTGTGATCCTTATTTCCAATGAACTCATGTAAATATCTGCTAAGAATGGCTAGAGAGGGTTGCCCATTGCTAAACCATCATCCATGGGACTTTGATATATTTAAAAAAGTGTTCAAGGAATATAACATTCAGCTAGCACCAATAAACCATTAATCCATAAAAATCTACTACTTTCAAACATCAATTCCACCTAACAAAAAATCTGGCATATACCAAATTGAATGCAGTGATTGTAATGAAATATACATAGGAAAAACCAAAAGAAATTTAGAAATCAGATCCAAGGTACACGTTAGAAACATTAAGAGTAAACAATTAGAAAAATCAGCGGTTGCATTTTACTTTTGGACCAAAGATCATGACATAAAGCTAGAACCGAAACTTCTCAAACACATAACCGGAAAACAAGAACTGTCCACATGGGAACAAATCTTTATTTTAAAAAATAGAAACTGAGTATTTAATTTCGACATTCCTCAGAGGGACATTTTCAGTAAGTTCATTGAACTGTTACCAGAAGAAACATCAGAAGAAGCATCACCATCCGCACCATGAAACAACATGAAAACCCAGTTATTGTCTGGTTGATAATGGAGGAAAGTAAACCTTCGAAACGCATTACAGAACACTATGTTGTAAATGTTGTTCAGTATTATTAATTGACTCACCTTTTAAATTAAAAGCATTATATTTGTTTTGTGTTACAACATATTGACATGCATGTAAACTAAAATGTTTCTAGAACAAGAAACGAAAATAATTATTTTAAATAATGTAATCTCTCAACATGATTACATACATTGATACTTAATTATGTAGTAATACAGCACTCTATGGTATATAGATGATTATGTGAAGCTGAACATTTGAATTATTCTGTTACAGGGCGAGAAGTTCCCTCCAGTAAATTCTTCAAGGTAAGACTCGACTCTTTTCAATTCCAAGCCTTCTGCTAATTGTGTTATGTTTACTATTAAATCTTATATAACCATCACCTTTACGTTGTAGTAGATGTCCCATGTTCTTGAACTGATAGATATGAGAATGTAGTAATAATCAATACGTCAAACAACATTTGAGAGGTAGAACTGGAACTTAAAAATTCAATGCCACAACTGGGATTTGAACCACAGACCTTCCGCTTACCCGGCGGATGCTCTAACCACTGAGCTATTGTGACAAACTGCCAGAATGACATTAAATTCTCAAACCAGTTCCTATTTCTCCTGGTAA
This sequence comes from Tenodera sinensis, assembly GCA_030765045.1. NCBI lineage: Eukaryota > Metazoa > Arthropoda > Insecta > Mantodea > Mantidae > Tenodera > Tenodera sinensis. Next base: position 76,135,977 of record CM060974.1, on the reverse strand, counting down.
ACCATTAATGCCATTCTGGCATTTTTGTCATAATAGCTCAGTGGTTAGAGCATCTGCCCGGGAAGCGGAAGGTCTGTGGTTCAAATCCCAGTTGTGGCATTGAATTTTTAAGTTCCAGTTCTACCTCTCAAACTTTGCCCACACACTTCTTGTGTGTTTAAAAACACCAACAGTAAGTTTGTTGGCATAAATAAATAATAATTACGTCAAACAACATATTGAAATTTGTTGTATGATTGAGTCAACAGATACTTAGGTGGATTTTACACCCATCTATGAAGGTGTATGAAATGCAAACAAGATTTTTGCTATCTGCACTACATACCTTAGAGTAAATTTTATACTCAACCCACACATTCAATCTCAAGGTTTCAGTGAGAATGTCTACAGGTCCTATGAATGCAAAATAAGCATTTGTAGAAAAACAGTTGAGGGTGCGAATAATTCAGAAACTAAATTCTGATACATATGAGGTTTGATGTCAAGATTCGCATCATATGTAATATACCAGTTTACAAATTTACAGAGTTAAGAATCATATATGTGGAGTTTATGGAAAGATTGAGTTGTTACATTTGTTAATATTATGACTTTTTTCAGTTAGGTATTAATCTATCATTATGAAGTCTTTTAATAGCTTTCATTACTTTATAATAAATCTTCTTGTAGCTCTGATAGTATGACCTAAATGATTTTGATACTTCTGTTTCTGTTACTCGCTTACTCAGAAATCATCAGTTTTACTAGATGCAGGTATTCCTTTCGTAATCCTCTTGCAGCTGGTTTGTACTTTAAATAGCTTCTTTTCAAAGGCATAACAGTATTCATATAATAACTAAATATATTTTGAAAATTCACAAACACTTTGTTGACATCAGTTTATGTGTACACTTATTCCTAGTCTTCATTTGAAAGTAAGAACTGCCGATAATCTGTGTTTTCACTTCCAAGACATTCCTCATACTGATACCTAACAATATTGCCATTTTAATTATGTGTAGGTTTTAATTTATTTACAATTATAAAGTTCTGTCCATGATGTTATGATACACTACTGTCGTTAATTTCTGTATTGTAATCATTAATTTCTGTATTATTTAATTGATGAATTGCAGTTTTTGATCCATTTGATATTAGAGTCTGTGAATCTACTGCAGCTTCCTCAACATAATTTACAAGCAGTTGTATCATATTTTGTTTGTTTACATTTTGTATTAAGAAGTTAAGTCACCTATAATAGTCAGTTTTTTTGTTTCCTTCGGTAGAAATCTATCATTGTTGCTAATTTGGTTTATAACTTGATTTACATTGCCAATTTTGTTTCTGTGTATGTTATTACAAGTTTCTGTTTAACTACTTCAGTCATGAACATTTCAAAAGAGCTCAAAGGTACAGAGGCATTTTTTAGAGGTGGCGTGTGTCGTAATGTTGCGCACTAGTTCATGGTCAAGTCCACTTGTCGATTGCAAGATAAAAGGGGTGTCTGGTTAGTATCTCTTTGACTTGCAGCCCACTAGCCAACTGCTGGTGGAAACTTACCCCCACCATTGCTTTGCGTGATGCTCGGATATGCGTGAGTGACAAGGTCACGCGCCACCTCTAAAAAATACCTCTGTACAACATCTTGTACTCTATGTTGTTCTTTACAAATATACAAACTCCCCCATTATTTTCCTCTTTTCTACAATAAGCCCACACGTGGCTTATGTTTTAAAAAAACAAACAAAACACCAGCAGTTTGTTGCCATAAACAAAAAAGAAAGAAAATCTAATGTGTTGCAGTCACATGACTTTCTCTACTCTTGCTCTGGCCATTCTGACAAACTCTTAATCCTCTTATCTTCTTTGTGCTTGTTGAGATGGACATTTGTGCAAATTGTCTTGTTGCTTGTTCCCTTGTGGGCGCAGGGGACATATTAGAATGCAGCGGGCTTTGGGCGATGGTCGGGTGTTTTAAAGCTTTGAGATGTTGTTCTCTTTGCATGTTTAACATATAAAAAAAATGAACAGCAATGCTCCATTTGACATAAGTGTGAGTTCTCCGGAACTCACACAAACTACAGGAAACATCTCCGAAATGGTTCACTCTATGAAGGATTCAGACATAAATTGTGTGTTTTGGCACGGTCTACATTTTCTGAAAACAATAATGGCGGCCATTCGCTGTTTATTTGATCTTTAGTAATACTTGATTGAATAGCATTTTAGATCGGTCTTGCAACTCATTTCAGAGATAAATGAACACTTTAGCCTTAAAGAAATCTCTAAGTGCATTCTTGCAACCCAGCATCTCTGTCAAGTTAATTGCAATTGAAGGAAAGCTTTGTTTAAAGTATAAACAATGCCGAAAACCAGGAGAAAAAAAAGCATTAAAATTAAAACGCTTAATGTTTTAACTCTAAATATGGCTGCCATAGTTTTTAAAAGGGGTGCTGAATTTAAAAAAGAAGCACTACTTGCATTCAAATCAAAATTACACAAGAACCAGTGTTAATTTTTCATTATTTTCACTGATCCATCTTAGTGCAGTTTTTAAATATTAAATGATGCATTGTCGTTGAGCTTTTGACTCTTTTATAATCTCGGGTCGTGGTACAGGGTGAATAACCGTAGCCTCGGGATGAAGTCTTTATGTGATATTTTATTCGCACCTTTCTCACAATATTTTAAACACGTGTCACAACAATGAAAATTTATCGTTTGTGGCTCGACTTTCTTAACATTTCCGCTATATATCAATCAATATTTCATTTTTGATGTCTTCTACGATTGATTTTGCTGCATCTTTTTGCTATGCACGTGTATTCATCCGTGTATATATATATTTTATACTGTCCTCTATGACGTCATCTTCCATATATTTTCCTAGTTCCCAAAATGTTAAGAAAGTGATCTCAATCTAACTTCCTAGCATTTTTGGTATTACATTTAAAATAATCCTTAAAATTACATACATTAATTCAAAACATAATAATCAACAATTATGATACTAATAAACAAACAATATTCTCAACAGTTGAACAATGAAGCAATGCCAACAAAATCAACTACAAACAAAAAATAAGTGAAATTCATAATGTTTTTTATATATATTTTGGGGACAAACCATATATTCTGTGTCAGTCTAATGAGTTGGACTCCGCTGGAAATGGATTTCTAAACATATGCTTGGTGATATCAGTTAGAGAGGTTTCTGACAGTTGTGGTGGGTCTCTCGTTCCTTTAAATAGAAAAACATGTTTTGTAGCTCTGAGTACAAAAAACATATTTGAAAAAGATTGTGGACATGGTTGTGTGCATGCAGCTATGGCTGGTATCATTTTGATTAAAATACCATATATTTAAGATATTTGCAGGACAGATAAATTGGAAAAGTTGAAGTGTGATATAAGCTTTGTGTTTACATTTTCAAGCTCCACTAAACTTCATGTTAATTGTGAGTGCTCATATTTTAATGCCCGGTGTTTCAATTTCAGGTGTTTGTGTTTAACATATTGTTGTATATTCTTAAGTAGCTTTTAGATTCCCTTTGTTTTCATAACTTTTCTTAGGCATAGTTTATTCTGAAGGAATAGGGAAAATACATTGACAATAGCAATATGAGATACTGCTCCAGAAGTTCTGAGTTGAGTAGGATCACATGGATGGGCATGGCATAAAACGGTTCAGTTAAATCTGATGTACTTCCACTTAATATATACGAAGTGATAGAGAGGGAAACATTTCTCCAATGTTTTGTCATGACTCTCTACCCCCACTCCTTTCATTGGCCTTAACAACATTACCAACTTTACCCTGATAACTCTCTCCCTGGGACCATCGATCATTGAAACACCACAATGTAGACAGTGAGACTTTTCAAATGTTTTAGAAGTATATCATTCGACCTATAGACACTTATAGTTTCACTCACACTTATGTTTATCCGGACTTGTTTCAAAGAAGAGTGTCTTCATTCTGAACAGTTTCTTGACTGGCGGTTGAAAATGTAACATCTGAAGTGATACTGACTGTGCTGCTGTCTAGGTTGCTGATATAAACTTCATTATGTCGCCTGCTTGTGGTACTTCAAGCTGTGCCATGAAACAGCCGCTAGTACTCTCTCTAGTTGCAAGTTAGAAAAAATAGCATTGGCCAGTTAAAAACAAATGAATTCCCAATGCGCAATGTTGACCTCCACTTTTCTGTTGATATGACAATCGATAATGTGAATTCATGTTTTACTTACCGGACAGTAGTGTGCTGCCTTGCTTGCTGTTCTCATTTTTGTCCTGGTTACCATTATCAGGCAATTGTGAACTAGGCTCAAGTCCATATGTAATTACAGTATAACATTATTAGCATTAACTGGCTAAGATGAACTCACTGTTAACGTGAAAGAAATATTGGCCCCAACAAGAATACATTGGTTCTTATGGGAAGTTTTATTGGTTAACATGAATTTCAGTTAAGGTGAATTAAGAACTCTTTTTCAGTCCCTAGCATAATTAAATTTCAATTTAATTGAATTTAAGGTGAATTAAAAACTCTTTTTCAGTCCCTAGCATAATTAAATTTCATTGTACCACAAATATAAGATTTTAAAGTACTTTCAAGTTTTAATTTTTTTCCAAAATAAATGCAAAAAATGTAACTACAGAGCTAGCTACCCCTTGTTGGCTGGTTTCTAGCATACTGTAGGTTGGCAGTCAAGATTATCACCTCAACAATCAGTGTGCATAGTATATTTAAATAAATTCAATAATGTGTGTATAAACATTTCGAAATATGTACTCAGGGGTCTCCATCTAGGGGATATGTGAATAGTGACCACAACCTGAGCAGAACATTACTTCCACTTACTGATGTTTTGCTCCTCACTGTAACTTTTCTATCTGACCTTACCTTGGTCATCTCTTGTTCTCTTCCGACACCGATGCTATTAGGGTTCCCGAGGGCTAGGGAGTCTTTATTTTTCCAAACTCTCCATTTCTCTAATTTCTCTATAAAACCTTAAAACCCCTAACATGCTGACCTGTCATGGCATGAATATGTCCTCTGATTGGTAATCAGAGGATATGGTCGGTGAATTTATTTTGATAATTCTTCCGGTCAGGTCGGTGAGACCCGTAAACCAACGACAGGTGTGGTCCTCCAGACATTCTGGGGGTTGTGAGAGAGTGATGTGACCGCCAAAACATAAAAATATGGTGCTCTCTAAAAAGCGGTTACATTTATTGCTAAGTCTCTTCAATATTTATGCAATATGACTCGAGGGGTAAAATGTTCTGGAGTTAAAATAGTCCCCCATTCGGATCTCCGGGCGGGGACTACTTCTCGAGAACCAAAACATTATATTAATAGAATTGGGATATATTCTTCAACACTCTGTCCTCTATGAGATCTGCAAGAGAAAATGGACTGGGACCACTTTCAAATATGCCCGGCCACTTCTAGCACCCCATCCATCAGTGAAAAATATTGGAGAGCAAGAGGATTAATGACTTCATTGTCAGAAATCCAGCATTAGCTAACAACAATACAAACTACACAGTGACTACCCTTTTAATTTCCGATACTGCATTTCATCCTTTCTTAACCATGTTCTACTAATGCTATCATATCCACGTAATTTAATTTCCTATTTACAAGTTAACTCTCTTATTTCTTGCACTTTGTACAGTGACTCCAAAAGGTATCAGTCTGATTATAAATTTCAGGTTTGAAGGTATAGAGTAAGGTGTAAACATAATACTGAGCACAGACAATTGTAGTGTTTGAATGTGTATGTACTAATGTGATATGAACTATAGAAAATATGAAGTTTCTTCAGTTCCAAATAAACAGTAAACAAACGAAAATGTTTTGTTTCCAACTATGACAAATAAATATTGGTCTGTCTATAAGAAAACAAAAGTTGTTGGGCATTTTTGCTCACTTGAGTACTTTGTAAGCCCGCCTTTCCTCTTGATAACTTTACCTAATCTCCTAAGCTTTGATGTCACTGGTAGTTCTGTTGCTTCCTCAGAAAATTTATTCCACTCAGTAGGGCCCTTTTCAAATCATTCCTGCTGATATTTCATGTTTTCTGACATTTTCGTCCAGTTTTTTCCTCAAACTCTATTGGATTTACATCCAGAAATAGAGGGGCATCTGCATCCAACATGGAGAGTTGTATCACAACCACGGCCTGGTATTTAGGCCGTGTGCTGAGGGTCAGCCTGAGTGGAAACGTAATTTCCAGGAAGGTTAATTTTTCCCATGCTTTGAGGAACATGAGACATCCATAGTGCCATCAATAAAACACAAAACTCCTACACCATTACCACTCATACAACACCATCCCATCAGAGAACTGCCCCCATGTTTTACACTAGGTGTGAAATTCCTCTCATCTAGCTCAGTATTCTTCTTCCGTCATGCTCTCAATTGCCCTTTTGATTTGAAGACACAAATTGACTCATCAGTGAAAACCATGTTTTTCTAAAATTCATAGGTCCCATTTCTATGTTTCTTAGCATAGGCAAGCCTCTTCCGTCGTTCACCTTATTGAAGTAAATTTCTAGGAACACTTCTCTCATTGTAACCGCTGTCATAAAGGGTATTAGTGATAGTTTGTCATGACACTTTTATTGCACCTTCTGCTGCTATCTTTGGAGCACTAAGTTTTGGGTTTCTCATTACTTTTCTATTACTCTTTTGTCTCTCCTAGATAGTTTCTAAGGGCAGCCACTTCTTGGAATATTTGTCAATGTTTTTGTTTTCTTATACCTATACACAATGTTTCTAATAGTAGCAATAGGTCTTGAATTGGTTTCATTTATCTCTTTATATGACTTTCCATTTTTAAATAAATGTGCTACTATTCTCCTATGTTCTTCAGTTTTTTTCTTTGATTTCTTGGGCATACCTGCTGCAAAACACATTATACAGTGCTGTCTGCTGCATACTACCAAACACGCTGTTCCATATGGTTGTGCACCTGGGGAGCAGTGCACACTGTCATACAAAACAAGTAGCTTCTTTGGTGGCAGAAAAGGACATGAGTTAACTTTGTATTCACCCCATGGCATATTTGTCTTTGTCGGTCATGTGTTAGAAGTAGTGTTGTGAATCAAATTTTATAACACCAATGGAAACAGTTTATTTTTCATCATTAGTGCTTTCAGACCAATAGATTATGGAGTCACTGTATATTCTGATGAAGTGTTGTTGTTGTAGTCTTTAACGCCTGCTTTTACTACTACGGCACCGCAGGCGGTGACACTGATGATACATGGGATGAAGATGGAGCACTGGTGGAATGAGATGGCAGGGGAAACCGGAGCACCCGGAGAAAACCCTCCCCGACGCTGAGTCGTGCACCTTGAATACCACATGCAGGCCCCTGGGATAAAACTCGGGCCGCCTAGGTGGTAGGCGAGCGCGCTAACTACTCGGCCACAGCGCGATGAAGTGTTACCAATTCATTCTTTCTATTATACAGAGTATTTGCTCTTTTACTGCCATTACCTAAAGTTGCAACCTGCTTTTCATTTATAACTTCAAGTGGTATCGTGTATAGTTTTCCTAGTTCTAATAGGGCAATACAATAATTTCTTGCATATAATAACCTTTTACATTCATAATTTTAATTATTTCCCCTGTAATTTCTTTCTTTCCACATTTAAGTGCAAGACATGCATGTTTAACCTATTGGCACCAATTATACTAACCTTCTTTAGTTCTTCATTGCATCATGTCACTGCACTGTTTACACAAGATGTCAAGTCATGCCAATGATGTATGTTGACAATATTTACACTTGTATGAGTTCACATATCACCAGCCATTATTTTGTACAATCCTGGCCCTAATGGCCTAATTAATGACAGGCCCTTAACCTCTGGAGTGCTATCGACGTAAAATCATGTCCATTTAAAATTACGGATAAGCGTTACGGGCATGTCTACATGTCCTCTGCATTTAACCTTTATTTATCCCTTCTCTAACTCAACTTATTTTAATTTTCCCTTTGTGAAACATTTAAGTAAAGTCTATATTCTTTGCTGGCTTACCTTCATATGTTTCTTCTGCAGTGATATATCTCAAAACAGGGATAAACACACAAGGGCACATCTCCACATTCGCGAATGCCCTTCTCGTGGCACACGAAACTATAGAGATGGGCAGGACTTCTTTGCTGTTGGTGGTATCCTTTCAGGATAATGTTTTCCTTAAAGTCTGAGGGGTACAGGGGTTCTGGATTTTCTACCCCCAACGTGGTATTGTTTAATTAGGCTGCGAGCATTTGATAGTCGGAAGTCCATGTTGGTCGTTGTGCTCTGTGGGTTTAGAGCTCTCCAAGTTACCAAACAATTACATATGGTTATATCCAGTTGGTTCAAAAATACCTTTTTATACCACTTCTGCCTTCAGCTACAAGTAGGAAAGTATATGTAAGTAGTTCAACAAAGAAAGAAAAGGAGTCTACTAAGTTACGAAACACATGTAAGGAAAAGTTGCAAACATGCCGTATTCTGATGTCTCACAGACCACACATATACTAGTGCTTAATTTCACACTATGCTTTGTTTTGCTGACGCGCAAGCCACACTTACAATGGCTCAACTACTGTTTCTTTCAGAGAACTTATATTAGATGCGTTCGACAGAGCAAAATTAACTTTTCACCACAGTGAAACAAAATAGCGCATTTCACCGTTTTGTAAATGCAACTCAACATTGCTGATGACGTCCATGTATACTGCATATAACGAGTTTAATACTAGTTTTTGTTTCATTAAAACAACTTATTGACGCAAAATATAGCTGTGTATATACAAAGCACTTTTAGCGCACATAACAATTTAAATGCCCTGCACTGGATATTAGGTAGCAGTTCTCGACTCGCAGACGTTTTAAATGGCCAGTGCTTAAGAGGTTAAAGATTATGCACTCTAAAAAAGACAGATAAAGACTTTCTCTAACAGATATGCCTCAGAAGTGTAATTCAGAAAAATGAAATTCAGATATATTCCAAACTTTGCGTTTAACTTCAGGATATTTGAAGAATTGACACAAGGATTTTGAAGAAAATCATGTACCACTTAATTGCAGGACAAAGGTTACTTTCTTTTAAGAACTCAATTACTTTTGATAGTTTTGATTTCAATTTTTATTCTACTGGCAAGTATAGGAAGTATTGTATTTCACCCAAAAATTCTATGTCAGGATTTCACCACAAAATATGTTCTAAGACCCCTGAATCCAAGAAAGGCATTTTTAGAAAATGATCCGTATGTGTGTCTGTCAGCCTGTGGAGAGTGTAACTCAAAAATGAAAAGTTGGTTAAAAACCAAAGTTATTGTTTGTGTTTAATGTCTTTTAAGAATGTGACACAAAGATTTTGAAGAAAATAACCAACCCCTAAACTACCATTTACATGGAGAATTTTTTGAAAATGTTGATTTTCTTGAAAATGGTTCTAACCATTTTGGTGAAGATATATTTTTAGGACAAATGAAATGTATATTTTGAATTTTAAGGCTATAGCCTATGCAGTTCTCTTTACTCTGGGTGACTTTTGAATAACTCAGAAACTAAGAGATTGACAGTGTCTTACTATACAAATAATTTAGATCTCGCTAAAACAATTTATATTGAAATACATTTTCTGTATAGTGAACCATTTTGGAGATATTCTTATTTATGTCAGTTTTGGAAAACTTAAATTTTTGTGAATAGCAAGATCATTATTCAGTTTTTAATATGTTAAGCATGCAAAGAGAACAGGGTCTCAAAGTTTTAAAAGATTTGACTCGCTCAAAGGCTACTGTATTTTAGTATTCCCCTAAGGAAATAAGCAATAAGATAGTTTGTACAAATGTTTATCTCAACTAACATGAAGATATTCGAATAAGAGTTTGTAAGAATGATTAGTACAAGAGTAGAGAAAATCATGTGAGTGCAACACATCAGTTTTTTATGTTAAGTATGTTGACATAGCTAATAATGTATTTTATATTGGCATGACTGTCTGCCTACCTGTTGTAGATCATTATCTTCATTCATAGTATGCAGTGACTCACAGACAGTAATGAATAGAGACCACCTACTCTAATGTATCAGAGTCTCAAAAACAAATGACAAGTGTTCCAGTTCAGCCATGTAGATATTTTTGGAAAGCCTGTAGAAAAATGGAGAAAATCCAATAGCGACAACATATTTGTGTTTTGTCTGAAAAGCCTATGACCACCCTTCAATTTGAATAAACAATGTAAATTATAAAATTGACAACTTGTTAAATACATTTTGGTTATGAATTATTTCTGAGATTTCCTGTTGATTCAAACTTCATCTACTGTATAAAGTTTACAACTGCTGTTATTGTTCTTTGTTTTTGTGATGTCAGAAACATAATTAAATTGTGACATGAGAAACCTCCGGTCCAAAGGACTGCCTGCTGACTTGTTGAGACACTATGTTACAAATATATTTTCTTGTCAAATGTACTCGACATAGGTGTTGCTTTCAAGGCTGCTTTGAGTAGTTGTAAGTCTCAGCTCATGTAACAAACATTGCTTGTATGGTCACATACATCAATTTGTTATTACCATTAATATGTTTCACTTATATTTATATAATGGTATGTGGATTATAGGTGATTCAGTACTAAAGAACAACATAGTTGCATTGCGTAAGAATTTATAACTATAGTTGTCACTATGTTAGGTATGTATGTTAGGTCACATACATCAATTTGTTATTACCATTAATATGTTTCACTTATATTTATATAATGGTATGTGGATTATAGTTGATTCAGTTCTAATGAACAACATAGTTGCATTGCATAAGAATTTACAACTGTAGTTGTCACTTGTTCCTGACCATGTACCTATTGTTAGCAAACAGATTGTGGTTTGAGATTTAGTCCTCTAATTATTGTACTTACATAATAACAGCAAATCGTGCAACATTTCAGATTATGTGCAGAAGGAGTTTCCAGTGCTGTCAGTGGTAAATCGCTACTGGGTGGTGCTGAAGCCTCAGGAAGAGGAACAAGCTTCTGTCCCTGGAAGGACAATCCTGAATATGAACATCAGAAAAGAGATGACAGACAAATTCCAAGTGCAGAACGACATGTTCCATCAGAAAAATCTAGTACATGTACTGAGCAAAAGGGCATGTACATAAGGTCCTTACACTTGAAACAAAGAACTTTGACTCATCAGTGCAAAAGACCACACAAATATGAAACAAGTGACAACAGTTGCTTGGCATGTTTGAAAACTCATTCTTCAATTCATCAAGGTAAGAAGTCACACAAATGTAAATCCTGTGATAAGAGCTTTACCCAGTCATCATCTTTGAGAACGCATTATTTGATTCATGAAGGTAAGAAGCCACACAAATGTAAAACTTGCGATAAAAGCTTTACTCAGCTGTCAGGTTTAAGAAGACATTCTTTGATTCATGAAGGTAGGAAGCCACACCAATGTAAAATATGCGAAAAGAGGTTTACTCAGTTGTCAGACTTGAAAAAACATTATCTGATCCATGAAGGTAAGAAGCCACACAAGTGTAAATCCTGTGATAAGAGCTTTACCCAGGCATCATCTTTGAGAACACATTATTTGATTCATGTAGGTAAGAAGCCACACAAATGTAAAACTTGCGATAAGAGCTTTACTCAGCTGTCAGGTTTCAGAAGACATTCTTTGATTCATGAAGGTAGGAAGCCACACCAATGTAAAATATGCGAAAAGAGGTTTACTCAGTTGTCAGACTTGAAAAAACATTATCTGATCCATGAAGGTAAGAAGCCACACAAGTGTAAATCCTGTGATAAGAGCTTTACCCAGGCATCATCTTTGAGAACACATTATTTGATTCATGAAGGTAAGAGGCCACACCAATGTAAAACTTGCAATAAGAGCTTTACTCATTTGGGGAATTTGAAAGTGCATTCTTTGATTCATGAAGGTAAGAGGCCACACCAATGTAAAACTTGCAATAAGAGCTTTACTCAGCTGTCAGGTTTAAGAAGACATTCTTTGATTCATGAAGGTAGGAAGCCACACCAATGTAAATTATGCGAAAAGAGGTTTACTCAGTTGTCAGACTTGAAAAAACATAATCTGATCCATGAAGGTAAGAAGCCACACAAGTGTAAATCCTGTGATAAGAGCTTTACCCAGGCATCATCTTTGAGAACGCATTATTTGATTCATGTAGGTAAGAAGCCACACAAATGTAAAACTTGCGATAAGAGCTTTGTTAGGTGGGGAGATTTGAAAACACATTCTTTGATTCATGAAGGTAAGAGGCCACACCAATGTAAAACTTGCAATAAGAGCTTTACTCAGCTGTCAAGTTTGAAAACACATTATTTGATCCATGAAGGAAGAAAGTCACATAAGTGTAATACTTGTAATAAGAGCTTTAGGACCTCATCAAAGTTGAAAAAACATTATTCAATTCATGAGATTAAGTAGTGTTGGATGAAGCACATTACTTTGGTAGAACTGGTTTCTGCCTGCCATCTGAGAAGCCGTGTCGAGGAAGCATTTCCATCCATCTACTGTGTGGGAGTAGCATGCGTACCTCTCATTCAAGAGATATTGTGCTTGAATCTCGATTATGGTACATTACATTGATAAAGTTTCTCTCTGGTTTTTCCTTTTCATAAAAAGAGAATTTTGGGTGACTGAGCTCTATGGATCCTCGGCTCATCTAAGCATAATTGCACGCATCTCATTGCTTGATATCATGTAGTTAAATGTCATACATATTTATTAATCTTGTTCTTTGTTAGGGGGTTTTATGTACAGATTCGTCATCAAAATTAGCAATGTTTCCAAAGGTACTAAAAGATTAAGGTGCTCTTAAATGTGAGCATTTTGTATAATTAGTTTTATATATCATTTTGATATATTTTTTCCTTTCAGAAACAATTAAAATTTGTGGTGTCACTGCCAGAGCAATATCATCTGGGGCAAAATTCTTAATTTCCTGGGAAATATTACTAGTCTTCAAGATGAAAGAAAAAGGTAGTCAAGGGCTCTATATTTAAAAAATATAGTGCAATTTGGTTTTCTCAGCGGTTTGAGAAATTGGAAAGCTAAGTGCAATCTTACTTCTGCACCCATTTTATATACTGGAGTAGATAGCTTCAGTTTTAATTAGAATATTTTCAGGAAGTAGCAACAGTATAAATGACTGTCTTATGTTCCATGCTGTAACTGAATTCACCGCACATCACCATTATCACAAACTAACTTCTAGAACTATGGTTTTTGTACAACTCATTTTGTATCTCATTAATGTGCCCATTGACATACTCTCAAACACTGCAAGACTCATTTTGACCGACTGTAAGACTTGCTCACATTGCAAAATTAAGTAATGGGTAATCTTAATTTTACTGTATTATAAGTCCTTAAAATCAGGCCTAACTAGAGAATTTGACTGCATCCCTTATGTTGGCGCTCTCAGTCCTGCATGCACATTAACCTACACATCACTTTTTGTTGTCCTCAAGCTATAATTCTGCTATGAAAGAAAGCTGAATAGGAAGGGCTGATTAAAGCTATATCTTTCCTATGTGAACTCCAAACAAGAAGCATTATAATCCCAGAACAACGAAGTGCCAGTTCAGAATAGTGGACTGGTTCCTTTACACTTCCAAAGGAGGACACGTATGTTTGAAATGACTGACTCCTCTTATCTGTTATTAGTTTTTGGTGTCTGTGAATTTACGGCTTGCACATTTCTTTTCTGTAATGAATCTACGAAGTACCCTTTATTTAATTCAGTGATGCACACTTTTGCCTCACAAGTAAACCTTAAAGGTTTGACATAAACTTACTACAGAAAGAATGTACACATCAATGTAGTATATGTATTTTCTGACATAAAACTTGTATTAACGTAAAACATTTCCATATTCAATGTTCTTTTTTAACAGATTTATTGACCCACATTCCAATATAGAAATTCTATTTAATATTGCATTCATTAAATTAGCTTATATACATATACATTCATTGTACACGCTTCTTATCCTAGCATCTGTTTTCTGTGTTAATTGCATTAAAGTTCATCAATGGTAATATTAGCAAGAAATGTAAAACTGTGTTTTCTGTTTTTATTTGTTCATTTCTGTTTATTGTTCACTGTACAAATGCTGTTAATGTAGTTTTATGAGAACCTCTGTCTCGATTTTTAGTTTTACTCTCCCACTTCCCTATTGAAATACACCATGGAAAGTATGATGTAATCAATATGATTAAAGCTTGCAATTGTTGCTTTTTCTCCCCGTGTTTTCCTTTTCCATTGCAATAACTTGTTACCAGAAACTAATATTTAATACAGATCTCCTATACGTTGTAGTGAAGCACATTTTAAGCTTTACTCATGCCTAAGCAAAGATATATTGTGAATAAATTAATGTGGATACAAGAATCAGGCGTATTGCTTGTCATTGGTAGATAAAGTTATGTAAATAGAACATGACTTCTCTAAATGCTCATGAGAATACCTTTTAGTCTAATTAGTTTAAAATGCATAGAGGCAACAATAATTTTTAAATAAAAATGAGCTTAGCAATAACTGTTTAAGTAAGGGAGTTTATGCCGCAATTAGATATGACCAGTTTGTTTATTTATTAACATAGAAGTCGCAGTATCCATTTAGACAATGTCAGTATAACATAAATTTATGAATCTTAAAGAGTGGACACATTAGGCGATTCTGCTAAGTGAAAATCTTATAGGTACTTCCGTGTTGTAGTGTGTCCTGTTCTGTATCTTGAAGCAAATCCTGGATGCTCCTTTGTATGCTGTGTGTATATATTACATAACTTGATTCTTTCTTGCAAGTTTTGTTCCATTTACTGATGTCAACCACGTTATTGAGTTGTTAACCAGTCTTATTAGCGGTAGTAGTTCTCTGTTTTGAAAGTGCTATATTGTAATGTTGCAGCATTTTTGACAATTTCATATGCTATATTCTTGCCTGATATATCAGTGTCCAGGAATTCGTTGTTGTATTTCTTTTCCCTCTTGTAATAAGTCTAACGTCTTCTTGTGCTGGTGCTGTTCGATAAGAATATGTTGGCTTATATTTACTTATACTACATATTGCTGCTAGAGAGTCAGTGAAAATGAAAACTTGGTTGCTGTCTGCTTGTGAGATTATATTGGAGAGTTCCATCATAGCAGTTCTGTGTCCTGGCAAGAGTAGGATGTGCATGGTAATTATTATTCATCTTTGCCATCTGGAATAGTATCCTGTTCATGTATTATTTTCAAGGTTAAGGATCCATCAGTATAATTATGCAGGTATCCCTCATAATTGTTGGCAATTTGATCCCAAGCTCTTAACTGCAGCATGTATTCTGGGTCTTTCCTATTGTAAACACATTCTAACTTAGATTAGATTTTGGAGAGGACCATTTCCATGGATGTATTTCACTCAGAGTTTTTAAGCTGCTATTACAATGGGTTCCAGGGGAAGAGGTGCATGATTTTAAAGTATATACAGCTTTATACTGTACCTAACTCCACATTTGATTGGAAGCTTATGCCAGGCAGCTACATATAGTCTTGGGTATTGAATTCAAATTCGTTTTTGTATATAAAGATGAATAGGCATGACATTTAGTTCTATTTCCATGGGACGTATTAGAGTAGGCATAACGTCAAGGCTACATTTTGAATAAGTTTAATCTTTTGTAAGTGCATACCTGCTGCACTACCCCATATTTCACAGCCATATATTAGCTTTGTCCTTATGTAGGTAATGTAAAACAATCTTAATGTAATGATGTCAGCCTCTTATTTTTTACTAGCTGCAATTTTAATAACTTGAATCTTCTGTTACGTTGTGTAACAATGGTTTGGATGTGACTTTTGTATAATAGTTTCTCATCCAAGGTAACTCCTAGAACTTGGGGTGTGCTGTTGTAATGTTTTTGGTGTCTAATTTGTAATGCATATCTTCTAATGAATAGAGTGCATCCAGTTTTCTATTAGGAATATTTAAATTGCATTTCTTTGCTCAATTACTGATACTATTACAAACTTCCTGCATCATGGTTTCTAATTTAATTGGGTTGTTGTAGACCATGTGAGGACGTGATGACTAATGAACATATATGTATACTGATGTTAGCTTTTTGAGGTAGTATTTTGAGTAAATAAAAAAGTATTATATTAAACATTGTGTGACTAATCACTGACCCATGTGCAATGGTCATTTCCTTTTTTCTGATTCCTAAATATATTTCCTCAATAAAATGTAATGAAGCACCAACTATGCCACCGGAAGGTCTGAAGCCATACTGGTAAGACTAACTGGATTGTCCTTTTCAAGTCTACATGATGGCCTTCTCTAAACCATTTTCCAAGCAGCTTAGATACACAAGATGTTAATGAAATGAGTCTATATGACTTACATTGTTGTTTGTTTTTGGGAGTTTAAGTATATTTTTAATAATTTCTTTATTTCCTTCCCTTTTATAGGTAAACTGGCTACAAGTAATACAAAACACAGTTATTTCTTTACCCACAGAACTAACCTAAGTGTTCCCGAACACTTATTAAAAAGTTAAAGGTCTGTTTTTTTCTCATTGAAGTGTTATGCTTGAAATATCCAGGGTTTGAATTTGTCTGTTTGACATTGCTGGACCGTTTTCATATCTCTCAGTACATAAAAACTGTTTGAACTGGGGCAGCATAGATGGTATTTGTATTATAACTGCTGTTTTCCAGGAATCTGAAAATATTTCCGTTTCCCAGATATTACTGAAGTGGGGTTGAAATTGTTTACGGTCATTTTGTAGCATGGCATTGTGGATTTTGTGGCCCCATTGTGTTGGTCTTACAAAGTTAAGTTCTTCTGTGAAAGTTATGTCAGCTTCATCTTTGTGATAGAAGGGTAATTCAAAATTACATATTGGGTATTGTTCATGTATATCTAAATTAGTTGGCCATGGTGAAGTTTTACTGGATTTCTTAGCAAAATGACAGTTTATTAGCTCTGATTTCTACAGCTTGTCCATAATTATATTGCCATTTTCATTTCAGAGTTCCTTTATTTTGCTGTATCCTTTACCTTCTATTGCTTCAAATCTATCTCAGATAGTTGAAGAGGGTGTGTTAACATTTAAGAAAGTTACAAACTGCTGCCAGCTTGCTCGTTTTGTGTTAAGAAGATTCTTTTTATATTTTGCCTTATATTTGTTGTAAATTATCATGGTTTCATTGATTCTTTCTTTCATCCAAACTTTTCGAGCCTTTTGCATTGTTATTGTTTCTGATGGTTTGTTCCACCATATGCACATTGATGTATCATGTTTCTGCTTGAAAGCAGGAATAGTTTGTTTAGCTGAAACCAGAATGGTTTCTGTAATTTCCAACGTTGAATTGTTGATAACATCTGAGGAAAGGTATGGTGCTCTTTGAACTTATAGTACAACACTTCGGATTTAATCATCCCAGTTTGCTGCTTTAATTTGTCACTTTGTTCTGGGTGTATTCTAGGTCGTGAAGGCCACATAACTGACCGGTAGGGCTCAGGGTGCTGACCACGTCCCACCCTCCAGTACTGCAATCCCACGCATGACGCCTGTAGTGGGTAGAGTTGGGTATGCAGAGGCCGTGCGGCAAGTCTGGACCTTTCATGGGTTGTTGCACTGGGCTTTAGTTCTGGGTAATTATCAGTGTTGTCACTACTGTTATTATCGAAAGTGAATAATGTATGTGTTGGGAAATCAACTCTTAGATCCTCACCTGCAGACCAGCTGTGTAAGTATTTATGGATGCTGGGAGAACAGAAGCGGAGATCTATTGTACTCAACGTTCCTGTAGCTCGACATTTATATGTTGGTATTTTATCTTCATTAATTAGTACTAGATTGTTGGTCAAAAGGCAGTTATATAGCACATTCACATACTGACTCTCTGCTCCTTCATTCCAGTACTTATGCCTCTTTTGGACGTCTCCTAGTATTAATATATCTTCTTTCTTCTGGAGATAGTGCATTTGGGTCTTCATTATTTAGTATCTGTCCAGGAAGATGTACATATTTACAACTGTAATTCCAATTTTATTTGGGAATAGAGTTTTGGTTTTTACGTATTCCACATGTTGATCTTGGATTCAGAGTCAAGAAGTGTAATGGAGTTGTGGGCACTCACTCTGTTATGGGGGGGGGTCCTTAATCCTATGCTGATCATCTTAGTATGTTTAAGGATACAAGTAACCAAGAGGTGTGCAGAGTAGCTGCCATGACAACAGTGCAGTCCCATTGCAAATATATAACATAATATGGACTCTTCAGTTTTAAAACATACATCCGGAGTTAAAAATGTCCCGCAATTGATCTCCTGGCAGGAAAGGTCCTTGAAGATTCTAATAGTAGATTAAAAGTTCAAATATGGTCAAATAAATTCACCGCCAAGAAGATTGGAAAGAAACTCCATATAGAAACAAATATACTGCATAGACAGAGAGGTAAAGATCCTTATAAGAAAATTGAAGTCTGATGTCACACAGAGAAGGAAGCAGAAAATATTTACCAGTACTTTCAAACATAGGCAAAAGAAACAGAAAAAAGAAAGAAACCCCAAGAAATCAAAATTGAATTCAGCAATTCTTCATAGCACTGCCAGATCATTAAGAAACAAAATGGGCCTCTTAATACATGAAATGTTGGAACTTAGGGGAACAGTTTTCTCTGCTTACAAGAAACTTATTGAACATTAAACTATTAGCATGTTATTCAGAGTAACTAACATTTTGTTGTAGAGTATCATTATTTCTATCTGTAATTAAAATACCAGTGTGATCTGGAAATGGTGGGAGGGCTAAAGCTCCTTCAAGTTCTCACGTGTCGTCTTAAAGGCACTGAATAGTGAGAGGTAGAATTGGAACTGAAAAGCTCAATGCGATAGTGAAATCCTTTAAAGCTTTCAAATTCCGTTACGTCTACACGGTTAACACATAAAAAATGAATACCGATGCTCCATTTGACAGAAGTATAAGTTGTCCAAAACTTACACAAATAACGAGGAATATCTCCGAAATGGTTCACTCTACAAAAGGATTAATTGGGACATAAATTGTGTGCTTTAGCAAGATCTACATTTTTTGTATCGTAAAATTTGGTGTGTCTCTTACAGTTTACCACTTTTGTAAATGTCATGCAGAGTAAATAAGACTTCATGGGCTATAGCCAGAAAATTCAAGATATACATTTCATTTGTTATAAAATACCTCAAACATATGACATTTTAATCAAAATCGTTAGAGCCATTTTCAAAGAAATCAAAATTTTTGAAAAAGTTACCATGTAAAGGGTAGTTTAGGGTGAGGGTATTTTATTCAAAAATCTTCGTCTCGCATCCTTGAAAAGCATTAAACTTAAATACCAACTTTGGTTTTCAATCCACTTCGTTTTTTAGTTATGCTGTCCACAGACTGACTGACACACACACACACACACACACACACACGGATCTTATTCCAAAAATGCTTTTCTTTTTATTCAGGGAACCTCAAAACATATATTTCCAGTAAAATCTCGACATTGAAATTTGGGGGGAATACAATACTTCATCTTCTTATCAGTAAAGAAAGTAAAATGTATCTCTTTAAAACATACAACCTCTGTCCAAATGTATTTTCCTGTGGAGTCAACCATTTCGGAGATATTCCTTGTTATTTGTGTGACTTTTGCAATAATTAAGCTTTTCTCAAATGGAAGGTCGGTATTCACTTTTTTATCTCTTGGCCGTGGTAAGAGAACGAAATTTGAAAACCTTCATATAGCGACCATCTTTAAAACATTTGACAATGGCTCAAAGCCTACCATATTCTTCTTGTACTTAGAAGAAAATTAGCAATAAGGTAATTTCTGCGAATGTTTATCTCGGCTAACGTGAAGAAGATACAGGAACAAGAGTTTCTTAGAATAGTGAGTGTAACACATCCGTTTTTTTTTCTAGGAACATAGAAGTACTTATGTTCTCATTCGGCTTTGAAGTATCTTTTTAACTTGTTATGCGGCATGATTCCGTCACTGACACAGTTTGATGGACTGAGCGGTTCTCAGAGGCAGATAGACAACAGCGGGGTGTGTGGCCTGGTAGCTAACTGTGTGTAGGAGACTGGACGGGGTTAAAACTGCGATGTAGGTGAAGTAACGTGATGTGTCGGTTCTCCCTCCACTCTATAAGTCGGAGAGACAGTCAGTGTCCAGTGAGGGACAAAAACAGGCGATTCAGTGGTCGTTTCTAAATCATACATTGAATCTTTTGCGAATGTCCTCCTGGTGACCTCTTCATTCCGGTTGGTTTTTGCACAAACGAACAGTGAGAGACAGAAAAAAGCTTACTAAAGAAAACTCTGATGTGTTGCACTCACATGACTTTCTCTACTCTTGTAATAACAATTCTCCTGTATCTTCTTCGTGTTAGTTGAGATACACTTTTGCACAAATTATCTTTTGGTTATTTCCTTGTAGGTACAAAGGGAATATGGGAATATAGTAAGCTTTAAGCGATAGTGAAGGGTTTTAATAGCTGGTTCCTATGCGATGTATTTGAAATCCCATTCTCTTTGCAAAGCCAACAGATAATAAGAACGAATAACATTCCTGTTTGAAAAATGTGTAAGTACTCAAAACAATTCAAGAGAATATCTTGGAAATGGTTCACTCAAAAAGAAAACAAAGCATGTATGTGACATAAATTGTGTGCTATAACCAGATCCATATTTTGTATTTAGTAAGCTTTTGTATGCCTCTTACTATTTACCATTTATACAAAATTCATTCATAATGAAGAGGTCTTCTGAGAACATTTCCAGAAAATGCAAGGTATGACAAAGAGACGGCCATGGAATCACCTGTTTGTGACTGTCACTAGATACTGACTGACTGTCTCTTCAACTGAAGGAGTGGAGTGGGGTAAAACTGCTCATTACGTAAGGTTCTCCAAAGAGAGAATGTTGGACATCCCTGTTCTAGACTGCTCCCAAACAGACAACGCCTTGCAGTTGAACAGTAGCTGCATACGGACATTGTAAGTTTCCCTTTTTTTTTGATACAGCAATGCAATGACTTGTGTTTGCCTTAGAGTTAGTCATGCGTTCTAGACTCGTTCATGGTGAACGCATATGGCTTTCTAGATAACCTACATACACGCTTGCTAAAAACGTCTCTTCCTCAAACTATTCCTAAAACAATCTGATGTGTTGAACTCACATAACTTTCTCTGCTCACTCTTATATCAAGTATTCTTTAAAACGCTTGTTCCTATATCTACTTCATACTGGTCGACATAAAAACGTTTGTAGAAATATTTTCTTATACAAGGGTTGCACTAAACTTGTTTGGAAAGTTACGCAAGAATAAGCTTTAAAAATTTAAAATATTTAATTGCTTTTCTAAACAAAGGTATTTCAAAATGAATGTAGGGGTTTTAGGACTTTCTAGTATTTATTACATTTAACCTGCAATTATAAATCATATATCACATGGAAGAGCAAGTTAAACAGTTTTCTTGTGTGCATTTCCTCAATTGGAAGAAACTGAATGAGAATTTTTATTTGGCAAGAAAATGGTGCCTTTCGTTTTCGGTGAAGCAACTGTAACTATTGTTTCTTACCTATATGCACTACAACAAGCGCATCTTCCTCAACTGGAAGAAGCTGAACTAGACAACTTTATTTGGCGGAAAACTAGTGCAATCCCTCACTAGAATTACTGAGTATGCAATTGGTTAAATGACATTGCACACAACCGCTGGGATAGTCACAAAGACCCAGATGACAGATCTTGTTTCGCATGGGCTACACGTTCAGCCAATCTGACGCCATGCGATGGTTCCTAAAGGATCATGTGTAGTTCCCCCGCTACCAGCCGATGTACCTGAATTAAGCATTAAGATTCAAGCAGCTGTTGCAACCTTTGCTCCAGGCACGCCGGTCAAGGTTTGGGAAGAACTCGCTTGTCGACTGGATGTGTGCTGTGTGACCAATGAGCACATTGAGCATGTAGGAAACACTCCTTGAGTTCTACTTCATTTTATGTATGGTTTATATAACCATAACTTAAATCCAATTGACGCTACAAAGCCTTAAAGCCTCTACATTAATTTTGAAACGCCCTATATTCCCGTTTAACATCATTACACGCTCCGCTTCATCTCATGACGATATGTGATTCAAGCACTTTATCTTTAATTTCTTGAAACATAATCACAAGTTGCTAGGTCAGGATCCACGATGCTGACCTTTAGGTCATCCAGATACTCAGTTGTTATCTTTATTATATGCGTTGTCATAATCTAGCTGTTTTTCCTCTTGGGAGCTTTTCACAATTAACACACATTTGTGTACAACTAGAGTGTCACGGTACGTCTATCTTCTGATTCTATAGCAGCAATGTGGCCCGTTTTAGATAGAAAACTGATGTGTTGCACTTTCTATACTCTTGTACCAATAGAGTGTAACAATACGTCTATCTTCTGATTCTATAGCAGCAATATGGCCCCTTTTAGATAGAAAAGTGATATGTTGCACTTTCTATACTCTTGTACCAATAGAGTGTAATAGTACGTCTATCTTCTGATTCTATAGCAGCAATATGGCCCGTTTTAGAAAGAAAAGTGATGTGTTGCACTTACAATAGAGTGTAACAGTACGTCTATGTTCTGATTCTATAGCACCAATATGGCCCGCTTTAAATAGAAAAGTGTTGTGTTGCACTTTCTCTACTCTTGTACCAATAGAGTGTAACAGTACGTCTATGTTCTGATTCTATAGCACCAATATGGCCCGTTTTAAATAGAAAGGTGTTGTGTTGCACTTTCTCTACTCTTGTACCAATAGAGTGTAACAGTACGTCTATGTTCTGATTCTATAGCAGCAATATGGCCCGCTTTAAATAGAAAAGTGTTGTGTTGCACTTTCTCTACTCTTGTACCAATAGAGTGTAACAGTACGTCTATCTTCTGATTCTATAGCAGCAATATATTCCGTTTTAGAAGGACCATCTTGTTCCTATAGAAAACGTAAAATGAATACTTAAAGAGATGTAATAGGTGCCTTATTCTTACAGGAATTGCACGATATAACACTCGAGGATATATCATTTTTGATCAAAAGAGAGTTTTTGAAAAACATAGAAAAGACAGAAAATTATCAGTGGGAGGAGTAGTTGAAAACATCGTTTACGTTTTATAAGCTATATATACTCCATGAACTGAAAATAGCTTTAAATTGCGCTATATTGAGCGAGTTCATTGCTTTAATTTAGCGCGGATACATATTCCAAGTTTGGCACCATTATCGCAAGCGTGACTGCTGCTTCAGATATCGCTGTTTCTACTGACGTAGTGGCTGAGGGACCATGGGCGGGTAAATGTAATTACTGCTCCGGATGCTGAAGACAGTAGTGCAATTGTTTTTAACTTGAGCGATTTCTTTTAAAACAAGGTATATATAGAGGAAAATGATCCTTGTTGGAACAAGGCAATTAAACACAGTTGGAATCCTCAGACATGGAAATGGAAGCCGCTGTCAGTGTTGTTGAGAAAACATTCCAGCATAACACAATAACCTGCTGCAAAGAACCGCCATCAACATTTAGTAGAGTTCATAAGTAACGTCACTAGAGATTGTGTAATTATTCTTAAATTTTCCAGTAGGGGCGTAGCATCAATGGATGTTTCTTTTTGTAAGTGTAACGCTCACTTTTACTACATGCGGCACCGCAGACGGTGACACTGATGATACATGGAATGAAGATGGAGTACCGGTGGAATGAGATGGTGGGGGAAACCGGAGAACCCGGAGGAAACTCGTCTCAGCGCCACTTGGTCAATGGATGTAAGAGATGTATTATACACCCTTAAACTGGTTGCCAAATTTGTGTTCATTATAATGTTATTGTACATAATGGTTAAAAACCAAGCTTTCCTAAACATTACGCGCCACTTTGCAGCAGTATGTTTGGAAACAAAGATTGTGTCAAGGTCAACTGCCGTCAGCTAGAGGAAGCTGGTATTGTGCACCTGAGCCAAGGTATGTGGTATGTAAAACCACATCTTATGTTGAGAATCGCGCTAATATTATTGTATTGATAGTCGTGAATAGGGAGTAATTCTGGATTTGTTTTGCTTCTTGTATATGTGCTTTTCAGTTGTGGGCATTTGAACATGGTTTGGACACTTGGTTACTTACTATCAAAGGAAAATGTAGGTTAAGATACGCGCGGATTTTGGGATGAAGGTATGTGACAAAGGCAATCACATCCGAGAGGCCACGAAATGAATCAATGAATCAGAGTCAGAATAGTAAAAGCAAAACTGATTTTCCGTGCCGTTGTTTAAACGAAAAACAAAATAAACTTTTGTGTGACCTGTGTCGTAATCCTTTAAACAAATGTTTTGTTTATCTTTTTTTTTTTTTTTTTTTAGAAGAAAAGTAAGTTTGGAGTTCTAGTGGCTATGAAGATTTAAATAGCATTTATAAGGCAGTCATACAACACAGTTATCATTGTAATCACATAATTTGTGAGAAACAGCCAGAAAAAAATTGTTCGGGATAACTCCAAGAATAGAATTTTCATTGAATAATCAATATGAACTGTCAGTTGAACAACATAACACTCAAGTGAGAAAGAACAGAACTTTACTTCCTCATCTTGCACGCGCTGTATGTATTCTGGGAAAACAAGCACCTGCTCTTCATGGTCACAATGGGAAGGATCTTCAGAGGCGATTATATTGAATATTTGAGTGCATTAGCGATATATGAAGTCTCTCTGAAGTGCACTTGGAGAACTCGACTGTTTCTCGTGCAACTTCACCTGAATGACTAAATTTCAAGTGTGAGTTTCTTCAAGACATATGGGATTAAGAAAGCAATTTCTCATGTCAGGTTTGTGTCAGCGATACTAGGTGACACTTGTGATATTAATAGTGAAGAACAACTCTGTACCGTTCGTTACTAAATGCTGACGGAAATATTGAAGAGAAGTTTATTTGGTTTACAAATGTAAGTTTTGACAGAAAAGGTATTCTCTTTTGTATCGTGTTCTCAGTCTTATTGAGTATTTCTTTCAGAAAATGATAACAGATGAATGCTGCGAAGGACAATTCTGTTTAAATTGGGTCATATTTTAGGGAATTGTACAATATTCGTTGGGTTACATTCCCTATCCCAATAGTCACGCTACGTCACTCTTCCCCAGTCACTAACAAACGAGAACATTTATCTAAACAATTTGACTATCACAAGTTGCACTTATTAAAGAAGCCTTATTCTATAACTTACATTACCAAGGAGGGGGAGGGGGGTACTCCAGTAACATAATGTCTGTAAAACAAATTTATTTTAAAGTTGGGTATTATATATTCTCGTATTTATAGAACTACTATTTAGTACTGTTTAACTATTAATTTCTTACATGAATCACATTAGATATTATGCAAATCCTTGTTCCAGAACTTATACTACCAACGGAG
This sequence comes from Tenodera sinensis, assembly GCA_030765045.1. NCBI lineage: Eukaryota > Metazoa > Arthropoda > Insecta > Mantodea > Mantidae > Tenodera > Tenodera sinensis. Next base: position 76,110,479 of record CM060974.1, on the reverse strand, counting down.
GTGACCAACACTGGTAACAAAATATCTCAGCAGGTTTTGAAACAAATTGGGTACTAAATTTTATTTGTTTTAGTTTATTATTGTCACTTAAACAATGAAGTTATGTTGAGCACAATACATTTTAAATTACAATTATTTAAAAGTGTTAAAACATTGTTTGCATAACATGATATAAATTTACTGCTTTTATAAACTTGACTATACCATGGCACACAAAATGATCAGTCAAGGACACCCAGGGACGCCGCACTGAAGAAAGGACACTCCGGAACTATGTGCCAGTGCTTACATCTAGGCTGGGGATCCTTTGCAAGGAGGTAGGAATGTGGTCCCGATGAGTTAGATGATTTACTGGGCAATTCAAGCTACTATTGCAGATTACGGTGTTTAATTTACTTCTGGATGTAGAATTCCAGTGTAACTTCCACTAGTGAGATATTTCATATTTCAGGAAAGTTTGGAAGTCCTGATGGGGAGCCTTGTATTCAGCGGCAAGCTGCTTCTTTATCAGCTTTCTCGTTTCCAGATATGCCAACATGGGATGCTATCACACATTCATTACGTCATTTAATCTTGCTATACAGCACCAGGAAAATTGTCTGCACTGAAGAGTTTTTTGATGCCACTTGTTGAAGAGCAAGAATTGCAATCATGGAGTCGGCGAATATAGTATAACAGTGATATTTAGTTTTCACAGTGAGGCAGTTCGGAAAACTATAGGAAATTGTATTGCTCCTGGCGCGGAGGATTTGGGTTCGATCCCCGATATCAGCATGGGGATTTTTCCCCAACTGGGAAGCCTGGCACGGCGTGCACTCAGCCTCGTTAGGTCCCGGGAGAACCAATTGAGGAGCTGTTTGATTGAGATGTAGCGGCCCTAGGTCGCGAAGGCCACATAACTGGCTAGGGGGCTCTGGGCTTTGACCACGTCCTACCCTCCCGTGCTGCACCCCACCAATGACACCTGTAGTGGACTGAAGTGGAGGATGCAGCGGCTGGGCAGCAAGCCTTGGCCCCTCATGGGCTGTTGCGCTGGGATTTTTTATAGGAAATTGTACACTCGGGATATACCACAGCACAACCATTACTACCATTTATTTTCGATCCATCAGTATATATAGAATGAAGTTTTGATGTATTCCACAGCTTTCGTGAAACATTCGATGGTAAAGGGAAATATCTGTATCCAGTTTGTTGTATTTGGCTTGAGTAGTGATGATAGTGTTTCAGCATTCCAATACGCATTGCTATCTTGTCATGTTTATAAAGGTAATATTTAACATTGCTTAACTATTCCTGTTTTACTTTCTTACATGAATCACATTATAACGACAGGGCAGTACATTATGACCACCATGACATTTAATTGTTTCTCAAAAAGAGCAACAATGAAAACTTTGAAACAAGTACTCAGTTCAGTAATAGAAACAGTGACTGACAATCACTGTCACCTGTCATTTATGTTACTCTATAAATTAAAGGATGATATAGCCTATAAAATGTTGTTTAAACGCTGTATTGTAATTACTGACTTCTGAAAAGAATAAATCTGTGTTGTACTCACATGACTTTCTCTACCCTTGTACTAACTAGTTCGTCCATCTTCTTCATGTTAGTTGAGATAAACATCTGCAGAATTACCTTATTGCTTATTTCCTTGTAGGTGCAAGGGGAACATGGGAATACAGTAGGCTTTGAGCGAGTCAGACTTTTAAAGCTTTGGAATATCGTATTCTTTGAACGGCCAAGAGATAAAAAAGGTGAATAACGACCTTCCATTTGACAAAAGCTTAACTATTACAAAACCCACAAAACTAACAAGGAAAATCTCCCAAGTGGTTCACTTTACAAAAAATGCATTTAAATATAACTTGTGTTTTTAACGAGATCTACATTTTTGTATAGTAAGATTTGGTCTATCTCTTACGGTTTACCAGTTATACAAAGGTCATCAAGAGTAAACAGGCTACATGAGCTATACCCAGGAAATTCAAAATATACATTTCGGTTGCCATAAGATATCCCAAGCTTATGGCATTTTAATCAAAATTGCTAAAGCCATTTTTGAGAAAATCAAAGGGTTTGCGTAAGTTTACATGTAAAGGGTACTTTAGGGTGAAGGAATTCTCTTCAAAATTTTAGTGTCGCTTCCTTGAAATATATTAAACTTAATACAGATTTTGATTTTTAACCCACTTTTCGTTTTTGAGTTATGCTGTTCAAGGACACAAACACACACACAGACAGACACGCGTGCATACAAACACACACACACACACATACACACACACGCTCCTTTTTCTAAAACTACTGTTTTGAGTTCAGGGGGCTTCAAAATATAAATTTCCGGTGAAATTTCGACATTGAAATTTTGAGGCGAATGCAACACTTTCCCTACTTACTATACGTAGTAGAGAAAGTAAAAATCAAGCACACATACATAAGCGTCCATTGTCATGGCCTACAAGATTAAAAGCCGCTGAACTAGTTTCCTGCTTGCGCACATTTTTCCTGTTGTATTTTGTGTTCCGAGGTTTCCCTCTTCGAATTATTTCATCTGTTTCACCTAGTTTGTAAGGCACGAGCCGCCACTGCCTAGTATTCTTCTTGCGCGGCATGTTGGCTCGGCGGAAGTCGTCGTAGACGTCTTTTTACTAGACCCTTTATGCCCCTTATATAGAGTGCTCTACATTAGCCCCGTAGCTTTCACAGAAACACTGAGGGACCAGATGTTAGCTGTCTTAATATCTTCTGGGATCAAAAAGAAAGATCGCAAGAGTCGATGCCTAATCTGTACAAACGCAGGACAGCTGCATAAGATATGTGCAGAGCTTTCTTCGGCCTCGCCGCACTTCCTGCACTTCGGGTCATTTTTAATGCTCATTATGTGCAAATGTCTTTGTAAGGTAATGTGGCCAGCAAGAATGCTTACAATCCTACAATCCTCACGGTCAAGTATGAGCACGACCTTTTTACACGTTTTATATTAGCTTCACCTTATGTGTGTGTATGTCTGTATCTGTGTATGTGTGTATGTATGTATGTATGTATGTATGTGTGTGTGTGTTATGCGTGTGTGTTATGCGTGTGACTGACAGACACACACACACGGACCTTTTTCTA